>JASJOG010000282.1:0-355732 GCA_030142905.1 Heliopora coerulea | reverse complement strand
CCGTCGGCTACCCTTACAAACACACGTAACCATGAATTTATTGCTGGTTTCTTCTGTAGCTTTCTGTCTTCTCGTTTGTCCGAGACGTCGACAACCGCGCCCCAGCTGGAGCTGGTTCACCCTCCTGTTGGTTCAAGTCATCTGTATGGATCAACTTACCTACCTCAATTCCGCAAATGTTTTTCCTCGTTTTACTCTAATGCTACCTCCGCACCGTGCGACTTGGTGCAATCCAACGATAACCCACGTTAGTATAGAATTGATTACTTAATATTGAAGGCTATCCCACTCGTATAAAACATTATTGATTGATTGATTGATTTGAAATAGTTTTTCAACAGTTGCCCTTGTGTCAAACAGTAAAACATGGTTACTTTTATTTTTTTAATTGTTTAATAACTTTTCACAATCTTCCGAAATTGGCTTTTGGAAAAGTAATTTACAAAATTCGTGTCCCCCCAGTTTCGGAATATAAAGATACTCTGCCTCGCCTCGTGTCTGTATACCCCGATAGAGAACGGCCACTTATTTTGGAAATAGTACGTATAGATTAACTGTAAATCATAAGCCACTGGTTTTATATTGACGTTTTCAATGTTCTGTTCTTTTCATTTTGAAGGGTTTGAAATACCACACCTCTTGGAACAGTTTGGTTCTGGTCAAAACGGATTTCAACCAAATACTGCCCAAAAATGTTTCGGAACAGAGCAACAGGCCATGTCCATTTTTCAAGTGCCGTATGAACAATTGTAAGTTATTAACTGTTGACATATTTAAAACCTTAGCATTGGAGAAACAGGGAGGAATGGCTGCAGTCGCATGTACCAGTCTTATTTAGATCGTTATTGTCTGTGGCAATGCTTACCGTAGAAACAGATCGTGCTATGTGGATTTAAAATTATCTGTGCATGGCAAAAGGTCATTCAATGCAAATGCAAAATCAAGTACGATATTTAGATATCAATCAAAGCATATCCATCCAGACGTATTGTTGTAGGAATTTCTAGTCATGCCTAGCAAAACCGCTGGCTTGACCGCCAAAAATTTTAAATTGATGCATATGGATAGTAACCGTTGGGTTGGTGGATGTATACGGTTTGATCCCTGACTATCACAGATAATTTTACGTTTGCATAGCACGACATGATGCTATGCTTTGTAGTGTTAAATTTGCACAACATGACCGGTTGCTGTGCATAACTTCGTCACTGGTTTATGATTTTTTCAATCGTGACAAAACAAATTAGGCCACGAATGAAGTCTAATATATCCTTAGTTCAGTTAGCTGTCATCACAGTTTTTTCTTAAAATAACATATCTCTTTCTTCCACCTCTCTGCCCAAAGCTGACTAGGACGACAAAAACAAGCTAAACATAAAATGAGGTCACCTACATTGTGTTAGGTGACGGGTGGTACTAAGAAGATTATTACATTTTGTGCTTCAGGTAGAAGTTGTAGCACATAACCAGTCAAGTTCAATCTGCTTTAATTTCAATCTGCTCGTATTAAGCGTTGCTGTTCTCTAAAGTGCAGTCATTTCTTGCAGGTTTTCGGCGATGGTTGTATCCCCTTCTGACAAAGAACCACTTAGTTGCCACCGACAAACGTACGCCATCAGTCAAGGTCCTCTGAGACCACAATACCCTGGTGCTATCGCCGCTGGTGGGGTAGTTTGTGGATCACCTGGACAAACGATGCGTTTTAATGCTGCTACAGCCCTCTTAGATATGTCTGTGAAACTGCGTAGTTCGTCTAGCGTTCTTGATTAATCGGCAGTGGGACAGTATCTATGACCAGTTCAGTGATACGTTGATGTTTAGCGACGGTTTAGGAAAGTTGGGGGGAAGTGTTTTGTGGAAACACGTGGCCAATGGAACAACGGGGCGTCTTCGTTTTCAATCTTGAATTGATTTTGAAATGGAAATGATATTTCAGTGGCTTTGGGTGGAGCGGAAGTGACGGGTTTGGCTTTCATGCTGTTTGTAACGGATATGATCGCGAGTCGGGAAAGGCGTCGGAAAGTTCATATGTTTTTGAAAATGACCTCCAAGTATCAATCAAGGAACAAGTTCTTGAAACAAGTGAACTTGTCTGTTTCCAAAATACGCCTAGCGTCATCGTCAAAAGTGTTTCTTTGTCTGTCAAACAATATCGATTTTCTATAAACTTACATATCCCAGCAACAGTGTTGATCAGATTTTGGGTGGTGTTTACGAATTGGAAAGTGCAAGTAAAGTATGTGGGGGTTGGCGCCAATATCACCTCGACAAAATCGGCTTTTGTGAAATTTTATATGGTTTACTAATACCTATTTATGAAGTTTAAATTTAGGGTTTGATTGTTCTGTTTGAAATAATTTTCAAACACGACTTTAACGCCACCAACGTTCGGCTAAAAATCGACGCAGTTCCCGAGCTACTTATTGCAAAGATATCTTGGTTGTGTATGCTTCGTTAAATGTCTTCCTTGTTCTCTGAAACACTTTTATATGCCGACGAGTTATCAGAGGCAAGCCGTTGTGTGAAAGCCAGGAAGCCAGAGACGATATGTTGATGCTAACGACTGATGCTTGCACCTTAAAATATGTTGCTGTACAAGACATAGTGACAAATTCCAATTCACCATTCATCATGGAAAGTGCTGCTTTAACGATTTAAACACCTTATTAATGTTGTGTTGCATAATCCTAACCAGTGACAGTTGGTAATGTTTATTTTCCATAGTCATCCAATCTAGCAGTCGAAATAATTAAAAAATAATTCATCATATGGCTTATCTCGTGCAGTAGTTTATTAGCATGAATACCTGATCATACACCCCGTTTCCTTGGCCCTTATCTCCAAATTTCAGAGGCAGATGTCGTGAATATTTTAATCACGGCTCGATTAGTTTCATCATGATGGCAAGCAGTTTGATTAAATGTTTAGGGTATTGGCACTTCAATCAGTTTCAAGATGTGGTGAAAATCGGATATTTTATTTCAACATATTGCGCAATTTTCTTAAATTTAGAGATTGTGGTCCGGGAAAATTTTAAAAAGCCGCGTTGATAACGAATTAATTCAGGAAAATGCGACATGCAGACGTCATGGTGTCTGGGGAAACGGCTCGCCCCAAGTTTCCGTTTCGGTGACGGCCGAGTGCCACCGTCTAGTCGGCTTTGTCTGCTTTGACCTCTGGAAAACGTTAGGTGACTTCCTTTCGATTTGTCGTATTCTTCTGAGCTGGTTAAAGAGAAAATGGAAGAACAAGAACCAACAGAAGACGGACCTGAAAACAACATAGACCAAACGTCGGACGAGCGGGGCAACGGTACGGAAAATGCCGACATAAATTTACAACCTAGACGATCAAGCATTATGAAGAAAGCTGGTGACCGGCCTGTTCCTAAGTCTGTGTCGTTCAGCTCCACTCCAGGAGAAAAAAAGGTCACAAATGGTAAGTAATTTGTGTGCCATTTTGAGATAAATTTTTGGAATATTATAACATTTCATCGTGTGAATGTATTCGGATTTTGTGATCGCCAGTTCTAAAACTGCTATTTCCTTCTCTTATTATTCAGCGGGCGACTGTTTGCTCTTTATGCAAAATGGAAGTGAACTGCACAAATTTCGGTCCTCCTCAAGGCAGTATTCAAGATTTTTCTACGTCGACGAAGACTTATCTTGTTTACGGTGGAGTCCGTCAACTAAGAAGGCAGATAAAGCGAAAAGTGAGTGATTATGTATTCAAATTACTTACGCTTTAACCAAAATATATCGTAGAAAAACCCTCTGGTGATACGGCCGTGCATTTATGTCGAAGACAATCCAAACAGAGGTATAGCGCTGAGCAAATTGTTTATCTTTTAAGAACCGAAGTCTCATGGCCTAGGTGCACGTTTACAGTCAGAGAGGATTAATAATGTTTAAGAAAGTCTTGCTTGACAACCGTCTGTTCTTTCATTTCGGCCGAAAATCTGAAAATTTCGTTGCACAAACATAAATAATCAACGAAGTAATTGTTCTTCATAAGTTCTTAAACTGTTTAAACGCGGTCAAGAAAGAATAATCCAGCAAGAAAGCAGTTATATTTCTTGAACACAGTGGTGCTGGTGCCCTCAAAATAATCCCTTTTTTTTTACCCGGTTCCGCTCTAGGACGTTATCGTATTTTCGTTTTAAATACCAGCTGTATTTACATGCGGATATCAACAATTAAGACCAATAATTGAAATACTGGGTTATCATTAGAACATGAAATAATCTGCTTGTCAATAAGATAAGATCGATTCTGTATTGTCAACAACAACGCAGAACCTTCATTACAGGTTTTCTAATGGATGCTGTGATCACAAGGGATGATCTTTGATCGCCCTTGTTTATTGATTTAAATTTTGGTGGAGAATTGTTGCTCTCCATTCGTAAATTAACATCAATGAAAAACGTCATACACCCCTGTGTGCGGTTTTTGGGTCAAGTATCAAAATAGGATTGCCAAAACAAAAGTACTTAACATATAAGGTACATACTATATTACATGTACGTGCGTTAGCGCATTCGGATTAACAGACGTGAAATTAACGGTATTTTTGGTTGTAGAACAGCTCAGGGGGGATTTTCCAATTCGCTGGAGATCTGTGGCTCTACTTTTATTTATATTTTTACAAGTGTGAATTTGTGGTGATGTAAATTATGTACATGTTCTGATTGTCCCTTAAACAAACCACTTGACTACAGATGAAAGCTTAAATGGCCAATGGCTGTATGTTGATACTATTATGGCAGAAGAGTACCGGTTTTGGAGATTCAAATGAATAACTTCTCTAACTTCTCACTTCTTAACGTTTTAAATGTTTATGTGCAGTTTGCTGTTCAGCAAAACAAGTGATGCACTAATTGTTAAATGATCAAATGGTTGCTTAGCTATGTGAGAGATTTTAATTAGACTGAACATATGACTCGGTAACCGCCCAATTTTCCAGCCATATTTGGTGCTTCATTAATTCTTCCCATTAGTTACGTTAAGTTTGCGTAAAATTACCAGCAAAGTCAATCACGTACAGGTACATTGTAGTAATGATCAGTAAGGTTTCCTTGTCCCTTAAAGTGCAAATGAAAATGAAAAAAAGACAATGCCTCATGTTCTCTTTCCTCAAAAAATATACATTGAGCAATAGAAAATCATGTTAAAATTTTCTTTGACCATTTGCCCTTAGCTTGATGTAAGTGTTAAAAGTTTTTGCTTGTTAGTGGTACTGGTTGTGCATGACAGAAGAGTGGAATATTAATTCTTTGATATGTGAGAAAATGTAGTTAGTATGGCAACACAAATTTACTGTAAGACTAAGTATATACTGGCTGCTTATCTTAAAATTGTTGCATATTATCATATTAATAGTTGCATATTATATTATCTTATTATAAAATAGTTGCCATAGCAATATACTTAGTCTTAGGTCCCTTTTTTTGCCTTATCTCACATAATATTTTCATAGTGGATACTTGATGTCCCTGACCTCAACTTTCTTGTGGCTATGAGCTTAGCAGATAATTCTAACACAAGAAACAGTGATATTTGTCAAATCTACCCATCTCATTCCAAAATATAACAGCTATTCATCATACTGGAGCTTGGGACATGGTGTGTTGCCATAGTAACTATATAAATATTAGAAGCCAGCCAGGTACTCAGAGACTAATACTCCTGCAAAGCTCTGTCCTTTCCTAGCAATGATTGTATAAATATTAGACTTGCCAATCAACCAACCCTTCTGTGTTATGATAAACAGCTATTGTTTTTCACTTAACAAAATTATGCATATTTTATCAACTTATACTTAATATTTGAATTGGAATTTGTTTTATTGGACATTTTTATACAAATGAATGCTTTCTTATCAGCACTATTATACCAAGTGGATTACCCTGTATAACAGAAGTTTTAATATCTGACTATTCACAATAAGATACATGTAAGATTATGAAGCAGACGTGCATTAAGAACTGCTATAAATTGATTGTTTCTGTTAAATATTTTTAAAGCATTGCCCTGTATTTGGATGGTTTATTTTCTTTGTTACCAGTTCCTCTGTCATCAATCAAGGAAATCCGATCTGGAAAAAACACTGAGACATTTCGAGAAATTGAAAGAGATAATATACCTGAGGATTGTGCATTTTCAGTTATACATGGGGAGGATTTTATGGCTCTTGATCTCGTTGCCAATAACCCTGATGAAGCAAATATATGGATCACAGGGTTAAGGTGTTTACTTGACTCTGATCTGAGTAAGTTCATATATGAAATACTGAATATAGATATAATGCAGAAACTCATTGTTATAGTTTTATTAAAACTGTATACCTTGGAAGGAATAATGAGAATCTTTATTTACAAAGAAGACCAAAAACTTGAATGAATCTTTTATGAAGACAAAATATGTGTGAGGTCTCTCAAGTGGATCCCTGTAACTGATGAATGTTTTGTCCACCATTGTGATTCTGTGCAAATTCCCATCAGAGAAGGTATCCTGCAACATATGTAGGCTTTTGAAGCCTTCCAAAGCAGTCAAATGAGTTTTGTATGGAGACAATTTATCATCGTAAGGCAATTTATAACTTATTATTACGCCTTCAAATGAGTGTAGGATGGGAATAAGCCCCAAAGTTTTTAAGAAAAGATTGAATTCATGACAGTGACATTATTGTTGCAGTACAAGAAATAACAAACAGCATTAGGATATTACAAAGTGCATTATTTCAGTTATGATTAATTCCAGAATTCCAGCAGTTCTATAAAAGTTATGTTTATGAAACCTTAATCATTATTAAATCTTTTGACATCACTTCAGCTTTTGATGAATTCAACAACTTTGACAGTAATCATGCATATGCAACTGATACCTTTCCTGATGGTTCATTTTGTTTTTTATAACTAAAGTTATCATTATTATTATTTATAAATATTGTTAATTAATTAAAATAAATTTACTGTGATTTTCTTAGGTGACAACCACTTTGAACACAAGCAACATATGAGAGACAGATATCCTTATAATAAGTGTAAATGTATATTTTAATGATATGAATCACATGTCAAGAATATCTCTATCTTATTTACTGTCTCTTAAATTTTCTCTATCGTTTCTTAACTGGTATTTACATGGCTCAAAGAAATGTTTATTCTTGCTGACAAAAAAAATAAGGGAGTCCTCAATGAGTCTGAAATTTTAATGTTATTGAAACAACTTAACGTTACTGCTCCACCAAGAGTTGTGAAACAAAGGTTCAAGGTATGGATGGATGAGAAAACTTTAATCTTAAAGCCATACATCTGTTTGGTATTTTAAATAATTATAGCCAGTTGTATGGTTTAAGAACCTGTTGTACTCTGTTTTCCATGAAACTTATGATGTACAGGTGTTGATATGGTGCACAATTATGCTGTTTTATTTGAGGGGTGGTCAGTAATTAAGGAGTTTGTTGTGGTTTAGGAAATTGCTGCTGGTAGCTCCAGTTCTCAGAAAAGCAGTCTTGATAAAGAGGAATTTCTACAGTTGTATAAAGATCTTACCACTCGACCAGAGATATACTTTCTAATGGCAAGGTGAGATATTACAATTTGGTACATGTATCTGTTGCTGGTATCTTAGCTAGAGGAAGGACAATGAGATTGCATCATTGACACCTTACATGATTGTCAGTTTTGTCTCAATGCATTTTCTTCCTTATATGATAATGCATGTGAAAGCCACATACAGGTATGCACAGTTTAATAATTTAACCCCTCTGTTGCTATGTGATAAGGCTGTGTGAACCAATTAAATGCAGTATGTACACATTTGAATTGCTGCTACATGGTTTAATGGTGGATTTGATTTCAATGGTGTTTGTGATAAAAATGCAAATTCAACATATTGAGGCTATAGTCAGTAGAAGGACCAGAGTTATTTTAGCTATCATCCAATAATTTTCAAATTAACCTTCAAAAAGTACATGCAAGTATATTTACACAGAATAGTCATTTATGGTAAAAGAAAACTTTTTTCTTTCAGTAAGATCACTCTCCTAGTTCTCATTATGGAAGTAATTAACTTAATGATGATACAATGTATGTTGTTTAGAAAGGATTGGAAATTACACAAAAGAGAAATTTTGTCAACCTTTAGAATTTGAAACTTATCCTGGTACTGTGTGTATTCTTAACTCACAACAATACATGATATTGTAGGTATGCCAGTAACAATGATTATTTAACCACAGATGACTTACTCATATTCCTAGAAGCAGAGCAAGGGGTTAGTATTGTTTGATGACTAAATTTATACCAAATGACCTAATAATATTATAAATGAATAGTGCAGTCCACTACACAGTACCTTTATGTCACCAGTAATATTAGGTTTTCTTGTAAAATGTTGACTGATGTCTCCTAATCAATCTTGTGGCCAATCTTTCAGTTGATCCGAGTTGGTAAGGACCACTGTGTGGAAATCATAAATCATTGTGAGCCAACCTCGGAGGGGAAGAAGAATAAGTGTATGGGTATTGATGGTATGTGAGTTTTATTGTGCAATGTTGTTTGCAAACTCTGAAGGAGACATGACATTCCAACTGTGAATTTTTGTGAGTAGTCAATGATGTGCTGTTCAGATATTTTCCTCACATTTTCATTTCCCTTTTTTCTTATTTTTGTCTTTTTTCATGTACAATTTCATTGTCTCCTGCTCCTTTTTCTCCATTTTCTCATTTGTCTAATTCACCTTTTGCTTTTCTTCTACTTCCTGCTTTTCATCTTCATGTTGATCTTCTTGTTTTTTATTTACCCTTTTGGTTTCTTCTCTTCTACTTATCTGACTCCACCACCTCCTTTGCTTCATTCTCCATGTCATGATCATCATCCTCTTTTCTTTTCATTCTTTCTCTTGCCTGTTTCCCTTCTTTCTCCTTTGTCTTCATTTTTTGCCTTCTTTGCTTCCTGCACAGCCTTTTTTAATTCTTCTTCCTTTCCCTCCTTATTCATCTTTCATTCCTCCTCTTCTTCTCCTAATCCTTTCTCTTTCTTCTTATTTTATTCTGCTGTCCTTTCTTCATATTTTTCCACTGGTTGCTGTGCATTTTTCTTCTTCTTCATGCACATATTACTTATTTTGCCTGCCTAGGGTTTACAAAATATCTCATGAAGCCAACAAATGACATTTTCAATCGTGATGGTCTCCAAGTTATACAGGACATGAACCAGCCATTGTCACATTATTTTATTGCTTCATCACACAATACGTAAGTAGATTTATGTTAGGGGTCAGGTTAATGTGTAGTTGGGGAACTCACCTGGAAAAAGACACATCCTGCTAGAGTAGTTTGGAGTACCATGACTTCTGAATTGTGAAATAACATCATGCATTTTGAGAGCATCACCCCCCCATAGCTGAGGGAAAAATAAAAACTTACAACTTATCAATTTTATAATTGCACTCATAGCAGGCCATGGGAAATGGTTACAACATATTGCAGTAGATAAATTGTCTTCTTCACTGCAGTAAATAATTAATATACTTCTCCTGGCAAATTTCATATGTAAAACACCACTGTCATATTGGGCAAGTGAAAAGAAATTGAAACCAGTTTTTTCTCCACACAGGTATTTACTTGAAGATCAAATCACCGGCCGCTCAAGTGTTGATGGTTATATCAAAGCCTTATGTGAACTTTGCTGTAGGTGTGTAGAACGTAAGTAAATGTTTAGTAATATTTTGGTGTCATTAAAGAGGCTGACGACATTCTGTAGGACTTAATAATGTTAAATTATTAAGTTATTATTATACAGCTAGGTTTGCATTTTGCAGTAAGTATCCTTTCCTTTGTGTTCTCAAGAATGTCACAATTAGAAATGCTAAATTTACATGCATTAAATGAAGGACCTGACATTTATCTGGGGCACTCAGCAGAATTTGGTTTGCTTTGCTACTTGAGGGATGGCTACTGACATCCAAGTTTTGGTTTTTGTTGAACCTTCTTACCTGTAGGTAACTCTTGCACTTCACCAGCACTGCCCCCTCAGTTATCTTTTGTTGAAACCTTTCACCTTGAACAATTCTGTGAGGCTGGTTTCCTCAGCTTCTGTTGTTCTTCTCTAAGTCTTGTTCTAAAGTCTCCTCATTTTGCAGTAACAGCCAGACGTACACATCTTTATAGGATACTACTTCAAGATAAGTTGCAGTGATCTTCCACAAGCGTTCTTGCATTTACCGAGGTCAGGTCACCACACTCTTACTTTCTCTGACAGGACACTCCACTGATGTTAGTGAGAGAATCTTTAGTTTTGTTAGTCATCTCACATTACATCCAACACTTACTTTTGCTAGTGGATTGTTGGGATGGTCCAAATGATGAACCAGTCATATACCATGGACGAACATTGACCAGTAAAATCTTATTCAAGGATGTTATTGAGACCATTAATGAATATGCTTTTGAGATGTCAGAGTAAGTTAGTTATTCTCATTTCAAGTTATTTAGATTGTTGGAATTCATTTCTTTAAACTCAATGTTAAATTTATGCCAGCTGTATTTATTTCAATAACTCATTCACTTTTACCAATTTTTTCTCTTAATTGAAGTTGATGAGAACAAATAAGAGTTTATGTCTGGGGTTAGGGTGAGAGTTGGTGTTCAAAGGAAATAAGCAGTCTGTAGCAACTAGCTCTCATAAACTCTTATCCCCTCCAGCAGTATTTTGTGCAGAGATAACAAATTGTAGCTACTGTCTGAAAATACTTCTTTTTTCCTCAACTCACTAAGGTAAAGGTAAAGTGTCTATTTGTAGTAGATAACCCTATCATTTACCTAAGCCGCCCTCCCTAGAGGTCCAGTAAAGGCCACCCCTCATGGGTCCAGTGTTACTACAGGAGGAAACCGGAGTACCCGGAGAATCAAACTGGACAACACTCTTCTCACATGTGACAAAAGTAATTTTTAATCAGATAACTGCATGGAGCCGAAATCAAACCCTAGTGACAGTGGTGAGAGACACGTGCACTACCACTGTGCCGCCAGCACCCCAACTTCTGCTTTGTTGTTTTTTGCCACCCGCAAACTAATCTTCTGCTTTACCTGTTATTACGTGCTTTACCTTTTTACCTGTTATTTTTATTTTATCACAGTTATCCGTTGATCTTGTCATTTGAGAACCATTGCGGCATTAAACAACAAACTGTTATGGCAAATCATTTAAAAGAAATATTGAAAGGTAATGCAATAGCCAAGTTGTCGTAACAAACTTTGAAAGCATTTTGCCCAGAGTTGAAAAGAAAATCATTGTTTATATTAATCTGGTTTTCTTTCAAGACAAACTTCACATGTTGCCGCCCGATAAGAACAATGATTACTTACCATCACCGGAAGAACTCAGAGGAAAAATATTGATAAAGGTTTGGTCTTGGTATAGATCTTTTTATGGAAATGCAGGATTCCTCCTTAATCAAACCATTGCAGGGCAGATTAGTTAATCCTGTAGCCATTACGCTGGGAAAATTCTGCAACAGGGGTCTCAAAAAGCACTCTTGATATAGTACTTACGTAAAGTCATCATGCTTGTCACGAATTGGAAGATTTTATCATTTTTCTTTCGCTCTTGTTTTCAGAATAAAAAACTCCCAGAAGATTCGGGTGAGGGTTATGTGTCCATGGAAGAAGAAGACGACGATTTTGATGGTACTCTTACTGTGAATGGAGATCAAAACAATAAAATCTCACCCAAAAAATCATTGAAGAAAAACAATAATTCCAAAGTAAGGTTTTAGACAATGATCTCTGCTGACTTACATGGACAATTGTAGGTGATTCATCGTGTAGTCAGTGCCCGACACTATAGTATGATTGCTACCCAACCTGGTAGCTCAGTAGTTAGAAATGAGGTGATGTTATGTGACGTGATACGATGACTATAACCTCACATAATTATGTGATATACTGGTATCGTTATGTATATACATACATACAGTGCTTATACGTACATACGTACATACGTACGTACGTACGCACATATATACATATATACATATGTATGTATGAATGTATGTATGTATGAATATTACACGAAATTCTTCAGGTTCGGACCCAGTTAGAGGCTGACATATCAGCATTCAAAGCACACAAGAGTGATAATATTGGCACATCCAACGTCGTTCCTATATAGTTAATTTTTCGTTCTTAACGGTTAAAATTCTCTTGTTTTATAATTGTAACGGTCCTGTTCCCCTTAATGCACTCTTTTTCTTTTTTCCTCGTGTAAGGAAGATCTAAAAACGTCGAAGAAAACTATCAAGTTATCAAAGGAACTCTCCGACCTTGTTACGTGTTGCAAGTCTGTAAGATTTGAAAGTTTCACCCACTCGTCAGAAAACCGTGAGTGAATAGTACTTTAATATAATTATCAGTGGTAGATGAATGCTCTTCAAGCTCGATACTCAGAAAATGATTTCTGAGCCCCAGACGGGGATCGAACCCGCAACCTTCTGATGACCGGTTAGACGCTCTAACCATTGAAGGTTGAGGGTTCGATCCCCGTCTGGGGCTCAGAAATCATTTTCTGAGTATCGAGCTTGAAGATCATTCATCTACCTTAATATATCCAAGCTCTCACGTTTCCTAAACATCATAATTATCAGTGTTCCTGCCGTGACTGGAGACTTTTAGCAATAAAACGTGACCGACATGTGACGTGTTCTGGTGAAATTCTGACGGTTCATGTGGAGTGAAAAGACTTGGGGAACAAGATAAGTTAACTAAACCATTAGGAAAGTCCTATTAGGGACTACGTCCAAGTGTAACTGCAGTGGGAGAGGACGTAGGGAGCAACCCTTGTTGAAGTAGCCAACCTCTGGAATGTCTTATTCCAGGTGTTACTGTATTACAGTATCATAAAGCGGTTTGGGCAGTTAACATTTAAGGACCACGTCTTACAAGAATTAAAATCTGAACCTAAATTGTTATCCCGAAGGTGCGAGTTCAAATCCCGCTTGAGTCAACATTTTTCATTTGACTTCGGCAGTGTCAGATTATCATGAAAAACTTCTGAGGATGATTCTGAAATGGAATTGAAACACTGTACATCTTCTCATATCATAATTTATTTCGACAGTTTTCCAGCAAAATCCGAACGCTTTATGTATCCCATTTATCATTTAGAAAAATACTGGGAAATGAGTTCTCTTGGTGAAACAACAGCAAAGAAACTGATTACATCCTATCCAGAAGAGTTCGTGAATCATAATAAGACGTTTCTTACTCGTGTTTATCCGTCAGGGAAACGAGTTGATTCAAGTAACTACAACCCAGTGGAAATGTGGAATTATGGATGCCAAATGGGTTAGATCAGCAATCCTGCTCTAGTTTTGTTTGTTTAGATAGATATTGCCGTTGGTAACCATTATTATTCTCTATTTCAGTGGCGTTAAATTACCAAACGGGTGGACTTCCTATGGATCTGAACACTGCAAAATTTTATCAGAATGGCCGCTGTGGTTACGTGTTGAAACCTGCTGTAATGAGAGAAAGTGAGTACAGTTTTTTAATATACTTACTTTTTATATGAAGATGTGCACAACTTTTTTTCCTGACTGCCTCCCTTACTACCTACCTATTGCCATACATACTTATAAATTCGTATGTACATACGTATATAACTACGTACATAATTTTATTTTTTTAGTATGTGGATACATGTACCGTACATACATACCTACCTAGCTTTATACATACACAGAGACAGACAGACAGACAGACATGTATATACATACGTAGATTTGTACATATTTATTACCAGCATTAATGGATGGATGGATCGATGAATGAATGAATGAATCAAGTAATAATCAATGAATGAATGAATAAATTACAAACAGGGTTGTTGAATGTTCATAACTGTTCAGTTCCTTATCTTTTTTTTTTCAGAGATAGCTTATTTCAATCCTTCTAGCAAAGATGTAATTCCTGGGGTAACCCCTCAAATACTTAGAATTAAGGTGAGAATTTCATTGTTATAATCTCAGAAACCCCCAACCGAGCTTATAAACAATCCTAATCATTTTTAATCTGTGATTATTTTCCAGATAATCAGTGGCCAACAATTTCCCAAACCAAAAAATTCTGGAACCAAAGGAGAAGTAATTATTTCCTTATTTAGTATTAACTTCCTGTTCATAGTTCATGAACGTTCACTGCCGAGTTGTTGGTCATTAGGAACCTAATTGCTTATATGTACATATTAAAAATATGACATATGGTGTGCAACATCTATTTCTCAGCAAATGATGCAGCGCGTAGCCATTCCTTGAAGCCACAGGTGTTGTTATCATGTACGTTCAAATGTGTTTTCAGTCGTAAAGGCGCAGAGCCTCCAGAATGATTGGCACATACAGTACAGGTAATTCTTCCTTGGTAATTCTTCTTCTGCATTTCATTCAACATCTTTCACCATTTGTCGGCACCAAAGATTAAATGATGTTGATCGACAAATTTTAAAATCCGTGCGTCGCGAGTTCAGCTACTGCCGTAGACCGATGGTCAACTGCTTGATCGTTTAGTTGGGCTTCGCCATTCGCTCATCTCCTAAGCAAAGAGATTCATGTTGATCAGGATATTTTTTGCACCCTTTTAGTATTATACCAAGTTAAACAACACAAGCGTAACGTAATTAAGGGATAAAGTGCTGTTACGTGCATACTGTATGTTCGAAACATCTTTACTGTTTGGTAGGTTATTGATCCATTCGTCTCGGTGTCAGTTTATGGGATACCAGCAGACACAACCCAAGAAAAAACAAGAACAATCACTAACAATGGTAAGTTAAAGGCAGAAGGGAGTGTGCTCAGATTTTGATGTAATATTTAAAAACCAAGCAGGAGTGCTTTATCGGGATTTAAAGCACGAGGCGATAGCCAAATGTTTTAGACCCGTTAAAGCACGAACTGCGAGTTTTTTAAAAGTCTTCTAAAATGAACTTCCTGGTACGCAAATTCGCGAAGAAAGTTTGGAAATTTATCTTTTGTAAGTCGAAAAAAATGAACTTCTTCTTCACATATAAAGGCACATGTGTCTTGATGCTTGCATGTGGGCGCGTACTCGCGTTTGGGGGTGCCTGCCTGCCTGCCTGCCTGCTTGCCTGGATGCTTACCTCCTTCCCAGACCAGTCAATTCACTTGTTTACCTCTCTGTCCATCCGTTTATGTGTATGTGAGTGACTGTCCATCTGTTGATTTCCATGTTTTTACAGTTATAAAATATATTTTTTCAGGTTTTAATCCTGTTTTTGATGAAACCTTCGAATTTCACATAAACCTTCCTGAACTAGCTTTAGTTCGGTTTGTTGTTCTTGATGACGACTTCATTGGAGACGCTTTCATTGGTCAATACACAATTCCTTTTGTATGCATGCAGCAAGGTGAGGCGGTAACAGAAACATGTAAAACGACGAAGGGGAATTTCGTGGGTTCCGTGTTTTGGCGGCTCTCGCGATTTTCCACATGTAGTGAACGAGTGGTGATGAAAAGTGACAAGAAGATGTCACATGGATATTAGGAACTTTAATTTGCTTTGTAGGCCCATCATTAGCTTGTCCATACCTCTTCAAACAGTAGTTTTACAATATCGTATGAATGCATGCGATCTTGATTTCATTAACATTGGTTTCTGTGGTAAATCATAGGTGACATTTCGTTAGTCGACCTAATGCTATAAGAAATTCAGTCCTCTGTTCGTCATATGTCGTAGGTTTGGTCCAGGGTTGTTGGGGCCTAGGGGGAGTGGTTAGGGAGTCTGCTGATAGGATTTCCCGCATGCTTAATGTGCGTCTGAGATGGTAAGTGAATATGGTTGATGATTTGTGATGTGAGTGTAAACGTTCATACTTATGACTGTCTTTAAGATACAAACCATTTTAGATGATAAAATACATTTAAAATTTATGTAAATCAACAGAATTTTGTAGGACTGTAATGACTACTGATATCACTTTTTATAACTGACGTAATTTTTACTGATTTTTGATCATTATGGTACAAACTAGCTCATGTTTGCCATGCAAGTGAAGTTTCACTGCTCTTTTCATTTCCACAGGATACCGACATATCAGATTACAGAACTCCGTGGGAGAACCCATGAACTCCGTGACATTGTTTGTCCACGTGACTGTAACTGGTGAGGATGAGACTGGGGTGAGTTAAATCACTACAATAGTTCCTTTTGAACTTTGCTCCCCAATAACTTTGGAGAATCGGTTTTTAATTTATGCCATGAATGAAGTGAGAGTGCCCTCTGACTTTTTTGTTATTGGTGAAGTTAAACAGAAAAATAACGAGGACTTGCTTTGGCAAAACTGGTGTGATTAATCAATCCAACATAACTAAGATTTCGACAATGATTGTACTGTAATTCGGAAGGGAAAATATTGTACCTTTAGATGGTTTCTGAATACGGGTGAAATGTGGCGCAACCAGGTTTTAAGGGCCCATAACATTCTCAAAAATGCATTTCCTAGCCTAAGTATTGCAAAAAGCGCGCGATTTTCTCGTAAAAAATAAGTATTTTGTTTGAAAAAGGAGTTTTCTCTCTTGTTAGTGGAATAAAATAGAGAAAACCTTCCGAAATAGACGTCTTTTTAACTCATTATTTGAGCAAAGTACACGACGAAAACAGTAACTGTAATATTTCGACTTTATATCAACATATTACATTTTCGTCATGTGTTTTGCTTCAATCTTGATTTAAGAAAATGTTTATTTTCGGCGTTTGTTTTTTATCTTGTTTCTTGAAACTGCTGGCTGACAGTGGTTTTTAGGAGGAATAATAAATTCTCACTATCGCCCTCCACCTGGACCCTTAAAGTGAACAAAGGTCGATTTTACTAGTCAAGGAAGTTTGCTTTTAGCAAAGGAAATTGATGTAACCTAGCTGTAAGTTATCACCGCTGCTTTTTCTTCGTTCTTTAGAAAATTAAGAGGTCTTCACTAAAACGTTCAAAAAAAGGAAGGGACGTAAGTAAATACTGTGGTTTTATATTGTTTTTTTTATAGTCAATCTGTTGTCATTGTATGATGCCCTGCCGTAGTTTTGCTATACAATTCAAGGTTCTCGTGTTTAAAAATAAACTAGGCATCGTGACGTAAGTTATTTCACGAATTTAGTAGATAGAGGCTGAGACACCATGTAAACCTTTTTAATGATCCGCACGGTTCCTGTTACCAGCTCACTTTTCAGTCTCGGTAACCTAATGGATAGATTTGCTCGTGGGTCATAAAGAGGTGAAGGGTTTGATCTCATTTGGAGTTCAGAAACATTGTCTTAGGGTTTGTGCTTGACGAGCCACTGCTAATCGTCTGCTTTATGGAAATGTGTCATCGATTGTTGGTCAATGCAATCGCTTTACTTAATTCGAGTGGCTGCAAAGGTTGTGGAGATTATTTCAAAAAAAAGGGTTATGTGCTTGTGGAATTAATAGACAAGACTATTTTTGTATTTCTTACAGTATACTAGACTAAAAACAGTTGGTGTCCCGGCTGTGGATGAAACGTTTAAGGTAGATTGAACATGACTTGTCCCATTTGTCAAAGTACACAAATGAGTAGTCTGTGATATGTCATTTATCATGATTGCAGATGGCAATTCAACCCATTCGTGATGGGACGGATCTAAGAGAGAATGTCCAAAATGCTTTAGGAACTCTAAAGGTGATTTATCACAAATATAGTTGATCACAATGTTAGTTTATCACAGAGGTAGTTTCAAGCGGATTAAGGCGAACTGATGTCAAGTAATGTTAGTAAAGGACGGAGGATAGAATAGAAGGGAAAGTAGGGGCAGGTGGAGGAATGGAGTGGGTAAAGGAGGTAAAGGGAAGCAACGAAGTATGAGAAAGAGGAAGAAATGGTTGGTCAACAAATAGAGAGAGAGGTAGGGTGTGGTCAGGATTTCCGTCAGTTGATATTTACCGACCTTTTACCGGTATTAAATCCTGATATGAATATCTTAACGGCCCTATTGACTGGTGAAAAAATAGCCTTGTCATTAAACTATTAGATTTGGCCATCTACATTTTGCATTTGGTTGGTCAGTTGGAATCTTGCTGGCTACGATGGCTGACCTCATGTCAAGCTTTAACTACTGGGTGGGGAGGGAGGGAAGAGCCAGAGAAGCAGTGAGAGAGGCCGGAGAGAGCAGGGAGGGAGAGGAGTGAGAGGCAGAGAGAGAAAGTGAGAGAGGAAGAGGGGGCGAGAGAGAGAGAGGGAGAGGGAGAGGGAGAGGGAGAGAGTCGTAAAGAGAAGGAAGTAAGGAAAGACTATCGTCACCATTCAGTCGTCGTCTAAAATTTCTCCACATGGCATGAAATATGCCAAGACGTTCACTGGAATGAACATAAATCTTGACTTTTCCCCAAATATGACGAGAGAGCATTTAAATAAGGCTTCAATTGCAATTGATTAACCTGCAGTTTGTTCTGTCTTCACTCTAGGAAGCATGTGGTGTTGCTCCACGATCTAATATCAAACAATGTCTCAGGTTACTGGCTTCCAGACTGGAGGCGTCATCTCAGACTGTGTCCTTGTCCCTGACCATGGACGATCAGGTAGGATGTATTCCAGAGACGTCGCAAGTAAAGACCTTGGTACAAGGTTGAGACGTAGCAAGTAAAGACCCCCGGTACAAGGTTGAGACGTAGCAAGTAAAGACCCTGGGTACGAGGTTGATCCGTAGCAAGTAAAGACCCCTGGTACGAAGTTGAGACGTAGCAAGTAAAGACCCCCGGTACGAGGTTGAGACGTAGCCTGGATTTCTTTGGAGGGTTGTGCAAGTGCCGACGTCAAGGATTGAAAGGCCAGTTAATCGAAACTATAGTGGCTAGAGTTAGTTTTTGTGACTTGGTGAAGAGCTCAGCTAATAAGTAGTAATAAATGTACATGGATTAATCTTATATCAGTCTAACATATGCGCAAATTTCAAGAGTTTCAAAACGCAGCACATTAAGAGGTCAGACTTGGCACTATGGTCCTCCTAAACACGCCAATGATGCCCTCTCATTTCACC
This sequence comes from Heliopora coerulea, assembly GCA_030142905.1. Classification (NCBI taxonomy): domain Eukaryota; kingdom Metazoa; phylum Cnidaria; class Anthozoa; order Scleralcyonacea; family Helioporidae; genus Heliopora; species Heliopora coerulea. The sequence goes on along the minus strand of JASJOG010000282.1, from coordinate 336,673 downwards.
ATATTTTGCTTGTTTCGACTGACTACAGAATGTAGTTATCATGGTGAAAGTAGGCATATAAAGTATTAGATTATAAGTCGTATTTAAGAATGAAATTGTTCCAGGAACATGCCCATCTTTTCTTCTTGCAAATGATATTTATTAAATAGGTTATGGACAGTTTAATATATTGATAGTTTTTCAAGGTGGTTTTATTACGCAGGTGATCGTATTTGGTTTTACACCACCTCTAAGCCAAACTCGATTCTGGTATCGAAATCATCCATTGAACGTTATCATATGACAGTGCCGCCATGTAGTTTTAGGAGTTTGAACCTGTCCTGTAGAAGACCTAGCTGTGCTCTTAAGCTTTTCGATCCGTTTCACTTCAATATTTTCTTTTCGCTTGCTTTTCAAGTTCCCTCGTTTTGAGTGTGAAGGAGAACTTCCAGATGTGTTAAAGAAGGCAATGAGTGCTTTGGAGCAGGTAAGTAGGATATATTTAATTTCAGTAATCCGCCCTCCGTAGGGACAAATTGATGGCTGGTCGTCGTTGTAGATACGTTGGTTGGCCGTTGTTCATTTGTCTCTTTGAGGGTGATTTTAGTGAAGGGTCGTCGCAATGCCACCTATAGGGGTGTATGAGGTGCAGTCACAAGTTTTGTAACGATATTCTTAATCTCTTATGAACGTGTCAAACACTGTCATCTATGAACGTATTTGTCGTATGCAATTATAAGATTTTACGTAATATTTAAAAAACGAGCAGGAGTGCTACATCCGATAAAGTGTGGTTGTCACATATAAAGTCGCGGCACGGTTATGATTTTCCTTTGAATTTTCCTCGTGAAGTCTTAATGAGTTTTTATAGTCAATTATAAAATTCATTAAAAATTCATGAGGAAAAGACAAAAGAAAATCACAAGCGTGTCGGATCTATATATGTGATAAAGATACATGTGCCTTTATATGTGAAGAAGAAGCTCAATTTTTTCGGCTTACGAAAGATAAATTTTCAAATTTTCTTCGCGAATTAGCGTAATAAGAGGTGAATTTCCTAAGACATTTAAAAAACTCGCAGTTCGTGCTTTATCGGGTCTAAAACATTTGGCTAAATCGCCTCGTGTTTTAAATCCCGATAAAGCACTCCTGCTCGGTTTTTAAATATTGCTTATAATTAAACGTATGTATGTATAGGTATGTGATTATAAGTAATTTTAAGTGAAAATGTTGGGCTGAGCGAAATTCAATGTTCAAGACAAATTTCGATTTAAACTTCATAATTCAGCCCAGTTTCGAATACACGTCAGTTTTATCGACTGTAAACCGATGCCTATAGGCTGAAGGACAGTTGGGTAGTACCATCCCCACGTCTCGTGGCTACGGCCCTGTCAACCACCATCCCCTAATTTGGTTACAGGCACGGTGGTTTCTAAGATTGGTGGTTTACTGAGGTGTTGGTGAAGAGCGACCGTACAAGGTAGTGGTGTCACAGTACACGGGCAAAATTTTACTTAAAGTCCGTGTCTTAAATACCTGCTTGAATATCTTCTTTTCCAAAGGTCACACACGAAGCGAAAATTTTAATACAACGTTGCGACTCGGTTCACGAACAGGTAAACTACAAGTTAAATCTTACGAAAAGTAATGGGAAACAATTATGAAAAGTAACGATACATTTAGAGGAAGAAAGTAAACAGAGAACCGTTGAAAAGCCTCTGTATTTTCAAGAGTGACGCGGAAATATTGTCTCAAGATTTACTTCGAAATGCGTTGTAGTTTTCAATAATTTTTCTAATAAAACAAATCAAAATGGACGTCAACATAAACTTGATGTCATGTTTGTCTAGATAACGCAGTGCGAACGAGCAGGAATAGAGTGGCATGTAAGTATTACAGAAATTTGGTTTAGCATTTTAAAATTAGTTTCTATTATCCTTACCATTTCACCTGGTGGAGGTTGCACAGTTTTTATTTTTTTTTTATTGACAGCTGCTTACCGTCCATATTCTTATATCTCCTAGGAAGAATTTCAAAATGTTTGTGTGAAGGAAGGAATGAAGGAAAAAAGATTGGGGAAGGTATTTTCAAACACGTGACGTTTGCATTTGTGTCTGTCGGGACCCGAACTTCAGGTAATTTTCCATCGACAATTTTGACTTTAGTTTGGTTATTTTCTTTAACATGCAGGCACTGGAAAGTTACGCTTGGAACATCAGAGTTATTAAGGGACAAGGAGATTTACTACTTGCCGCAAAACAAGAATGCTATGAATATCTTAGACAAGTAAGCACACCACGTTATACCAGGAAATATTGTGGCGGAGGCAGCCATTAAATTGACTGCAAATTATTTTTATTAAAAACGCCTATGAAAAGTACAACAGTATAAATCAATGGATATAGTTGAAGCTGCAGTTGAACAGACAGTAATGGTATGTACATGAAGTAGTACATCCCGTGCATCAGGGTACTTTTAACTAGCAAGTGAAAATCAGACTAGAAAAATAGATTTTCATAGAACAGCAGAGGTAGCATTTCCCATTTACTACGAAAGAGACTACTTTGATAAGTTATAAACTTTTTTCAAGAGAAATATTTGTCTTCATAGATACCTGAAGCTGCTCTTGCTTCTGGTCTGGTGCCCAACCTTGCCAACGATCATAATGGACGGTGACAATGAAACATTTGCCCCTGAAAACTTCTGGGGATACCCAGAGGCATAAGTAATCAAACTTTCATTGCATGCAATGAATTTGACAGAGAAAACTCTGCATACATGCTATGAAATAGCATTTATTGCTAACTCTGATTGGCATTATGGAATAGGTGATGTGGCCGTGACTGGTGGCACTTTAAATTGGCACGGAGGTGAAGTCAATTATGGTAATTGTTGGGAAGGATAGTTCAGAGCGGGATTTCAGAGAGACCAGAAATTCAAAGGATCTTATAATTATACAAGAGAAATTAATCCTGTTTCCTAGTAGGAGAATTTTATTGTACGAAATGACATTTCTTAGTATCAATTGCATATTTCACAGTTTGTGCCAAAAGCCCACTGGACTAAAGAAAATTTCTTGTGGTGTGAAAAAAAATTTTTCAAGCAGAAACGAGCCTTTATGTGTGTGTGGCCTGAAACTTCCATTAAACAGATCAGGAATAGTGTTTTACCCAGGGTTGGCTTGCCTTGTACTTATCTCCCATAAGACAGTTCATATGGAGAAGAGTCATTGCATAAAGTCAAAGGATTTCCAGATTATCAAAGCTTTTCTTGAAAAGGTGACCCTCAGACTAACAGGATTGTGGGACATGTGAAAGTGGTCAGTATATGCTCCCCTTAATTTTATCCCAAACCATTCTCTAATACTAGAGACAGTTGACTCATTGGCTGAAAAGTCAATAGATGACACCTTTTCAGTAATAAATGCAGCCTCAAATCCTGATTTTATTTGGTTAATTAGTCCAGGTAGTTATTATTATTAATTAGTTATAATGTTTAACCCATTAAGGGGCAATGGCACACTTTAATATTTTATTCTGGCTTGTACCAGACAATCTTACTCATCAAAGAGATGAACCCTGCCCTTTGATGAGTTTAGTTAGTTATATGCAAATTGAAGCAATTTAACATCTGAACACATGGTGAATTTAAGAAAAAAGAATTTATCCAACCTTGTACCCAGTATTTTACTGGACACATGTATAGTATTGATCCTGAGTTGAATGCTCATATATGGTATATATGGTAATTCTGGTCGATTTATTGCTGATAATGGTCAATCAGTTATGAATATGGCACCATTAGCACAAACCAAGGCAGTAGTCATAAAAAATTGTAGATGTTATCTTTCAATTACTATGTGATAAAATTTTGGAGACATTCAACAGAAATTATATGAACAATTATTTATTCAAATTTCATTCAGAATATGTGATGCCACTGTAGCATTTCATTGTAAATATTGAATTATGTGTTATTTATTTAAATGATTAAAGCCTAAATAAGACATTTAATATTTCAAAATACTTTAAACTCTTGGAGCAAAAAGTCTTCATGAGTAGTTATGTTAACTTATGTACTGCTGTTGCTACAAAAGCAATTTGTGTTTGTCATCTGGAAGTCATGTAAGTTGGAGAAAGATAATGTACCTTTACCATTTAATTCTTTCCAGTAGACAGTTGCTGTACATTAACAACTTACAATGGCATAAATAAAAGAATAAAGCAAAAAGAAAAAAATCATGGAGAAAAGGGTTAATGTACAATGCCTAATGCATCAGATAATCCAGTACACATAATCAGAAAAGGAAATGGTCCTGGCCTTAGAGTGTTAAGGTTCATGTGATTGTTCATGCTGATTTATACAAATCATGCTCAAGGATCTTTGAGAAGCATCACAACATTCAAGAGCAAAATTATTGGTAAGCAGGAATTGTGCTTTTAAGAAATAACTGCATGTTAGAATGAAGGATGGTATGCAACAGCTGTATGTTGATGAAACTGGAGTCAAAAGGATAACAGCAGAAAGGTAAGTTTGAGGAACAAAGGTTTAACCTATGCCTTAAAGATGCCTATGCAAGATGGTGGATTGTGGTAGCTGGGTGATGAGGATGGCACTAACTTATGTCCCTGGTATTTGCTTTGGTAGGGCAAAAATGTTGAAGCAAATATTTTCTCTGCCCAACAGTCACATCAAACAAGAACAAAAGTGAATGATGGAAAAGTAAGCAGCCTCTTTATTCTTTTGGTCAACCACTTCAAGAGTTCCCTCTTATAATGTAAACTTAATTTACCTAAAATTAATGTTTTAAGACCTAAAGCCAATCCTTACTCAAACCATAAATCCACAACAAGGTACCATTGTTTATTTTGAATCCAGAAATTATGCTTCCACAAGATTCAAAATAGTTAATTTTTACAATGTGTTTGTTATTTTAGATGTCTCACTTTAATATGTGCTTTATAAATTACTGTGTCAAGTCAAGGTGTGCTTTTTCATTACTGCATTTTGTTTTTGAAGGTCAGTCAAATCCCTATAAAAGATGTAGAAGAAAGTTAATGGCTTTTAACAACCTCAATAAACTGCTACTCTATGTGCCTCGGTAGGTCATCAAATTGAAAGACATCTTAATGGATGAAAGTGAATTCCCAATGTATACTCACCAGTCCAAAAGACCTCTCATGTTCTTTTTTCCTCATCTCACTTAATCTTGCAATTTCATCAACTCTCTTTTGAAGCAAAGCTGTTTTAACAAGTACAGTACAATTTTGAAATTTTTTTAAAAGTGGATAAATCATATGAAATAATTGAAGTGGATTTCTGGGGTTTTTTTACCTGAATTTTGGTCAATCCATTGCAAAGAATCCATGTGAACATTGAGGATCTTGGCAATCTGCATGATCTTAAAGATTAAAATATGAAGAAATAAAATGGAAATGCACATCTTAATACATCACAGCAACTTGACAATGAATGATGGAAACATATTGACATCAGACTTGTTGGCTACATTAGTTTTTGCTCTTGAAAACAATGTCCTAAATTGTGATATTTCAAAAGACATACTGGTAACAAAATAATGTGACTGCAAAATAACCAACCTACACCTAAGTTTGTTCACAAGAAACAAAAGGAAAAAGCTCTGCAACACAAGTGGATGTTTGAAAGTATTAAATTGATCACATCCATGAAAAATGACAGAATGAATTTAGCACAAGAAGCAAGAAAAAACTCTACACAGAGGATTAAAATATTCAGCCTTATTTTGACATTGGAACATTAGAAAAGAGGTCTACTAGGAGGGTAATTCTTGTTCCTTGTAAATGTCCTGACTATAATTATCCATACAGTTTATACTTACTGGGTTTTGTTCCTGTTGGTGGCTTGCATTTGTAGCATTCAAGTAATCAATGATTTCCCTTAAGTCCTGAACCATCCCTTTCAACTGACCATCACATTTTTCTGCCATTTTGTAACTAAATTGTGTTAAGTGAAGTATATTGCATTCAAAAGCACAAAGACAAAGTGAAACCACAATGTGATAAGTTTGTCTGTTTATAGATCAGAGTGTTCAACTATCTGCAGTGTTATGAGTGTAAGAACGTCTTACCTAAGATACTAAAGCTACAGACTAAAATGTTGAGATTGTTCAGGTAATTAACTTACATTTTTTCCCTTTCTCTGTCAGGTTCTTGTCCATGCTCTGCACTTTGCTGCTTTACATACTCTTCTAATGGCTTTAATAGATCCTCCAATTCATTTTGTTGAGCTAACAAGAAGTCAAGTTCCTGATCCAGTCTAGAGAACAATTGGTTTCATTCAGCAACTTTGTGCAAGATGTGTCAGAACCCACTACCACATCTCCCTTGTATTACACTAACATAATTGTACAACAAAGTAACAACATGAAGAAAGTGTGAACAAGCACAAATTTTGGGTGTCTGGGGTGTCCTGTATAGTGGAGGGATAGTATAAATAGCCTGTTAGTATTGTTTTGAAGAAATGTACCTGTTTTGTTCAGCCTTTGCTCTTTCCACTTCGGAATGTAATGCCGTTATCTGAGCAAAAAAGAGTAACCAGAGCCAAATCAATTGCTATCATCCAACTCACCACCAATAACATTATCATTATTCCAATGTATCCTTGTAGCTCTATAAAAACTGTAGGATGTGAGTACCAGTACCTCTTGAGACTAGCTGTTCTCAGACTTTTACAGTGTTACAGTTTATCATGATGTTTTTCATGTTTATACCAGCTGATGTCCTGCAGTCAACCATTGACATATAATTTATCAGTCACTGTTTGACCCATTGTTTTATCCATGCTTTGACCTGAATTTGGGGTCAACTTGGATAACTTCATTAAGTTGTAGGTCCTTGAAACCTTGGTAATTGGACATTTCATTCTGGTATGTCTGTTTTAACCACTTGAGCAGCATGCTGTACTAACACACTAAAGCTTAAAAACAAGCCTCTTGTTCATTAGAAGGGGCAACCTTGTTCTACATCATTGACTTTAAAGAACTGGTACCTTTTCTCCATTTTCCATCAATTCCCTGTCAGCAACATTCACTTGAGCTGCTTGCTCCAAAAAGGATTTCTCCATTTCCTCTAACTCAATGTTCCACTGCATTGATATAAAAGTGAAAAGAAAGGTGATTATAGCATCAGAGCTGGAAAAAAAACAACTGGGAAACTACCTGCTGAACTAAGTTCAGCTCTTGCATACCAATTCCAAGGCCCTTATCTAGAATGTAAGTGAATCACATTCACTCAAAAATTCTGATAAAACTATCTGCCAAAAAGAGCTGGTTGATGATGGTGGTTGTTTTCCAAGGATGAATTCAACTATGTTCGATATGTTTTCTCAATATCTTTCTATCTCCTTTTTAGTATACCAACCTTATTAACCTGTTCTTCAAGCTGTTTGTAGGTATACTTTTCAGCACTTAGAGAAAAATAAAATGAACAGTGCATAGTAAGTACAGTGTGGTACTGACCCATAGCAACTAACAGCTGTAGTCTTACTGAACAAGCTACCTTTGGTTATAGTGATAAGTATTACCACTAACAGATGATGAAGCAAATGGGTGATAAAAATCAATAATGTTCCTTGCATTTTAGGAAGGACTTGAATCAGAGATTAGTGTAATGTACTGAGAAGCCATTGGCAGGGGATAGGTTAAGGCTTTATGGTACACAAGCTTTCTCGAGGATGGGGATAGCAGACCATTGCTCTCTGAAGTTGCCAAAGGATCACACAGATGAAACATATATTTGAATTCTTTCACTGTTAGGAAAATCAGATGAATCTCCCCAAACAGTAAATGATCAGATCAGCTCAAAATGTAAATGAAAAAGTGTTACAAAATAGTTGCCATTTATAAAACATACATATGTAGTTAATGGAATAAAATATAATTAATGACATGCAAAAGAAAGTTACTATGCTAAGCTTCCTCACTAAGACCAAATACAATATTATAAACTTAAAAAAATCTTTGGTGGTCCCATATTCAGATGTAAAACCAGCTTAATTAGCAAGGTTTTACCTTGTTGTCGTAGTTGTTGTGGCAGTAGAACCAGTTGTGCTAGAAGTAGCTGTAAAAGAAAGCCTAAAATGTCAATACTAAGTACTAGAACTACCAGAATTTTCAAAAATAAAAGCAAATTTCAAGCATTTTAAAATAGTTTTCATGAACTTGTTATTTTATATACCAGCATTTGCTGTACTTGTGGTTCCACTATTGGAGACTGATGAGGGTAACTTAAATCCACTAGTGGTAGCTGTGGTTCCTAAGTTTCCAAATGGACCACCTCCTAACTGGAAACCTATATACATGTAAAAATAAAAGGTTCACTGTAGTAAAATATGGCAACATATCTCCACAATTGCCAAATTCTAGTTCTTGTTACAACTTTTGTAAATCCTAGTCACATATTTGTAATTTATTACCTGTTGATGATGTAGTTGTTGGTTGGCTAGTTGTCAAGCTGAAGCCAGGGTTTGTGGTGGAGGTTGTAGAGGTAGTTGTAGTTATTGTAGGTAGCAATGATGTGGTTTTTGATGTATTCCCCAAGGTTGTTCCAGAGAGAGAAAAACCAGAAGTGGTGGTAGCACTTGTGGTTTGACCACTTGAGCTACTTGAAGTTGTTCCAGTTGATATGGCAGATGTTTTGGCTTGTCCACTTAACAAACCTGACAGATTAAACCCAGTTGTACTTTGTCCCAAGCCAAATGCAGGCAGAGCACCTGTTTGGCCAGCTGCTTTAGTACTTGCAATGAGACCTTGAGGTTGAGTTGTTCCCAATGTCAGTCCAGTTGTAGATGTTCCTTGTATAGTGGCTGAAGGTCCACCAAACTTAAAACCAGTGCCTGCTGTGGTAGTTTGTCCTGTTGCTGATGTAACAGTACCAAATGTGATCCCACCAACTGTGGTTGTACTTGCTGTAGAAGTCTGAACCATGCCAAAACCTGGAGTACCACCAGTAAGTGTCCCTTGGGTAGTGGTGGTACTTGAACCAAAGGTAAGATTACCAGCTGGTTTAGCTGTGGTTGAAGCTGTTGCTGCTGTTTCCTGGGTACCAAATGATAAACCACCAGATATAGCTGCCCCAGAACTGAAATTGAACCTACTAGCAGTTCCTGTCCCAGATGCTGCTGAACCAAACATAGGGCCAGTTACAGCTTTAGTAACAGCTGCTGCTTGTGTATTTTGTGTTGTTGAAGTGCCAAAGGAGAATGAGGGCTTGGTTTGGGGGGGAGCAGCAAAGCCACTGAATAAAGTTGTAGATTTCCCACTTCCAAACTGGAGTCCAGTGGCCTGGCTACTAGATGTGCTTGGTAGCTTTGCACTAAATAATCCAGTAGCCTGGGTACTAGGAGTGCTCATTTGTGATCCACTAAACAGTCCAGTAGCCTGAGTACTTGGTGTATTATTTAGTGATCCACTAAACCCTAATCCGATGGACTGGGTATTGGTCTGTGATCCACTAAACAATCCTGTAGCTGGGGTAGTAGTCAATGTTCCTGAGAATAATCCAGTTGTTGCTGCAGAAGCTGAGCCTGGAGTGCCAAACTGTAGACCTGTGGCAGTAGTTTTCGGGGCTGTAAATACTCCTCCAGTAGCTGGAGTGCTTTGAGTACCAAATGCAGGGGCAGCCATATGTGAGGTGGTTGTACCTGGGGTTCCAAATGAAAATCCACCCAATGTTTTTGGCATTGATGAACCAAAAGAAAAGCCACCAAAGGCTGATGAAGTGGCAAGACCTGATCCAATATTTAATCCAGTTCCTGGAGTTGAGTTAACTAAATATACAGTAGAGATGTTGGGTTATAGTACATTATAATGTACATCGTTCAGATATGCTATCTGACTCATTGTTACAGTTCTCTTCCTTACAGCTATATAGAATATATACTGTATGTATTAATGACAAAATAATTATTTAATAACTATCAGTAACTAAAACATCTTTTGATACAAATCATTACATCTTATAATTGATATATGCTGTTCTACATATATGCAGTACTTAAAGTATATTCAATGGCCATCTTAAATTCATCTAATATATTCCTTATTTAACCATTCATTTAGGACGTACTACTATACACTCAGTAACAGAAGGTTTTCTCTTAAATAGGAAGTCACCTACATGCCTGTCATCGTAATTCAACTATCACAGTTGAACTAGGGTACAGTGGCAGCTAAATACCAACATGTTGCTTGTGGACCCATACCTACACCTTCTTAATTTACTCTGACTGGCTGCCAGATGATTTTATTTGTTAATGGGAGATGTATTGGACCAGAAAGTGTTAAAAACATCTTCGTTAACTCTTTTTGGTCTGTGCCTGACTTTTTTATTTTACTTTGGCTAAATGCCATACCATTGTACTGGTCAATGGGAGATATCTTGGGCAGAAATGGGTTAAGCAATATATACAAACATTGATAGTCTCCCATGGTAGTCAAGATGCACATTGGAACAGGCACCACAGTAGTTATACCGCAGCCTATTTTATTCTGTTAAGTCTGCAGAACCCTGAGAGGTGGCTAGTTAGGACAACTTCCCCTTGTGTCTGGGCCGTTCTGGGGTAAGGTCTAACCTAGGAATTAAATGTAATGTGCAAACATATCAGCTGAGGTTCATAATCCTTCTTTTGACTGGTGGGAATCATGGTCATCAGGGGTCCTGATGGTTTGATTACATGCGTAAGTTTCCACATCGATTTTATGATAACCAATCATTCTTAAACATAAAATGTTACGCTGAAAGCGGAAGTTAAAGCCTTCAGCTCGAAATAGAATTACTGCAGTTGTTTGATGTTTGGTTCGTGCAGCTATTACCCATTATTTAGTTACATTATATAGCTGTGACTGTTCACGGTTAGTTAACTTCGATTTGTTTGATCAGTGTCTATTTCGTAGACAACACTGGAATTATATTTACATTTCTTCATTATTAATGATAGGAGACAAGGAAATAAAGATGAATATATGTACCTGAACTGGTCACCCCTGTCGAAGAGTTTGGTGTAGAAGCAAAGTTGAAACCACTAAAAGTTGGTTTTCCACCAGAATTTTGCATTTTGTAAGTTCTGAAGTTCTAATGAAACTGAATAATATCGAGACACAAAAGGGAAAATACGAAATAGTCAAGATAATTTCGGGAGCTAGACTGTAACGAACTGATTGTTCTGCTGACCTAGAAGTATAGTACTTCCTGTTTCAAAATGGCGCCAAGTTAGTATAGTTCTGAAATCAATTTCTCTGGCTTTAGTGAACCTTAACATGGATAAATGGAAACCATGAGTTCGCAAATGGGTACCAAAACAGCATACAAACTCCAAACGTTATTTGAAATGCCTGCGGATAAAGCCTGGACCGGGAAAGAACATGCAAAAATAATATTCTCAAAATTGTGAGTACTTAATGTCAAAGTGCTGTAGAATAGAATAGAATAGAATAGAATAGAAACTTTATTTACGTGTCAAATTGTATATAGCCGAGGAAAAAAACCCTCTACTAATTGGGGACACCTATACTAACAATAAACAATATTTAAATATCAAAAGTATTAACAATACTAAAGATATTAAAAACGTTTCTCACGTGCTACAAAGAGTGCAGCCCTTACAAGTATTTTCATCAAGCAACGACTGAACATCACAGTTGCGGATGTGCTTCTTAAATTGGCTCAATGATGGCAGGTTTCTAATTTCACCAGACAGCTTGTTCCACAATTTTGGTCCAAGATATTTCATTGAATGTTTACCATATGCAACAGTGTTATATCAAGATATAGTAAATTCTGATGATCTAAAATTATAAGATGATCTGTTTGAATTAAAAATACCATTAATACTTTGTGGACATAATCTATGTTTAACTTTAAGCATAAGAATGGCAATGACCTGAAGTCGTCTATTTAGTCGAGCTGGCAATTTAGCTCTGTCTAACAACTCCTGATAGGTTGATAGAGTATCCTTGAAGATTGCTCTTAAACCCTGTCCCTGACATTGCTCTAACCTTCTCGTGTCACTGGCCTTACAAAAGTGCCAAGTGAGATGGCAGTATGTTAAATTTGGTAATATGGATGATTTAAATAATTGTAGCTTGGCATTGGTAGGAATTAGATTTTTGAGTCTCATAATAACACCAACTCTCTGACCTGTCTTCTTTCATATATTGTTGATGTGCTCATTAAAATTCATCCTTTAATTTATTAAATCATTTTTTTATTCCTTATTCTGTGGTGCTGTCCATTATGGAAGTGATTAGTGAAAGTATTTTGCTGTAATGCTGAGTATTTCAACAGCAAGTATAAAATATTATTGCAATATAAAAATTGCATATACCTATATGGGAGGGGAGGGTAAATCTGGTGGGCACACTATAGGTAGTGTAGAAAGAGGGGGGCCCTGGGGTTGGCTTGACCATTGAAATATTTAGCTCAACTTGTCCACCAACATGTTTACATAACTGATAAGCAAAACACAGCCAGTGTCACAGTGTACCTTAGACAAACATTTTAATTTCAGACCAACTCAAGTGTTTTACTTAGGTAACATTCATATCAATGCAGTTTGGTGTTTTATTCTGGCTAATACCAAATGATTTTACCCATCCAAGGGATGAACCCTGCCCCCTAATGAGTTAACCCATTAAGAGGCAAGGGCACACTCCAATATTGTGTTCTTAGAACACCAGACAATTATTGAAGCAATGAGCCCTTCCCCTTAACAAGTTAAACCAACACCAGTGACAGTAGGACAAAACTTAGGAGGAAGAGAAGGACAAGTTTCATTCTATTGAACACCTAAGATTTCCTGCAGGTGTGCCATTATCTGTCTATTGTTTCACTTGACCTGTGGTGCCATGAGAGTTTCTGGTGCTGTGGGACTTGGTTGATGTTGACACCTTCCTGTTCTCCATCCCCACATAGTTTAATGTCAGGAACCACTCCCCCAAAAGTTTTGAGGATGTTCAAAGTAAAATGGCACACTTCACATGCATGTGGTCAAGCAGCTGAATCATTTAGAATATTTGAATGATTATAATCAGCTGAAAAGTCCATATTTTGCACATGATTACATACATTTTATCATAGTACTATTTTTCCCTTGCCACAATTTGGCACTCCCTGATCATGGCACCTGGTACATTAGTCCCCATCTGCCCTCCCCTCCCCTCACTATGCCACTGTATTTGACTGTGAAGAAAGACCTTCACTGTACCTCTTGGTGGAACAGTTTAGATGTAATTGATAGAAACAGGAAAATGGAATAATGACATTTCAAGTGAAGCCCTGTGATTTGAATGGGCCATTTTGCAAGTCTTCCTTATTTTGGAATTTTACCATTTTATACATTTCTGTATTCATTTACATCAATTTACTTCATAAACAGTGTACACTTTTTTACCATCATATGCCAAGTTTTAAAGTATTTTAGGTTTTTTGCTATGTTTTTAACAGAAGATGCTTGTCCAGCAGTTTTTGAGGTTCCAATATCAAACATTTTCCAAAACAAATTTTGTAATATTTTCCTTGACTGCTTTGCCAGTTAGTTTTTTTTGCTTGGCTAAATTTGTCAGTAATCAAAACTGTTGGGTGAGCAGAAAATTAATTACTAAGCCAAAATGTTTTTCAAATATGAAAATATGATTTGACTTCGTCATCCAGGAAGGCTCATGAAGCAGTGATCTCAGTCAGGTTTCTCATCCAGGGGTTAAGTAACAGTAGTTATTGTTAGGATGGTGCTAAAGAAGGTTTTCATATAATTACTAAAATTGCTGCGATCACTGAAAAAATAATTTTTGGTGATCATTTTGATCATATGGAAACTGTGAACTCAGCAATCCTAGTGACCACAACGATCATGATTGCTCAGGTAGATTACATTTTCTATTAACATGATTACTAGGATGGCTGAGTGCATGGTTTCCACAGGATCGTTGCGATCGCTCAGTTAACTTTTTTGAACGATCACAACAATCACAGCGATCGTCGTCCAAAATCATTATCAAACTTGGAATAAAGTCGAAATATTACCGTTTCTTACTCGTCTTGTTCCTTTTAACTCAAATCTTGGGTTTACAGGATGCTAACATTCGGAGTTTGTTTCATTTTGTTTTTCGTTAAATTGTCGGCTGGTAATGGCTTCTGGTAAAATAAAGTTTTAATCGTTATGACCATCATCAGCATATAAGGTCGTAATTTCACGTGTCGGCAGCTTATTTGAGGGCAGAGTACAATGTTAGCAGGAGGACTCAGTGACCCATCCTCGCACGCTGAAACAATATACATTGGGAGGTACGTCTGTCGGTTCATGCCGATTTCGATAGAAAACACCAAATTTTAAGTGCAGTCTACCAACTTTCCAACGAACTGAATGAACGTCCCGATATACATTGATTACATTTTCGAAACGTGAATACGTAAGAGAAATGTTGGTCGATATTTGTAGGAATTTTAAGGATAATCTTCTTTATTATCGATGATTTCATCTTACGTAATTTAAGCAGGTTTCTTACACATAGACATTTGGTGTGAAGGTGTCTTTGAAATAAAGCCGAAATGTTCCCACCTTTTCATAAAGTTAAATCACAGGTTTTCAAGACGAGGGCGTCGTTTGGGTTAAGCTATATTTTATCGACGTTATGGATGTTGTACCATCTTTGGTACGAAGGTTGTAAAAGGCGATACACGAACATTCTTCAAGCTTAAATCCTCAGAAAATGCATCTGAGGCCCAGGCGAGGATGGAAACCATAACCTTGTGATGAACAGCGACATGGTTTAACCATTGAGCTATTGAGATTCAAATGGTGAACGAAGGATAGAAATGTCTCTTGGTTCCAAAGTTATTGCGTTTAATCCGTTTTATGTGTTCCGAAACATTTTCTTAGGATTTGAGTGTGACAAACGTTCGTGAATATTCTGCCGTATTTTGTTTGGTCACTCAGGCTACCGAAATAGCCACGACATCTGTTTCTCATCAATATTGTGCAGCCAGCTGTAACAAGATGTCGCTCTTATTCTTCTGTAGCGGTGGAAAACACTCTCTCAGAATTACACTTGCGAATCACACAAGAACGACTACAGGACTGAAGTGTTCGCCGGAGTCATTTCTTCACTTCTTTTATGGTAAACTTCACAGTAAAGTAAAAGATGATGGCGGGGAAGTCCTTTCATAGTCTGCCAAAAATGGTATGATGGTCCAGAAATGGGCCGTGGCCCGTCAGGTGCCAGTCCTTAGGATAAGCACTTCGCAAAATGTTTCATCTCCTTAAATGGACTCTTGGTGTTAATTCATTATGCGATTTTAAAAATTTCTCTCCAGTGGCAATTAAATTCGCTATCCATGGTGAGGCTTGAAGAAGTTTTGGCGTTCCTGTGTTTGATCGCTTATGGACAGACTCCGTTGAGGAATTAACACTTACCTGTCTGTTCTGCGAATGGTCAGATTGGGCTCAGAGACACAAATCTTGTGTTGATAGCACACCAAACACGGACATTTCATTCTCGAGGGTGGGTCCTGTTCGTGGTGTGCACATCGATGGTTTGGTTTCGAGAAAATTGAAGGTGAGTTTAACTACATGAGTCGTGTCGTAGTATCATATACAGTGACAAAGAGTAGTACTTTAATAGTAAATATGAATTAAAATTAGAAATGAATTAAAGTTAACTATACCTCAAGCCAGCCACAAATTCTCCATACACCTAATATCAACTTGTGCCAAACAATTTTCATTACTCCATACAAGTTAAAAACGCTTGCGATTTTTCACGGAGGATTTGATATGCTGAGTCGAGTTTTAATCATAACTTTTATTATTATAACTCACACTATTATTATGTTTCCATTAGCCCGTTCATATTCTAGCCATTATTCCCTCGCACCAAATATTGCTGGGTGGTAACCGAGGTACAGGTGTTCCCATAGGTTCACACTAAGGCTGATGCGCTTCGGCTATACGTTCACTACTCTGGCTGTACCACTCCGCCAAGCACTTTCCTAATTATTGTTTCCCCGTCAGAAAGCACCGTCCTCTGCATTGTAGTGATTATCCTAATCATACTGTCCTCATCTCCAATAATCTTTCTCACTGCTCTGGTTGCATCTTCGACACCATCTCCCAGGCATCCAATTATTACCGGCACTACTTCCACTCTGTACCTTCTCTTTTCTCTGGTTTCGAATGCCAGCTGCTGATACTTCTGTAACTTCGTTATTATTTTATTATTATTATTATGATTATTATTATTATCTTCACGCAGGCAATTAATTTGCCTATGTAATTTCCTAAGGAGCGGGTCATTATTATTATCATTATCATTACCATGTTATCTTTCACAGCTTATGCCGGTAGTATTTAATTTTCCCTCGAAAACTGGCTACAACCAGTAGCCTAAGGTTCCGAGTTTTTCAGCTTTCCAAGCTTCTTCTCAATATTCTTGCTGTTCCAAGCATTGCCTTCTTTTGGAGAAGTTCTACTCTCATATATACGTCCAGTTTTTCAGTCCAGTTATCCAGTTTCCTACTAACTGCTCCCAAAACACCTATTACAATTGGTATTACCTCAATTTTCCTCTTCACCCACACTCTTTTTATTTCCCTTTTCAGGTCGTCATTATTATTATTAGTAGTATTATTGTTTTCATTTATATTATGATTATATTTTCTTTTCATGTTATTATGTACACTGGTCGAGTCGGACCACTAGTTGACGTTTTAACGATCTGTTGCATTTATTTTTAGTTAGGTCATTTGGGACCATTAAATTTATTGCAGCGATCGCTCAAAAATGAACTCAACCATTGATAATTATATGATCCCTTGAACTACTTCCAAAACTGTTGAGTATGGAATATTTTCTTTTGAACCATGTTCGTTCTCCATTAAACTATATATTGGTATGAATTGCATGATACATTCATTCTTGAGTTGATTTCTTCTACATGATGTAGATATTGTAAACGTAGCCATTTAAACTTCTGACCGCAACACCCGACGCTCAAATCTCCACGGCCGCTGACTTTCCATTCAACCTCTTCAGTGCTGTCGATCGCTTGGGTCATTTCTATCTGAAAAATGAAAAGCGTTTTCTTTGAGATCACTGCGATCGTTCAGTGTAACCACAGTTTAATTCACTATAAAAGCAATTAAACACGCGGAGGGTTTCATATGTTAAAAATTATTCGCCAGATCAACACTTTTTCGCCGCCCATCTGTCATCGGTCGTGTTATTGATTTCTACACATCGCAATATCTGGTTCCAGGAGTCACACGTTTTTTATTATGACCTCGGGAAGGCACGTGCATTCAAGCTATTTAAGGCATCAAAATCATAAAAAATGTGTGAATAAAAATCTCACATATGAAGACCACCGCTCGAAAATGGTGTTAACAAATGCGATTACTTAATTGTTCGGATTACTCCACTTTTTTCCCGCCAGGTTATTTGCCCATGGCGTGTAAGATCATGTGGTGATTCGGCCAGCAAGGAGTTAGCAGAACTACCAGGTTTTATTTCATAGACGTTTGTGTGATGCAACGTTTTCTACCACTGAGAAAAATCGTATTTTATCACACGTAAAAGATACAATATTTTTACATGTAAAAATACGACATTGTTACATGTTAAGATAGTGGTTCAATGATCCAATAAAAAGCCTCGTAGGATATTTTATTAGATCAATCAGATCCGATGTTTTATACTTCATATCTCGATGGCGGTTTGTTGATTTCAGTTTGTTTGCCGGACGTTCATTTTCTGCGAACCAAAGATGTTAGTGCACCTGAAATGCCACAGCTGAAAAGAGGAAATCAAACTTCGTAGTCAATAAAAACTTTGGACTTAAACCTTTAAAACTGGAGCTGTGATTGATTTATGAAGTACGACAAGTCAGTGAAATTTACCAACAGATCATAAAGCCTAGTTTCCCGATCTCTCAAAAAAATTAACTGAGCGATCGCAGGGAAACCGTGTACTCAGCGACTGTAGCGATCGCAACGATCACTGCAATCGCGATTTCCGAGATAGAAAATGTTGTATCTCAGCAATCGTGATTGCCAGGATTACTGAGTTCACAATTTCCATATGATCGCTGTGATCGCCGAAGATAATTTTTTCAGTGATCGCAGCGATTGTAGCCATTGCAGCGATTACGGTACATGGAAACCAGGCTTTTAGGCTGCTAGAAAATGACGAACGAAACATGCCTGTCAGATGAAACCAGCTGTTTATTCTCTAGACTGATGGACCTGAAAAGTTGATTGGTGCTTCGTTTTGTAGGTATGACTCTAAGAATTTCACTGGTTGCCAAAGCTGACGAGCTTTTCTTATTTCTCGCTCTGACAAATTGAGATTGTAAAAGAATTTTCCTAAATGAAATTACTTAAATGAACCTTTGATAATAGTCGAGTTCTGCAGTCAAGGAACATTTTTCATTTGTTAAGAATTAGAGGTCCAACTATTCATCATCCTTCATTCAATTTCTGCTATTCTGTTTTCGTCTGGGTTACACTTAAATCTCTTGTTGATCTGTGAAATTCAAAAATAGCCCTCGCTTATTAGTCTTCGCGTCCAACCGTCTGGCTCCACTCAAAAACGAGGGAAATCGAGTGCTACTGAACTATGAACAAAATGATAATGAATCCCCGTCGGACGCATCTAAATAACTTATGGCTGCACCTAGATCTAATCCTTTTTGCAAAACTTGTCGTAACCTTAACCTGAGCTAAACCCAAAGTCAAAAGATAACTCTTATCTTATCGGCAAGTATCACTGTTCCTCAAACCAACTTGACCACACCAGCGTGAATCACGCCCATTATCAGTTCGTTTAATTACGTTTTACCACACCCAGGATAAAGATTAACTGTCTTGTAATCTTCTTAAGAATTCTTGTAAGACTTACAAGGCTGAAACTCCTTTTCTTGGCTGCATTCAGAAGTTCTTTTCCCCTCTGTTCCTCCTCTGAAGAATTTCTTAGGAAATTTCCGCTCTCTGCTTACCTAGGAGGGGGTTTTCTTTGCCAAATTTTTAAAACGCCCTTCGACCTCGGGTTATTTCAATCAATACTTTATTGTTTTACTTTTTAGCTTAATGTGCCGCACCTCGTAAATTTGTTTACAGTCGAACCCTGCTCAATGGATATCGGCTTAACGCGATCACGTTATTAAAGACGATGCTTTTGGATTAACGCGTTAAATGGACAACCCGGTAAGACTGGTTAGAAAACTAAGTGAGCAGTTGTCAAGGGACGTGGAAAAAGTCAAAAGGTTGAGAAGCTACCAAACTCTAAAACTGAGCATACTATCATTCTGAGCGAAGCCCCGACTGTTTTCATTTCCTGTAGTTTCTTACCCTTATCACACTCCTCGTGGCCATTGTTACGATATACAACCCGACCCCAAGCTATCTGTGGAAGCTTGAACAAAGGTGAGATCACGAAATTAGTGTTTTGAGGTTTATAATTTGCCGTAGTGAAAGAACAGTCGACACCTCGCATAGCGTAATACACAGTTCACATGGAACAACATTCAGGACTATGCGCTACAACAGCTTCTTGGCATCAGGAAATTTAGCAAGTTGATTTTTATGCTATTCAAATTTTGCGAGTGAAAGTTTCATGATAGGAAGTTGATATCTGAGACAGGCGCTTAGTTATTCAAGTGGGTTAAACTGTTAAAGTTCGTTACGAAGTTCGAACCCTGCAACGTTCACCGTTAGGATTAGAGTTAGGAGAAGAAATAAAAAATATAATTAATAATAATAATAATAATGTCAAGATACGTTTAGGATTTAGGCTGTCATTCACCTACAGTTCACTATTTGTTTTTTCTCATCTCAAATTTCTCCGTCTTCAAATCGTCTCCACCACTC
Organism: Heliopora coerulea; assembly: GCA_030142905.1. Taxonomy (NCBI): domain Eukaryota; kingdom Metazoa; phylum Cnidaria; class Anthozoa; order Scleralcyonacea; family Helioporidae; genus Heliopora; species Heliopora coerulea. The sequence goes on along the minus strand of JASJOG010000282.1, from coordinate 316,799 downwards.
ACCTCCGGCGTGCTTCAGCACTTCAAACAACTTTACGTACCGTGTTGTACCAGTTGACTCGGCCATAGGAATGTTTTCTTGAGCAATTTCGATTTCGCCTCTCTACTATTTATACACCGTTAAGGCCGTTTTCCACTGGACGAATTTCTTCGCGCGAAGCGGCTTTTTCTGTTGTCTCATGAGCTTTCGGTTGGAACTAATGATGGATCTATTCAATTTAAACAATGAAAAGTCGATTCGCGCGACAAAATTCGCCAAGCGGAAAACAGCCTTAATAGAACCGAATCTCGTGTCTCGTTGAGGTGATAGGGGGGAGATACGATCATGTTCCGGAATAAACATTTCGTTCCGGCATGAGTGCTGCAGTTAACTTTTACTTATACGAACCAAGCTTTCATCTTGTCAAAAAATGATCAAGTGCTGTCCATCCGAGCGAACCAAAGGCAAACAACTATCGTCTGCAGATTAATGCTTGTGCAGTGACAACTGTGGTGAATCCGACTCTCATGGCCGTAGGAAGCACGGGGGCACGGAGTCTGGTGCCCCCTATTTGTCAGGATAAGGGGGCACTGAGCCCCCCTAAAAATTTGCTATTAAAGCACGGGTCTTCATGTACGGTGTAGAGGAATACCTGATCTTTATTCCAGCTGCGCGGCAAGATTCAGCGACTGTAGTTGGTACTAAGTTATATTGACTAAGATAATGATGCTTCAGTGGAAGATGACCTAAATTTTAACCAGGATTACCTTCAGATAAGTTTAGAACATGCAGATTTAAAGTAATATGCGGAGACGTGCTGCGTTTCGTTCATACGCTTTATAGATACACCATTGCAACTACAGTAGCTTTGGGAAATTGGTCAGACATTGTCGAATAAAGTTGAAGGTTGGCTAAAATGATGTTGCTTTTGATCACAATATTTTGTGGTAAAACTGCTTCAAAATGCAGGAAATCGCATTTAAGCGCATATGAAAATCAAAACTTTTTCGGGGGAGCATGCCCCCGGATCCACATAGAGAGTTCTCGTGCCTTCGGCGCTCGGCCAGCCCCCCCTTACCCTGAACATCTTCGTACGGCAGTGGTAGATCTCAAGCAGTGGCAAAGCCAAGGGGGGAAGGGAATATTCCCTTTTCAGAACTAAGGTCAACTAGATTGGCTCGAATACGAAGAAAATAGGTCCAGGTGGGGGAAGGGGGAGGGAATTGCCGTCTTCCTTGAAGCGGTAGAATCCTACCACCATCTGGAAGTGGCTATAAAGGTTTCTGGATAAACGTCACAGGAAAATTATAGAGTGCAAGACTAAAAATTTTTCCACACCTCGCAGTACCTCTGTGTCTTTGACCAACATGGACCTCCTCGGACCCCCCCCCCCCTCGTTTAACTTTGGCCACGTCACCGATCTCAAGTGAATGTAAAGAGGATGGGGGTGTCGACTAAACGAAGAATTTTCTACGTTTGTTTTCAAAATGATGGTCAACCAGATCGAGAAAAGATCTTCGTCATTTTTACTTCATCCTACTAGTCTCAATTTACTTTAGAAGCTCGTTTGCTTCAATCCCGAATACAGATCATTTTGCGAAACAGGATTCCTAGTTCACGACACATCTTGGACTAACAATGGCCGCTCGTCTTATTAAATTAAGAAAGTTTAAAGGATGTCAACCCCCTTGACGTCCTCAAAATCCGCCACAGGACGTATATTAATGTATTGTGCGAACCGGTGGAGCAACATAAAAGCAGAGGGGCGGGGGGAACTTAATCGACCGGGTTTCCAAATCCGCCGTTTTTAGTGTTTCAATTCCATACTGTTAATGTCTGGAGGGGATCGATGGAGCTTTGACACCACAACAGCTAGATAACCGCACAGTTTCGGGAAATAAACAAAGTGAAAGATGATGCTAGCCAAAAAAAGTATACTTCCAAATTTAAACATTCTCAAACTATCTGCTGATGCAAGTAGATACGAGTAAAGCTGACGAAAGTTGGTCGCCACACGAGCCGTAAGTTGAAATTCCCAGTGACCTGCATTGTGGTTTGCATTTAAGTAGGCCAAGTACTAACATATTCCTTGACGTACGAGACATGGAGTTCCTCTGGGGACTTAGCAGCAATATTTTTATTATCGTTCGAATCAAGCGTGTATTTTTAATATATTTTTGCGAGGTAATTTTTTTGTTTTTTAAAGATTTAAATTGATGGGATCATGAGTTCTGGTGAATTGCAATTCGGTGGTTTTTGGTATTTCACGGTTGTCAAGTCTTCAATATCGTAATCAAAAGCCACCAAAAGAGGTATGATGCTCTTGAAGATTCTCTTCCATTTTGAAACGTTATTTTGTTTCTTACATCGTTTACCTACCCAATGTTTAACCTGCTCAGTTGATCTTAACCATAGCGATAACTATTACAGAGGAAACTCTGTTTGAAAAAGCATGGCGAATGATGTAAGATCACAATGCTTTGTCTGGAGTGTTTAGCCCGCTACTCTCGGAAATGTCAAATTCCGGAAATTCCACACAGTTTTTACCCGACTAAACTTTAATATTTGGGCTTCAACATGAAATAACGTTGACACCTATCGAAATGTAGTCTAATACAGAAGATGCATTGGACAGATGACTGGTGGTTAGTATTGATAGGACATTTTGCTACTTAAAAAAAAACAAAAAAACAGATAAGAAATTCGTCGAGGTTCAGTTTAACTGTAATTGAAACTTTTAGGTTGTTTAGTCGCAGATTTTGAGCAGGTTGCGAACGTCTTGTTCTCTAGGCATAGTCCTTCATTCTTTATCTCGGCTCCTTGGTCCGTGAGTTGCCCGGCCTAGCGTAGACACTATATTGATCGTCGTATGGAGAGATTAGGTTGAGGCTCTTGAATCATCTGACAATTTCAAATAAACGTGAATTTTCCAAAGAGAGTGCGTCATATATAAATATATCTCGTGTCCTTACCTAGTGCGAAAGAAGAAAAAGAAATCATCTGAAGTGTTAAGGACAAATGAAACAATTGAGACAGGACTCTCGTAATGTCAGTAGCAACAACGACACCACCCAGCAACCTAACTTTATCTTTAAATTACTGTAAGGCCTTCACTGAAGCCTCTAAACTTGCGAGATTTAATACATTTAAACTTTCTGGTTTTTCTTGGATATGTATGCGTCATTTCAAGTATTGAAAGGATGATGCATAAATTTCGACGAACAGTTTCAATATTTGACCTTGATGACAGTAAAGGTGTCGAGTGGATTAGATGATGATTCGTGGGAGAGTCTCAGGAAATCTTTTGGGCAAAGATTGCTGTTTTGATGATCAGGAATTATGAGCATTTTTATCCCATTGTAAACAATGACTGTATCATGGGTATATCACCTCGTGGATAGTTTAACCAAGCGGTAACAGGAATCGGGTTCGTGCGACAGGTATGGGTGTGGATAACCTTAATTAAATTATGCGGATCGTGATACGGTCACGATCAAAACCACAACTGTTTGGTCTGGTTCTCTTGGATTTATTCTGAACTCTGGAGTCTTTCCCAATTGCTCAACGAGCCGTGCCCAGCATTTATAAATAATCGCGTATGCAACGACCTTTCTTATCTGAGAAAAATCTTAAAAGGTAACTAGTAACACACTGTAATATTGACCTCAAGTGTCAGTCTGTTGTCTTTGAAATGACTCTTTAACCTTTCACAATGAATATTGACAAGCAGGAAAAAGTAATTTGCACAAGACAAAACCGGAACTTCAACTTCGGCCATCTTTTAAAACCAACAGCGTCTTTCTTTTAAAGTAGACATGAGACAGGCGAGGTACACGTGCCGCCGAACATAAACACATCCCATGGAGTTGCCTTGAAACTCGGGCAGATCGCCACTGTAGGATCGGCGTCAAAAAAAGCAGCCAAACGCGCCTACACTTAAACTGAAGATGTTAAGTGGCGAGACGTCACCCGAATTTCAATCCCCGTGGTTAAGAATGCTAAACTTGTCGAACATTTAAAGGCGGCGGACTAGAAAAATAAAAAGATCGCGGATTGTACCAGGCAGTTTCCAAAAATAACCGTGATGCTTGAAACGGAACTGAGGTAGTTGATATCTTGTTAAATAATTTAATGGGTAAATGACAGGTTGGTATTCGTGCTGAATAGGTTTATTTCTGAGTTTGTCGGTCCAGCAGCGAACCAAACGAAGTCAAGAAGGCAAGATCATTCATTTGGTTTGGGCTACATTTCATTTCTCCTATTTCACAAGTGGTCATCTATATTCATCCAGGAAGCAAGGTTTGATCATTTGATGTTATTTAGATAGCATCACATGGACAACTTTTCTTTATTACATTATTGTGTGGTTAGAGAGCGCCGTAAATATCAACACTTTGTGTATAAAGACGAGAGCTGTCAAAGTTCCATGGTTTGTCTTGGTATGATTTCGACAGACGTCTCGATTTCTGACACGTATCGTGCTTTTATGACTTGGACGCATTTGAATTAAACAATTGTATGTGTTTTCGAAGGTGCCGAGGCCCTCAGACTCATAGAGCAATCGGTGACAGTAAGAAGTATGAAAAACCTAGAGCAAGAAACTTGTCTAAAATTTAGAAATTGTGCAAGTAGCGTTTCACGCCTGAACTTTACTCTTTTGCATATTTTCTTCCTTTGCCAACTTTGATTTTTCATTCAAATATCTTCTTCAATAAATCTTTGTGACGGCGCCGGCATGAAGAATTTCATTGTAAAATTGCTTTAAGGGCTTATTTTAAAGTTTTTAAAGAACATTTGACCATTCGCATAACAGATTAAGGTTGGAGAACATGAAAAAATCACGCATTCTTTCGTTTAGAATGTTAGCCTAAATCTTTTGCCATTACAATGTAATCTTTTTGAGGTTAAATCTGTAAGTATAGCAGTATCTCAGCATCGTGTTGCAATATGATATATTTAATACCTTTGGCTGGGTGTTGACATGGAATGCGCCCTGCTGTCTTGTAATTCCAGTCAGTCGTATCCAAGTAGGGAGAACTTGTCACTCTGTGACTTCTGCGGGAAATTAGTGTAATTTATATGCATAGTGCTGAAGTAGATGGCGAGGAAGAATGTGCTTATACTTCGCACGCTGTAATTAAAAACAGGTATAAATGCCCACTAAATAACTTTAAGAATGACAAGAGTACAAATTGCAGGGATATAACATATGTTTTTTGACATCTAGCCGTGCGGTGGTTCAACTTACAGAAGTTCATTTCGAGAGGCTACAAATTTGACGAGAAATTTTGTGACAACAAGTACTGGCAAAGATTGAAGTGCACTTTACTTATACTGTCACAAATTATGTTCAGGTTTGGACTGGTTATTGTGCCATTGTACCATGGAACAATGGCTAGCCATTGCACTATGGTACAATGCTACTTGATTGTACAACGGCCAGCCCGAACCTGATTGTGTGTAATGTACTTTGATCGTTCTCGTGTAAAACCAATTGCTATCTGGTAATACACTGTTTTATCCAGGTAATCTGTCAAAATGTTTTGTAAAATTCCCTGTGTTACCTTAAGTTGGTGTGTTCATGGTGAGTTGTGGATCCAAGGCGCATCGTGTGAGCTCATTACGAACCAACTGTTGATAAAATGAAAGCCATAGTGGCCCATCTTGTCATCGATTTGTTCGCCGTGATTTGGTTTGACATTGGGCAATTTAGGCAATTTGTTTGACAGTATAGACTATAGCATAGCTTTTATTTGACGCCGAAAGATGGTGCATTAACTTTATTTTTCGATTCGCGTCCTTTCTGTACTCTTAAATACTCCATAATACCTTTAATTTTTGTTGTGCATGTGCGCGACTGCTATGCAGTGTGAAAAATATAGATACTGGTACTCGTGAACCCCTCAAGCAAATTTTTTTTTTTTATTTCTATTTTTAATATTTCTCGATATTTTCGACTGAAAATCATTTAAGTTTTTATTGTTAAAATGAAAATAAAACAGAACAAAAAAACCCAAAAAAAACAAAAAACAAACACAACCCTGTTCTTAATTGAAATTCGTTTTTAAGTTGATATATAACTCAAAATAATACTTGACGTAGTAAGAAGTGGATGATATCAGTGGTGCAGCATTCTCATAAAAGAACATTGCTTTTCTTCCGACAAGTCACCAACCGGAACGAACATGAGGGGCTGCACCAACAATTCCATGTAAATATTATCTTGGGTGACATCACGAAAGTTATACCCTAGGCTTAGCTTTTGTATTTTCAACCCAGTTAGCCGGCCTGAAATTGTTTCTTGTAAGCAGGCCCCCAGTTAGCTTCTCACCAGACTTTGATGAATGAGGAAACAGGTTCATGATCTTGATGAGTACGGCGTAAAGTGTCTGCGAGTTTCGGACAGCCATGGCAAAACGTCATCGACGACAGGCTTTCTACTTCCTACCCTGTTCTCGACATCTTAATCTTTGATAAAAATTATTTAACACAGTAGCCTATTCAGCAAAAGCTGGTTTTCAAAGGGCCGTGAGTACATATACTACACTCAAAGAATACCATTTTATATGCAAAACTGTACTAACTATTAACATAATATCCTAACACTATGAGTGAAGCTATTTATCAGTTATGAGTTCCAGTTTTCGTTTAATATAGCCGACATCGTTAAATTATTTGTAAGTTCACGTGGTAGTTATTTCCATGACTTCGAACGTGAAAAGCTATCGATTGTTTTATATCACAGGTTTGACTAGAATTGGTCAAACCGTTTAAGTAGCTTTCAAAGTTCATTGCACTCTCGGTTACGCGTGATTTCGCTCAAAGCTAAAAAAATTCGAACAAAATATCGTACATTTCCTCTTATTCTTTCCATTGTAAGGACAAGTCGTCGTTGAATTTCCGTCGTGTTCACTGAAAGTCCCAGTTAGGGTGTTCAACCAGTAATGGGTGAATGGTACCATCGGAGGATAAACTACCGAACTACGTGTTGTGTGTAGTAGATGATAGATAAAACATATGAACATTTATTGAATTTAACAAAAGGAGTTTCGCGAACCACGTTTGTTCTCCGTACCTCAACAACCCTTCTCTCAATCTCTTTCTTGTTCACTTGTTCCATTTTGTTCTTACGTCGCTACTGACGTCAATACTACACTACAGTGGAGTGGTTGACAGTAAAAACTGTTAATCTTGTCAAAAAGTCGTTAAATCTAAAGGTAAATCAAAATTTTCCACCGCTTCAAACGTACGTTGACTGGTATTGCACATAGTTCTATATCGATTAAAGATTCGTGCATCACTGTGAAAAATCAAGGCTTTCATTTTTAAGGGCTTTTTATATTTCCATTTAAGTTACATTTCCTGCTTGATAGTTCAGTTGCCGTAACTTCATAAATTTGCTGTAGTTTAAAGCAATTAGTTTCATGACTTAACATTTCAGTAATTTATATTCGGGTTTTAGTTCTTGATGGTTTTCATCGCGTGAAGATCAATCCATTTAACGACAATTGGAGTGGGCTCCCTGACTTGAGAAACGTGAAGTGTACTGAGGAGAAATTGCTTCTGAACAAACTTTTAGGATTAAAAAAAGAATATGAGTACGCAACGTGCAATCTCTTTAGTTCTTACCATGCTGCTTGGGATGAGCTCTGGCGCTGAATTTCAATGGTCTTCGTCCAAGTTAGGCGATTGTATTGCGAATGATACAATGCTAGGCATTTGTTCGAGGTCAAGAAATGTCCAGTGCATAAAGAAAACCAACCGACAACCCATTCCAGGCTATTACTGCCGCGAATTAGACCTTCCTTCAAAACCATCCGCTCATGTTCCGTGTGACGTTAAAGAGTGCTCTCAGCGTTGCGTCGTCGGCGCTTGGTCCTCCTGGTATTCGTGCGACCCGGGTTGCGTCAGACCGTTTAGATATCGTACTCGCAATATTCTATGGAAAGACCACACAAGTGGAGCAGTTTCTTGTCCAACGTTAATAGAGAGAGAACGATGCGCGCACTGTTCAAGACATAACGATATGTTCATGTGGCAAGTTGGCAAGTGGGGTAACTGTCGCCAGTTTAAGACCGTCGTAGTCGATTATCTTGCCGTGAAGAACTTAAAACCTGGCGCTGTAGCTGCGTCTCCTCACTTATGTGGACCATTAATGAAAATCGGAAAATCAACGCGGAAAGTCCGTTGCGTTGACAAAAAAGGGCACGAGGTTAGAGCACGCAAGTGTTTAAACTCCAAAGACAAATTTGGCAGGATAACGCAACGGCCTGAAAAAAGCAAAGTATGTCGCCTTCCGTGTGATTGTCATATGTCTGAATGGAGCCAATGGAGCGGCTGCGCACAGGATTGTCTTGTTACAGAAGAAAGACGCACGCGAGCTGTGTTATACCCTGGGCAGTTAGGAGGAAAACCATGCGGGAAGTTGGTGGAGAAACGCTCGTGTGATACCAAAACGTGTCCAAATTATGAGTGGTATGCTGGGATGTGGGGTCGCTGTGAAACTCAAAGCTATCGAGGAATTGCGAATGAAAGTAATTGTGGGCATGGTTTTCACGAACGTGTGGTGTTCTGCGTCAAATCAAGCCACCACAAGATCGTGAGTGAAATTCAACCAGTTCCGGATGACCGATGTGACCCCACTACGAAGTTAGTATCCAGAAATCCGTGCCACATCCCTTGCCAAAGTGACTGTAAGGTGAGCAACTGGCAATCATGGGAACCTTGTTCTGCACCCTGTGGAAAGGCTGGGATAAAGAAAAGGAGGCGGACAGTTCTTCAGCCAGCGAGACATGGTGGAAAGGAGTGCCCAAACCTTGTTGAAATGTCACGATGTGAAACAGTGCAATGCTTTTCATGGGTTATTATGACGTGGAGTGGATGTTTTCTTTCAGGAAAATGTGGACCGTCTGGGACACTCTATCGTTTAGTATTTTGCATAGATGTAAATGGATCATATGTATATGACAAAAAATGCTCTCGCATTCCAAAACCAGTAAGAACAGAATCGTGTTCAAAACCATGTCCGTATGACTGTGCTCTTAGTTCATGGAGTGAATGGGGACCCTGTTCCAAATCTTGTGGGATTTTGGGTGGGGTTCAGACACGCCACAGGAAGATCCTTGGATATCCAGGAACAGGTGGTGCTTCTTGTCCTGAAGCCAAAAATTTAATCGAAAGTCGCAAATGTAATGAGCGTACATTATGTGAAACAGAAATGAATTTCATGTGGAAAACTGGACCTTGGAGCAAATGTGAACCACTGGCTACAGGAAGCTGTGGTATTTTCACGGGCATAAAAAAACGTCTTGTTCACTGTGCAACAAGCACTTTGAACTTGGGCAATAGTTCTTTTTGTCCTCAAGACTTGAAGCCCAGTGGTGTAAAACCATGTGATGTGCCTTGTTCTAAGGATTGTGTCCTCAGTAGATGGGAGGAGTGGTCAAGTTGCAGCCAGACTTGTGGCTCTGGAGGAGTTCAGGTGCGCAAGCGTTATGTTTTAGAACAAGCGTCCCACGGTGGCTTGCAGTGTCCACTTAATATAACAAATGGTGTCCAAAATGAGAGTCGATTTTGTAATGCAGTTCCTCCATGCTACACGTATAAGTGGGTGGAAAACAAATGGAAGAAGTGTGAATTACTTCCCCAGACAAAGTCTAAACAAACCAATTGTGGTGCAGGTTATCAAACAAGAAGTGTATCTTGTTTAAGATCCGATCAAAAAGTTGTTCAGGGATCATTGTGTCTTAAGTCATTGCTAAGGGCAGCACCAAATACTTTGAAAGAATGTTGGATTCCATGTCTAGATGATTGTGTTCGATCAGATTGGTCTTCCTGGTCATCTTGTCCAGGAAAGTGTACTGCAAACTCACTAAGTTACCGTATTAGGACTCGGCAGGTTGTTAATTTAAGTCCAGCTCGTGGTGGTTGGTCAACCACTTGCCCACAACTCACAGAACTTGATTTTTCAGAAAAAGACCAATGTCCATCTACCTTCTGCTTTGAATACAAGTGGCATGAGGGTCCTTGGGGAAACTGTGTTCCAAATCAAGTTTCATTGAATTGTGGCAATGGAGTGAGAGAAAGGAATGTATTATGTCAAAGAAGTGACAAAATGTATGTCTCAGGTGTGCATTGTGGCAATGCGACAAAACCAGTTTCATGGCAAAATTGTTCAGTAAATTGCTCTCAAGATTGTGTTGTGAGTTCTTGGGGAAGATGGTCCAGTTGTTCAGCTTCCTGTGGGGACAGCATCCAGAAAAGGCATCGAACTGTAATAAAGTCTCCAGCTGGTTTAGGCAGGGTCTGCCCAAGTTTAACAGAGAAACAATTATGTCATGAAATTCCATGTACTTCATTCAAATGGTCAGCTGATCTTTGGAATACATGCAAATTGAATACAAACGATTCATGTGGAAATGGGACCCAAACACGGAAAGTGGTTTGCCTACCAGATTCCACAAGGGAGATGGCCTGTTTGAAACAAGCTCCTAAGCCAGCAATGACACAACCATGTGAGCTACCTTGCCCTGGGGATTGTGTGCTTAGTAACTGGGGTCCTTGGAGTACTTGTTTTAATGGAGGACAAGGCTGTACTCAGGGCCGAGGGAGAACTATTGTGAGAAAAGCCTCTCAAACTTCTGCTAAAAATTGCAATGATGAAGATCTAACAGAATACCAACACTGTGACTGCCAAGTCACAGGATCATGGGTTGAAAGTGAGTGGACCACGTGTCAGTTAAATAACACATATGGACCAAATTGTGGAAAAGGGTTGCAGCTACGGTCGGTTTCATGTGTTGGCAAACAAGGCCAAACACTTGATGACCTGCACTGTGCTCAAAAAAATAAGTCAAAAACATTAAAGGATTGCCATGTAAAGTGTCCTGTTGACTGTGTTCTTGGGAAGTGGAGCCCTTGGTCTGTATGTTCCAAAGATTGTGGTACTGGTGGCATGGTAATGCGTTCAAGAAACATCACTGTTCCAGATAAGAATGGTGGTAGAAAGTGTCCGAACAAGTCAAGTCTCGTGCAGAGAAGACCATGCAATGGAAGACCGTGTCACACCTACACGTTAAAAAAGGGAAAATGGTCAAAATGTTACGTTGATGGGCAAGGCTGTGGTCATGGTACTCAGTCAAGAGAGGCCTCATGTCTCAGGAGTGATGGAAAATCTGTTAGTCTCCACTACTGTTTTGAACAGTCAAGAAGGTATGAATGTTGTGCATTAATATTGTGTGTGTGCAAACTTAATGTAATGATGGAAAATCTGTTAGTCTCCAGTACTGTTTTGAACAGTCAAGAAGGTATGAATGTTGTGCATTAATATTGTGTGTGTGAAAACTTAATGTAATGATGGATGATTTGGAAATGGATTAAAATGGTGGTTCACATTGTTACAGATATATCAAAACTGCCACTTACAAAGTACATAGCATGTACCTTTCACTCTCCATGCAAGTCTCAAACTGTCAGTGGTCAGAGCAGCTTACCATTAGTCAGAAAGTTATACATTCAACTCCTATCTGGTGTTCAGAAACATTTTTTTGGGATTAGGTGTCAACAAACTTTTGCATATCATCTATAAAGTAATTATCTGTAATAATGTATAAGAATAAAGCATTGAGCTATGGGGAACAGTGATCATTGTTTGATCACTTTTGTGATCATAAACAAGAAGATTGACAAGGTCACAGATGTTTTCAAAGAAAATGCATCTTAACCATACTGTACTGATGTATCCCAGCACGTTTTATGAATAAGTATTTGGAGTAGAAAACTAATCTCACAAGTTTTTATTGCCAAAATTTCAATGCTTCGAAATTCATATATGCAAAATATTGTGCTGGACTGTAATGTGATCTTCAAATACAGGTTTGGATACACAAGGTTTTGCACCTAAAAGAAAATTATACTTTAAAGATGCTCGTCACAGTTTCCTCTATGCTTATTTTTTAATCTTTTCTTTTTTCAGGGGATTGGATGATGGTCAATTTCAAAATCTAGATGTTCTACAGTTAGTTTTGAATAACATTTCAGAACTGTCAATTTCAACAAAGCGTAAATGTATAGAGCCCTGCCCAGGCAATTGTGTTCTATCAAAATGGAGTGAATGGAGCCATTGTGGAAGGAATTGCTTTCAAAAGACAGGCCTATGTAAGTATATAACTGCATCATGACTTTAACCAATTAAAGAATACTTAATGTCAAGGGAATTCATTAACCCATTATCAGCCACAGACAACATTATACTGTTACATACTCAGTGAAGGTGATGGTCAAGTCAATTTGCTAAACCTAAGATTTCCCAATGAACTTTGAAGTTTCTGTAATGTTGTGAGATGGCAGAAAAGCACAGAAAAAGAGCTGCTTGGTGAGTGTTTTTTTTCAGCTTTTTAAAAGTTGAGCAACATCCTAAATGTATGGATCATATCCAAATATGGGAATTAGCCCATCAGGTCATCCAATATGTTGCAAGTACATATTAGTTTATAATTAAAAAATCCTTCTTACATGTACACCAGTATTTTTTGGGTACAACTTCATTTGAAAGGCTACAAACTAAACATTGTATAAATCAGGAATAAGAGTCATGAACTGTGAACCACTAGCTTTATAAAATTCATTTGTAGTTCATGAAGAAAAAACTAATCAGTTGTGATACAACCACATGTTGTATCAAGTGACACGACCTCTCATCAGATATTTTTGTTCTATTTTCTTGACTAAAATCATTGGAATTACTACCATTTTTGAAGAACACTATTGTTTACATTTTGTTCCTTTCATAAGTACTTTACAGTGTTCATGTTTGTGTTGTATCAGCCATACAATCCCTTTCCTTCAGCTTGTGCTTGTGTATCCAGTACAACACTGCCACTCATATTGTAAATAGTACAAATGTTTCTCATTTTTTCTTTGAGCAGCATACCAGTCACGGACTAGAGTCATTATCTCAAACCCTGTTACCAATGGTAAGGCATGTTCTCCAGAATTGTGGCAAACTCGGACTTGTCAGCCAAGTGGAACTGATCAATGTATTGGAGCTGAATGGAAGACTGGAGCCTGGCAGAAGAATGGTACAAGAGAAGTTTGGTGTCAAACAGTATATGGACTAAATGTTACTGGAGCATGTATAATAAATAACAAGCCATCCACAACCCAGCTCTGTGACCCAGCATGTTCAGGTATTGGTCTGTTATAAGTTATCATCTACAATCCTGTGGCATGCAAGAAATTAATGAACCAGACAAATAAAATAGGCTTGCTGTTCCTCCTTTTCCAACTCTGAAGATGACTGCTGCCGAGGCCATTGAAATGTCAGTCACCAACAATCTTTCTCAAGACCACAATAACTTAGTCCATCTACCTTTAACAACATGTGAAGAAATTAGCCATTACATCTCACTGAAAGCTGAGGGGAGGAGTTGTGCTGGAACTGTCACTTGTCCTCCTGAGGGCTGATCCAGGACTGGCAGAGCCAGGAAGGCTGAGGGGGCTGTAGCCCTCATTTTTTTCCAACTACACCAGTGAAACAACTACGTCTTAAAACACTTGTGAAACTTATCTGGGAAGCATACAAAATGCTTTATTTTTGTCACAAGCCTACCACCCAAAACTCTGCTCTGCCATCCCTGTGATCTGAATGCTAATGATGGGGATGTCCAAGTGGATAATTAACAGCATATAGTGGCTGTTGTGATGGTTGAGTTGGCAGTAAGTTTAACTGTAGTAGATCTTATTCATACAAATGGTGTTTTATTTGATATTCTTTTATATGCAATACAGTTAGCACTTATGGCCTCCTATGAGAGCAAAAATCCTTTTGAATTTCTTACAAAACATGAGGGTAATGGGAAAAATTGATAAAATCATGAAAGAATATTACTGAATGAGGTGCCATTTATGAATAAGGTCTATTAATGAAGCACCTATTACCTGTGCAATGCCATATCAGATTTTGCTCTTTGTAATTCTAGATCCTAATGCCATTTGTGCCAATGGAAAATGTGTCTGCAAGCCTTTCTTTGAATTCTTTCAATATTGGTGCATTCCAGTGAAAGGATGTTTATATGATGGACATTGTATGTTTAAAAATACTGTTTGCAAAGGCCAAAGGTGTGAATGCAGGGAAGGACATGTGCGGAATACAACAATAGGCCCATGCATTCAGTCGCAACGATATGGTTCACCCACTTCTACAACTACTTCACCTACCAGCACTTCTACAAGTACTGACAGTGGAGTTGTAAACAAGACAGCACTAGAAGAAGAAGAGCTACAAAGTAAGCAGATAGTAATTCAGAATAAACCAGAGTTGCCAAGTTTTGAAAAGCCTTTTCAAAAAAATAATGAGTAGTGCATGGACTTATGTAAAAAGGTGAAGATACCAGGTACATGGACCTGAGGGGGGGGGGAGGTGCAATTGCTATTCTGATTTATTGTGAAGGATTTTTTTGCAAAATGTACCAAGATGTTTTTGCAATATTTGCAGAATGAAATAATTATATTTCTAGAGTTATTTTTAAAGGCCATCACATTACAGAATATTGGTGTTCATGATTCATCATTGTGTAGTGAACTTACTTAGCAATGTAGATTAATTGTAGAAAACCTCTTACAAAATAACCTCTTTGTGTTTTTTTTTAGTCCACTGGAAATGGATTGGAATTGGAGCTGGTATCTTACTTCTCATGGTTCTACTTGCAGTTGGCATTGTCTGTTACACCAGGTATGAAGACAACAGTGTCAGTTTCAGAACATGTTTCTTTCTCTAAGCCTTTCCTTGAAATTTTTTGAGATCATGGCAATTACCAACTTTTCCACCATTTTTAGCAGACGAAGATGCCATAGCCATTAAAATTGCATTCGGTTCCAAAAAACTTTGGTTATTATTTGGTTGTAATGTTACTTTTGTTAACACAATTAAGGGGCAGGTGCACAACTCTGCTGTATAAAATCATCTGGCATTAGCCAGAATTAAATTTCAAAGTGCACCCCCCTCTTTAATGGATTAACAAATCAGCTTGATATTGAATAGATATACTTCACCAATGTTATCAACAAAAAAATACACAAAGGATGCATGCATACAAATTTCTGTGTATGTGACCAACTGTTTGAAAAAACTTAGATGTGCCTGAGTAAGCCATTCCTGCAACCTGTAGCTAAGCTTGAGAGCATCCTAATGCCAACCCAAGTAATTAGGGCAAAGATTACAAAATATATATCTTAAATATCATATCTCTTAACACAGGAGGCAGAGAAGGACCAGAGATAAAAAACATGATAAGAATGCAAATCCAATTGAACTGCTACGGGTCTTAACACTTAAAGAGGAGGAAGAGCATAGACCTGCTAAAGTGTGACATTACTGGATCAAAGGTTGTTGTGGATCTGAGTGAACAACAAGGATAATAGGTGGCAAGGATGTCTCCCATCCAAACTATCTGTAGTTTGAAAAATATTGAATTGTGTATTAGGGAGAGGAATCCTTGTTAATCCTGCTGCATGTAACACAGTATGGTATAATTCAATTGCCCAGGTATATGCCCCAAGTACCATAATTATTTATCCTTACACAGTTTCAACCTGATTTCCAGAGATTCTATTACTCCTCCACCCAGAATCACCTGGAAGGATCAACTTCTAAGTCCCTGGGCAAAATACTTCCTTTTTTATTACCCTAAGGTGCACCATTTGGTGATAATCTGGAAAAATATCTCCATGTTAGCTGCTGGCTTGCTAGTAAGTAAAGTCGTTATGATGTACAAGAATGAAATTCTTTCATAAATTGAATTATTTACTGCAAGCCAGGCTTATGTGTATGTATGAACATGATAATCCACATCATAATACTGAGTTTGATTCCTGTAAATTAATGTTAATATGGGCAGTTTGTTCATGACATCGCATTGGCCATGTGGAGGAACTTAAAAGAATCTCATTCAACTGCTACAGTTTGTGGATCAACATGGGTGCCATATTGTTGTTAAATCTTGAGGGATTGATTGCAAATGATCAATTTCATGCTTTGTGGAAATTTAATTTCCTGTATTTGACAAGGATGGCAGGAATCATGCAAAATAAAATAGCTGTAAAGAAGAACTTTACCTTCACTTTAAATTGAAATTTAAAGGGTTTTTTTTTATACATGATGTTGCTTGTGGCAAATTTACATTTCAAAATATGGTAGACCAAATGAAAAGAGATAAAGTAACAATACAAATTTCAATGTCTTATTTGTAGACATACATCAGATCTACTGTATCATCCAACTGATATGTGTAAAATATTATACTCTAGTCCAAAATGCATGACTTGTAAATAACCTTCACTTTCATGACAGAGCATTTTGGTACACTAAAACAACAGTCTAACCAAAGTTTAGTACTGACTGCTCAAACTGTTAAAGAACCAGTGCTTCACTCAATAAAAAAAAAAATAAGATTTAGCTATTTTAAAGTTCACAAATTTTTGATCAAATGCAAAGTATCAACCCAGTATTTCAAAATGTTAGTTATTAAAATAAAGAGTTTTGAAATGTTTTGATTTTGCTTGCCCTTTGTGTACCTTTAGTGTTTAATCTAAAGCCAGAGAAATTGTGTAGTTTTGTCTGACAAATAAAACTAAGCTGACTTGTTTTCCCAGGGATAGTGGTGGTAGTAAGGAATCCTAGGGTCAGGTTGGGATTGTCGGTAACCAGCCTCACTCATTTCTACTTCCAAGTCAGCAAATGTATCCTTGTTATAAGAGTAATACTCTGGTACATGATATGATTTTGGATCATCTTTCACCAATTCCTCTGGGGTTTTACCTAAAAAAAAAAAGATGGTTTCAAACTCAATACATGGGAAATCATACAGTAACTACAGTCCTTTGTGATGCACAATTGAACCCTTGGATAAATTGAACTCATGTTTCCCTTGATTTTGGGAGGAAGTTGTCAATTTATTTGCCATTCCAAACATTACTGACAAAATTTTTGCTTAAGTATTGTACACTCAAAATTCCCCTTCACCTTATTTAAAGGTATTTGCTATAGATGCCAGTTATTCTCAGCAATACAGCAGAAGTGTTGAATTTTTTTGAATTCATCATAGTTATGTGTTCTGGTATTTATTTTAATTTTTACCCAAGCAATATAATCAATATTGCAATGCTAAACCTCCAACCCATTTCTGGTCAGACCTATGTCAAGCATTCCTTTTCTTTTCTTATATAAAAGCAACTTGCGTTGGTTGAAACTTACAAAGGGAGGGAGGAAGGTTTGAATTTCTTAATTGAAACAAGTGACGGTTTGTAGACACTTGTGTCATTCAAACACAAGTCTGCTATATTTTTAGCATAATTTTTGTAGCTGGAAAAAGATAAGTGAAACAAGAAGTTTGAAATCCAAAGATGTTAGTAATTTCAACCTTCATCATTGCTTAACTCATGACCAGTCAAAGTTGAACACTTTAAAACATTAAAAGACAGAAGCAAAGAGTCAGTCACTAAAATAATGCAATTGTTCAGGAAACTGTATACTGGTATGTGCAGTTTCTGACATGATCAATAGACAATGCTGCTGATAGCATAAGCACCTTCAACACAAAATGTTTACATTAAAACTATGCAAATTAAACACTCCCTGAACTCTGTTAACTATACATAACTGGAGAAAATACTCTTGCTGTATAATGACTGACATTACCAGAGTTAGCCTTGACAGATCCAGGCTTTTCTTCTGACATTAATCTTAAACGAACGATGGGAAGCAACTTGGCAGGCTGTAATGTTTGACATAGAGTCGAAAAAAAAATTAATTCAACAAGCTATGATACTTTAACTAATAATTAAAACATTCCACGTTACTGTTTATCGTAATAAGGAAGCTGTTTATGTTTCAAACAGCATTGTGTTTCGTGAAGACACAGTTACAAGTTAAAAAGCCCAACATTCATCGACTAGAAGAAGCTTGTGTTGTTACGTTTCCGTACAAGTACAAAACGGACTTACAGTAACTGTCTAAAGACAGAAACCATTTTTAATGGTTAATCCAAACGATAGCCCATGGATACAAACCTGACGAGCTAAAAGTCGCGTTTTCATTCCGATTCTGCTTATATTTTCAACGGCAGCCATCTTGACTCGAGCATATAATATTTATATCAAGAAGATTATCCCCGAGAGTTCCACCGTTCATTAGTTTTCCAGGGGGGTAATTTTAATGGCGGCAAGTAGCGTGGTGCATGTCGGGTAATTTTAGTTTGGGACCGCCAAAGAAAGATTTTTAGAATGAAATCTGAAATGAAATCTTTTCTTTTTTAATATTTTTCAAAGAATGGTTGGACCATATGGTGCAATAACATGGTGGGGTTTTAGTCCAGCTTTAGATCTACAAGAAGAACGTAAGTAGACCGGTTTTGCTTTTCATTTTGTGATAATTTTATGAATTGACACATACAGTACCTCAAATTTGTTCCATTTTGTTGGAGGAAAACCTTGTAATTTCTTTTCATTTACGTATTTTGTTTATAGATAAGAAATTGAGTGGTGAAAAAACTATGTTTTCTGGTACGAATTTACGATATAACTGAACGTTTATTTTTATAATGACCGCTATTACTTATATAATGTACTAAAATGTAATTCTATGTCTGACGTTAATATCATTATATTTATTATCCAACCTTAAATGAAATCATTGTAGGCAATTTTTAATGACCCATATGGCAAATAGAAGTTCTTATCACAGGTTATTATTTAGGCAAAGTGCCATCTTCAGGGTCAGGGTGTGGCCAAGGCCCAAGGGGTGAACCAGCCAGTACAAGGGCCTGTTTATTTGGAGGGGTAAACTAGACTTAAATATAGCTGGGAATTATTCCAATTTATATAAGTCATGTAATTTAGTTTAGGCTAATTCCAAATTACCCCTTTTATTTTCTTTAAAACAAGACTCAAAAAAACAAAAAAAACCAAACCCTTTTATGAATAAATTATTTTTGTATACAAACAATTATATACAGTCTTACTCAGTTAAAGATTACCTACACTATTGTATTTACCTTCCCATGGTATTTTAACCTCAAATTAGATGTCCACATGCTTTACTTGGCTTAATGATCCTTTCTTTCCAAATCTTTCTAGTACACTATAAACCCCAGTGTTAATCCATTTACCTACACCGAAATGGTGAAACAAGCATACTGATGGCGATTCTGTTGTATAAAGGAATGACTAATCAGACAGACTAGAGAGACTTTGTTGTCTGTTGTTTATATACATGTAAAAGGTGCTCAGAAATTAAGCAAAAATGTTTGCTGCTGTTATAAAGATTTCATTAAATTCATAATTAAATTTTAATTTTAATTACCTATAATTATATCTAGATCCAATTAATATTCTTCTGGTTGGATCAGGAGATTGTCGACACCTCCTTAAAACAGTAGCTAAGGCTTACCAATGGGCAAGAAGACAAATCAACGTATGTTTTCATGTATACTGATTTATATATTCTTATATGATGTACATAATAGTGTATAACAATCAAAATTTGTTGCAGTACCAGAGTTGGAAAGGTGTTCCTGGAAATATGTTTTGATTTTTACAGTAACTAGATGCATAACAATGAAGTAGCACTTTGCCATCAGGTAGAATGTCTATGTGTTTTGTCCATCAGTTGTGATACAATGTGTTACTCAGCAGATTTAATTCTGCATACCCTAGAGGACTTACTTCATGCTCTGCAATCTCAACATGATTATAGAAAGAAGGCTAGCATAAAATTAATAGGTCAAACTTCACACTCAACTTTGCACGTTATAATGCCATATAAAGGATGCATGTCATTTGGTCTGCTTGTTCTTAAAGCTTTCTGTAGTATACTTCATTTATAAGTATTCTTTCACTCTAGATTTATGTAGTGGAAAACAACCTGGAATTATTAGGTCGTCATCTTTTGCTACTTGGAATTGCTTTAGAACCCAAGGAGAAACTGGGTCTGCAAGGTGAATAAAACTTGTTTCTTAGTGCATAAACTAGTCCAGTTAAAATTTACTCATTTTAAGTAATGTAGATGCTGTAATACGATTGCCTGGACTACTTTATGCCTCTTTATTAATGTATATAGAGTAGCAGCAAGTAATGTTATAAAGCCAATGTTTATACATAGTTTTTCATGACATGTGAAAAATGTATGTTATGGTAATTACAGTTTAGTTCCTACAAAAATAAGTAGATTATTTGATCCAAATTTGCATGAAATGATCGTTCAAAATATAGGAATTCAAGCTCATAATCTAATTGTTAAAATACTTTTAGTTGTAGCTAAAGGTAAAGGTGTTAATTAGGTCTTTACTTAAGTAAAGGGCAACCCTTGCTTGGGTTTAGCTTGCAATTTGTTTTGGTCTTTTTTTAGAGAAGTGTGAACTATTTCTGGAGCTGTTTGGAAATACTTTGATTCGTCCTCAAGCCAGTGAATATTTGCAGAAAAAATCAAATGAATTAATCAAGTAATTCCACTAAAATAATATCTGTTTTTCACAAACATATTCACATCACACTTGATATAAAGTTGTGCTGCACTGTTATTAGTTTTTGGTTTCTGTCATATTCACTGTATTAATTTAATTTATTTATTTATTAATCGAATATTTATACAGGATAATCACTTCAGTTCAATTAAGAATTGTTATCAATGTGAGTCCTGTAAATATAAAAACTAATAATTCATATAGTACATATAGTGCAATAACATATTATATTTAGTGTTTTTAAATGCTAAAATATAATGACACTAAATTAAATATAATCCATTTAGAGAGTGATGTGCCACTTTGCAGAATAAAGTCACCTGGTGCTTGCCAGAATAAAATTTTCAAGTGCATGCTTTCCCCCTGATAGATTAATTAATTTGTTTGTTTTTAGAATGGTTACCAATCTAGACTATATGGAGAAGAATTTTCCACTGGTCAATATGTCACTCTTAAAGGTCTCTGTAATGTATATATGTTATATATTTTAGTACAATCTTAAATTGTTACCATGGTGACATCCACTTACTCCACCAATTCCTCTCTTTGAAAAGAATCAATTTCAGCTGGATTATCGAAATATTTCTTGTAATCTAAGGCTTCCTGCACTGGACTCTGATTTAAAGTCAGTTTGTTTGTCATGATTAAGGAGCAGATACCTATTTAGAAGTTGGTAATGGATGATACAATTTTGAACAGTAATGGTCGATTATAGTTCTTAAAACTGTTGAAAATTAGGGATATGCCAGGTACAATTTTATCAGATACCATCTTGGGTAAAATAATATGAAGGCAAAAATGTGAAATTCAGTGTTAGTTATGTAAAATTTAAGTGAAACATAACATTTTGGCAGTCAACTCTTTTAGATTTGTCAACAAAACTTTATGGCTGGAACATCACCACTAGAAAACATCAATTTTTTTTCCATCATATTAAGGGATTTCCAGTGACATGGCACTGCCTAGTAAATATCTTGAGAAATTTACTGGATTCCTGTACTAGAAAGCCAGGTTTAATTTAATATTTGTAATTAATACCCACATGAGGCATTTTCCTTTTGTTAATGCAAAAACTGATGATAGACTGGACTTCTGGATTTGTTATACTGGTGTCTAGGTGTGTTCATCAACACTTGGACATTGGATCAATAGATAAGTTGATTTCCTACAGTGACAAACTTTCATAAGCAGCTTTGCCAATAAGTTGAATAGGTTAATGATGATAAATATCTAGAGTACCTATTTTTAAAGATTGTTTTTCAGTTTAGGTTTTTTTGAAGTGAGAGCTTGGTTATATCTTGAGATAGATGAATGATTGTCAGGCTCTATACTCAGAAAAACAATTTCTGAGCCTCAGATGGGGATTGAACCTGCAACTTTCTGATGACTGGTGAGACACTATAACCACCTTGCACCTTAGCTCACCATCTGAGTCTTGGTAGCTCAATGGTTAGAGCATCTCACAGGTCATCAGAAGGTTGTGGGTTTGATCCCTGTCTGGGGCTCAGAAATCGTTTTTCTGAGTATAGAACTTGACAATCATTCATGTATCTCATTGTTTTTTCAGTTCAAAGAAAGGGACATGCTGGAGAGTGTGTTCAAATTTTGGAGAAATTTAGATCCAAAATTCTTTGACATTACCAAATGCTGGTAAGACTGACAAGGTTTTGATTAATAATATGTACTGTGTTATTAAATGTTTTTAGCAATACATACTGAAATGTATTCCTGCTATTTTGCATATTTTTGTTAACTAAAAAATGGAACATCAATGCAACATGAAACATAATTATTGGTAAAACATATTCAGGGTTGAGCTGAAGAGGATCATTTCTGTATGTTATTTCACTTTTGCAACCATGAAGAAAAGTTACATTTTCCCAATGACCAAAAATACACTGACTGGTCTGTCTCTTTACTCTGCAAAACATTTACAAACCCTGCAAAGATTTTCAAAAGAAGAACACAAATTTTTATGGAGTCATGGCCATAGGAAGCATGGGGGGGCAGTCTGCTCCTATTTGTCAGGATAAGGGGGATGAGCCTTCTAAAAATTTGCTATCAAAGCATAGGAGTGACAGTAAGTGGTTTTAAACTGTCTCAATGTACGGCACAGTGGAATATTTGGTCTTTCTTTATTGTGGCTGCATGGCAAGATTCGGTGACTGTAGTTGGTACTAAGTTATATTGACTAAGATAATGATGCTTCAGTGGAAGATGACCTAAATTTTAACCAGAATTACCTTCAGATAAGTTTAGAGCATGTAGATTTAAAGTAAATTGCGAAGACGTGCTGTGTCTTGTCCATAAGCTTTATAGATAAACCTTTGCAACAATGGTAGCTTTGGGAAATTTGTTAAATGTTGACTAAAATTAAATTGCTTTTGATCACAATATTTTCTGGTAAAATTGTCTTCAAAATGCAGGAAATCGCATTGAAGTGCATATGAAAATCAAAAATTTTCCAGGGGAACATCCCCCTAGAGAGTTCTCGTACCTTCATCACTCCACCAGCCCCCCCTTTACCTTGAACATCTTCCTACAGCAATGTATGGAGTTATGCCGTGGATCTCACGAATGGGACCTCACTCAAGAATTCTACACCCATGTAAAAAGTGGCACCAGAACATCCAAGTCATGGTCTTGGTTTTGTTTTCATTGTCAGGGACTTGAGGTTACGGAATCATCTTGGAGTACGATATGATTACAGAAATAATGTTTATGACTGGGACTACAACATGGTGCTTCATGAGAAGGCAAGTGGAGTAATGTTTAAAGATTTAAATATTTGGTCAGAGTGTTTAGTATGTACATCTTCACTGTGACATAGCCATCCTTTACAGTTAGGGGGAGGTGCATCACAGTTATTTACCTGATTTTGGAAATGGAAAAATATGTGAAATTTAATTTGTATGTTAGGGATGCTTAATCCCCCCCCCCAGCTATCATTGTCTGTGTTTGGTTTGAAAGATGGATGTGTTTCTGTACAAAGATGAATCTTTGACTCATTAAGGGACAGGGTTCATTCCTTTGGTGAGTAAAATTGGCTGGTGTTAGTCATAGTAAAATACTATTGTGCACCCTTGCCTCTTAATGGTTAAGGAGATGCCTGTTAACTCTTTGAAGGCCAGGGCTCCTCCCTTCAACCAGTAGAATTGTCTGGGGTTAACCACAGTGAAACAGTAAAGTGTGTCCTTGTCCCTTAATGGGTTAATATCCTCAGTTGTTTGAACAAAGTTGTGAGTGCTATATCAAAAAATTGCACTTTCCTTTCATGAAATTTTGCCACTTGTTACAGTAGCTAGAAAAAACCCCACTTTCTTGAATACAAAAACTCTCGAAAATCACCATTATGTTTAACTTATGATCTCTTTTTTAGGCTCCTATTATCCGTTTTCAGGAATACAAAATATGGCGTGGTCAGGGTGTGGCATTTGAATTGCGAGAAGATTCGTCGTATGAAGTATCCAATCGCACTTTGGCATCTGGAATAGTGGTGAATAAGGTGATGA
Organism: Heliopora coerulea; assembly: GCA_030142905.1. NCBI lineage: Eukaryota > Metazoa > Cnidaria > Anthozoa > Scleralcyonacea > Helioporidae > Heliopora > Heliopora coerulea. The sequence goes on along the minus strand of JASJOG010000282.1, from coordinate 292,792 downwards.
ATAATAATAATAATAATAATAATAATAATAATAATAATAATAATAATAATAATAATAATAATAATTTAGGCACTGGAGTAGGACAAGCACAGCTTCAGCCTACTACGGGAATGTGGACGCTCCCGCCTACCAGAGTCCGGGGTGGAACCTTTGGCAAGTGCCAGCAACCCCTTAGCCAAGGGTAGATAAGACTCTTTAGCCTTGGATGGCAACTTATCTAGGAGAAGGAAACTCCGAGATAAAACCAGAAATAGGTAGGCAGGGCATTGACTCGGAGCCAGTGACCTCCATAAAACGAGCAGGCTTTGATGAAATGACCTAGGGAGTGGCGCCCCTGCCTTGCCAGCTGGGTAGACAGGTAGCTGAAAGCCTCAGCTTGCCTTAATTGGCTGGCAGCTGCAAGTACACTACCTTCAGGTGTTGGCAAACCTGCCCTGTTAGCCCAAGGACTAGAAGAAAATCTGTACAGCAGGCTGATGCCCCTGACCTTAGTTGGTTGAGGATGAACCAGCCTTAAATGCTGAAACAGATCTGCACTAGTCTAAGAATAAAACAATATTCAGACTTAACCTTTGCAGTGGCACGCCTAAACTGACCTTAATTGGTTGGAAGTGCAACAGGGTACTGTTAAGGTCAAACTGGATATACGCATCGGGGAGTAATTTAAGGGACTTTAGAGGGCTGTATATCCCTTACTCCTTCCTGACTGGATAAGTTGGGCGAGTAAGGGCTGGCCCCGTGGGTGTTTCCTAAAATCCATTTTAATGGTAAAATTTCCTTTCCCCACAAGTTCCCTGAAATGTGCAATGTCTGTTGCGGCCTTACCTGGCGGGATGCTGGGAGCCCGTAGCAGGCTTAGACCCCTTCCACTGTCCTTAGTTGGGTGGTGTGCGAGTTGTAATAATAATAATAATAATAATAGTGGTGAATAAGGTGAAGAAATTATATTAAAGACGTGTTGTTTGACACTTAAATGAAATTCAAACCGAAACCCTTTTTCCCCTTACTCTATATTTTACCGTTAATGCAACGAAGGAGATTAGATTCGCTTTTTAATTGTTTGAAAGGGTAACCATTTGTCAATCCCATCATCAAGTCTAACTGTCAAATTGAATGCACTACCTGATTTATAATACCCTCAACCACCTGCAACTGCAAGAGATCATCAAAAATTGAGAGTAGAAATGCTGAGTAGACACAAAATTCAGAAGCATAGAAATTAATGTACTGTACCAAAGCACTCAAGAACTTCTTTGTGCTTCTTCCAAGCGACGAAATTGTTCATTTTACGACTCCAATCGTGGACAGAAGTTGTTGAGAAACATTTGACTAGTCCTATTTATTTTTTTGGAAAGAATGCGTGCTTGAATGACAGTGACGGAAAAGACGAACAAATTGAAAATTAACAGCGCTACTGTACGTTAATGTTCTGGATTGTAATAGGAGTTGGTCAGTATTTTACAAGATAATTTCATTTATTTTTAGGGGTGCGAAAAGTTTGGAAGCAGAGGTTACTGGGGTGATATCATTAACAGCCCGTTCCCGGCATTTGGTATTGAAAGTGACGTGAAATCTTTGTTTGAGAAGAGAAATGAAGTTTATGTGAAGGTCAGCTTAAATTCGCTTTGGTAACAATGATTTATGTTACAACATCATTTGTTCTTCGCAAACTTGGTCGCCCTTACTCCACAGATTTGCGTTCCATTCGTGCGACCCTGGCACACAAACTCTTCCATACTGGGCCAGTACTGACCTCTCTCCAAATGCCCACTTACATTGAACGCATTTCCCGTCGTCTTCAGCTGTCTCCACAATCGTAGGCCGTAATGCTGGAAAAAATTGTTGAACGTTAGTTCTATTTGGAGCTTACAACATACGGTATTACGGCGACGCTTTACGGTGCCTAGAGTATATGGAAATTAAGTCTGCTGAGCCAAAAATCGAGACATGCCGCGGCAGATTGGTTTTACGTGTAAGCACGTCATCTTGGCTCAACTCAGATACTCCTTACTTCTATTTACATAGAATAGCGAATTTGTTCATGCGTTCGTAAATTATCCTCCATAAAGTTAAACATTCTAAAACGTATGATGATCTCGTAGATGTAAAGAAATGTAGCCAAGGTATACATGCCGTAAAAAAAACAAATCCCGAAAAACAGTGACATCTTGAAAACCCATGATATGAGTCGATAACAAGACGACGAATGATTGAGATGATACTTCGACTTCATTGCAAAGTCATTGTCAAGTCGAAATGAATTACAAGCTCTATTTCATCAAGTTGTCAGCTGGCGCCTGGTTTCACACATGCCGTGCTTGTATCATTGTGACCTGAGTTAGGTCACTACCATCCTGCTGCCCAGTCGATGATATTGTGAACTGTTGATTTATTATATGGCTGAGCTCGCTAGCCGGGCTGTACGCAAAATGACGCACATTGATTGGCTGCCAAGCCGTGCAATAAGTTTTTCGTACAGACCGGCTAGTTTTGACGGGAAATTTTCCCAGTTGATTTCACGATAAACGAACCAGATTCTGGTACGTTTTACAGAAGATTTACAACGACAAACTACGAAAACAGAACTTAAATGTTTTCAACGATAAATTTTAGCAGAAAACAAGACGAATAGATGGGAAAAAAAAAAAAGACACAAAGTAATAGGTAAAAACAAGCATGTAAACCTAAGCAGCTCACTCACCAACTAAAAAGTTCGTTAAAAGCGATGAAGGAAAGAACCAAAAGCCATGTAATAAATTCCTCATTAACCTCGTTTGTTCGGTCCGTATGAGAAGGTATTTGTCCTCGGGTGTTTCCGCACAGACCTCGCTCCTTCGTCCCTCAGTCGGGACGAAAACCTCATGCAAATACTTTCCCGTACTGACCTCGCACTCGGTTAATTAATAATCAATATTTATTAATATTTATTATATTTATTGGCCTTTTCCTGGACAGACTGCTCGAGATGTTTCAGTCCACAACATCACTTCGTTCATGTACGAGTTAATCCACCACGAGAAATACCAGCCACCGAGAGAAGGAACTGGTGAAGAGAAACAGCAAGGAAGGATCGAAGAGGTGATTGAGAAAGTCGATGAACTGGAAATAGCAGAAAACGAAAACATTGAGCAGACTTCCTCTAACACAGGTTAGGACAAGAGTGTCAAGTTTGGGATTGAAGATGTTCTCAAAACGCGTGAAAGGGATTACTAGGCAGGATAGTTCAATAAGTGGTTTCCATCCCGAAATAGAGACGACGACCTTGTGTTTACATTCAAAATTTAACAAATATCAATTGAGATCCGTATTATTTCCATTCATGATTTAGCCACGATTAATTTTCATTAACTCCGGTTTCTTTCATTCCTTTGAAGGTTATATACCCACTGAGAAGGTTTCTATTTATTTTCTACCGCTAAACTGCGTACCAGATTTACAGAAGAAGAACAAATATCAACAACTGTTTCACGTGGTCTATTTTTCTAACAGGTAAGCAGTGTGTCATAATTAACCTTTTACCATTCCCCCCCCGGGTGGGTCCACCCGTTCACGAACAACATCCTGCGTCGTTAGCCAGAGCAAAATAATGAAAGGGCATCATTACATGGAAATGATTAATCCATAAACCGACCAAGTGTTCATCTTTTGACGAGTAGAATTGTCTTACGTTAGCCCGAGTGAGGTGGCTGTTACTACAGCTGAGTTCCCAGGTAAGAATTACTTTGTGTTGAAGTCGTGCTAAGTAGGCGAAATAGGTGTGAAACAATGCCATAAGAACTCTATCGCCTCGTTTGGAAGTCAAACTGCTCACAACTGGAATAAATACAATCGAAAAATATTTGTTTGGCTGTTAAAGGACTAAGGGAGTCGTAGTAAATGTTGACAAAATTAATCAGCACGTTCTGTTTTTCTACATGGAACTCCATGTAGTAGCTCAACGCTTTCTTTTTCGTCAAAGCAACACTTACTCAGACGTGGCCTTTTTGATTTATATGTATTTAGCATGGTTCATCTATTTACGCCTGAAACATCTTCTCTTCTCTTTGAACAAGCCGTGGTGATCGTTGAAACCACAAAGTAAGTACAAATGCTAGAAGCATAAAACATTACGAAAGGCATTTTTACGAGCAAGAGATTACGTGTTGTTGGAACGAACATTTATTAGCATATAAAACGTTTGTTCAGTTCTCTTATTCTTTGCCTCCCAGGTTCATGTTGGATTTGAAAGAAGAACAACGCAAGGAGTATTTAAGCAAGGTTACTGCAATGGCACAAAGGGCTGGTTGTCAGGTAGCTATTACACTTTTCAGGAATGTTTCGCTCCTGCCCTGCATCACATGAAATTAATCCATTGTCGATTTCTAAGATCGCATATTCGATTTCCAGTCGGAGGCTCAATAGTTGAATTTTTATCGCAACTGGCTGTGATTGGGTCTTAAAGTATATCATTCTGACCCCTAAAAATTTTCTTTCACCTGAAACACTTTCCAAGTTATACCATTAATATCAGTTTGTTTTCTCGCCTTTAAAGTGATAGTTCAAACTTGAGTAAGGTTTACTCTTTCCATTTCGTAACAACGACAAGCAATTGAAAATAGGAAGGCATAATACACTTTTTTAACAAATGTTGAGGTTGCTTAAAATGGCGGAAGAACCCTTTACGTGTATTCGAACCAGCTTCTCAAACAAATCCGTATTTTGAGAGAAAATTGAGGTCAGCGTTCTTTTTACCCCTCTCGAACAGTATGTCTTTTCATCTTCAGCCTTTGAGCCCAAGTGACGCTCTGAAAGACCCATTTACCTACTACAAGTTCACAAGACAATAGCACAACTAAGGATCTGGGACGTTGCTTTCGGATGAGAAGGACTTTGTTTCTATTGTGACAACAGTTCAGCGAGACCCGTTACAGAAGTTCAAAAGTACGTTTGTCTGCATTATGGGTGACTATTGTGGTGAAGCCTTGCCATATAGTAGTTTCATAAATTTTAGATATCCGTAAAATTTAAAGCTAGAGGTAATGTAGTATATTGTAAAATACTGCAAGTTAATATTTTAGGAACTCTCATTGCCTTAGCATGGTAATGCTACGGTATCCATGTGTATCCTGTGATAGCATGTCGCATAGTGATATCCCTGTGTCTTTAGTTCACTAGAGTCAGAAGACGATAGTGAATTGTACAGGGTATCGTTTTCATTATTAGATGATCAACACGAGCATCTCTCGCCACAAGGTAGAACAATATACAGCGCAAAAATATCATTTACACTGTCTTTATAAGTTATGCACATGTGCAGCTCTCGCGGGCGACTTGATTTACAAGGCGATCCGTATCACTCGCCAGCTACCTCGTTTTTTTCACGCTTTCTCAAGTGTCGCAACAGCCCATGTGATTGAATCAAAGTCCTGAAACACGCAAATCCACTGGGAATTTCTTAAATCTAAATACCAGCAGCAACCGTCAAAACGAACGCTGTCGCGTGCACAAAACACGTCATCTTTTAATGACCCAAGTCATTGATGACGTATTTATTAAATTCTGAGAAAAACACGTTAATTTGTTTTATTTACCAACTGGCGTTTAAAAATGTGATCTCGATGTGACTGTTGAATTATGGAGGACACTTGGCTTCGACGGCCGCGTTCTATGGGGAGTTTATTGCCACCCAATTATGTCAGCGATGATGGAAGGTTTGCGCACGGTCTACCTCGTATTCGACCGGCGTGGCTGATGAACGAATCTGTGGGGAGTTTGGATTGTAAGTTTCCAATGGTACCTGCTCCGGCCGGCACTATCGTCTTGTACACCACACCTTTGAGTGAGAAGGTATGTATATCATGGAAAGTGCATTATTTAAAAAATAAAAGATAAGGAATGAAGGGAAGGGAAAGAAAGGGAAAGGAACAAAAGAGAAAGAAAAGGAACGGAAAGAAAAAGGCAAAGGAAGGAAAGAAAAGATAGAGAAGGAGAGGAAGGGAAAGAGAGGAAAGGGAAGGAAAGGAAAAGGAAGAAGGAGAGAAAAAAAGAGGAGAAAGAAAAGAAAGGAATTGGAAGGGAAAGGAAGGAGGGAATGAGGAAGGCACGAAGAGAGAGATTGAGGGTAAAACAAACAAATGAAGCAAGGAATAAACGAACCAGCTCCTTTGTATCATCTCTTTTTACAGCTCCATCAACAACCGAAAACTAAAGAATTTGACTTAACAGATCCACTTCGTCCTAGTCTCCCTTATAACCACCTCCATGACGTGCACCTCAAAGAGTACTTTAGTTCAAGCGATATCAGAAAAAGACTCAAGGATGAAGGTAACCTTTTGTAAAGTCAATAATGCCATTGCAAGATGTGTGTAGTTAATAGTCCTCACGAGTGATTACTTGGTCCAAACATTAGTTCATTAAAGCTACATTTCCATTTGTACGGATATGGCTACGGGTACGGCAAAAACCACGATGACTTCAAATACAAAGGGTGTTTCCATATGTACGGCATGCTGACGCGACTTTAAGAATCGGATCATGTAGCGATTCTGACATTGACGTGTACGGATTCGTATCGTATGCTGTTGCATGTAAATTCTGACTAAAAGATCGGAAAATCGCAATGAAAACTGCGTTAAGTGGAAACAAAAGAAACGTGTCCGTAATCAGCATACAAATTCGTATCATCATCGTATCCGTATCCGTACAAATGGAAATATAGCGAAATCTGTCAAACAACCGAGTATTTTTTTACGTTTCAGGATACATCACTGATGATGGCTACGTGAGATGTTCCTTGAAAGAGTTCAATGACTATCGCCAGTGGATCCGTAAGTTAAAGTTGGATGAATTGAATCGAGAGAGAAGACTGGATATGAAGCAGGTGGAAGACGCAAAGAAAGACAGACTTGAAAAAAGGGCACTGGAACGAGATAAAGAACTAATAGAACTCATGAAAAAAAGGTTAGTCTAGTGAGAGTGCATATGAAACAAATATTTAGTATATTCGCAATATATTCACCAGGTGGGATGCACTCTCGTGATGAATATAAGAGCCCAGTCAAGAATAGCTGTTCCAAGAACGTTAAGACAATGGTAGTACGCTAGCTTTCAGATCCTCGTAAACTTAAAAAGGATTTTATTCTTATGCGGAGTCCAGCAGACCTAAATTAGTATCGGCAAAAGACAAATAGCTAACTCTCTGTATTGTTGTTTAAAGGCGAGAACGTAAGAAAGAAGAAGCAAAGCGACGGCAAAAGCAAATAAAGAAGGAACAAAATCGGCAAAGGAAGCTGAACGAACTTGATCGTAAACGCAGAGAAGAATTTATGAACCTGAAACAACTGGGAAAAGATCGTGTTCAGCTGAAACGGGTCCTTGAACAAGAGAAAATACGAAAGGCAACTTGTGAGAAGGAGAGAAAGGTGAGTACAGGACTAGCCTGGTCGCTATTTCTTTCTTTAATGGGAAAAAAGGGTAAAAATGTAATTGTTTCTGCTTTCCGACCTACCAATTGAAAATCACAAAGAGCATTTAGATTTTTGTCGAGACTTGGTGAAAAATAGAATATTTTCCTCGTGATTTAAGTGTCTTTTTATGCAGGATAACCTGCCATGTATGACCCAGGTGCTCCACACGAGTAAACCATTTTGGGTTCGATTGTGGTCCAAGGTTTTCGAGGCACAAACACGAATAAAGATTTTGGGTTCGGTAATGGTCGAAGGTTTCCGAGGCACAAACACGAGTAAAGATTTTGGGTCCGGTGATAGTCGAAGGTTTCCGAGACAAACACGAGTAAAGATTTTGGGTCCGGTAATGGTCGAAGGTTTCCGAGGGACAAACACGAGCAAACATTTTGGGTTCGGTAATGGTCGAAAGTTTCCGAGTCAAACACGGGTAAACATTTTGGGTCCGATGATGGTCGAAGGTTTCCGAGGCAAACACGAGTAAACATTTGGGTCCGGTAATGGTCGATGGGGTGAAGCTAGCGGAAACCGGATGGTACGGTAACAAATGAGACCACGATGTCTTCAATTAATGTTGACAGTTGCTGACACCAAGTTCCAGACTGGCCAGTAAACGTTTTGAAGATGTTTGGTTCAGAAAACCAAACATCTTCAAACTTTGACTTGAGGTCAAAGTTGTATTTTAACAGCTGCCTTTTTATCGTGTCTGGTTTAGGAACAAGAAGTAAGGCTTCGTATTGTTTCGAAGATGGAAAACGATAACGATCAACGAATGAAAAAACTCCTCGAAAAAAAGAAGAAAGAGATGGAGATCAAAGCAAGGAAGGTATAATATCTTTGATTATTGCAAGCATGCGATTAACAAATATAAAATTGCTTGAAATGTCCCGTGGAAACACGAGGCGAAGCTGAGAGTTTTCAGAACACCGGCAAGAGATTCACCATGCGAAAAATCAGTGTTTTCAGGTATTTTCCCTGTTAAAACGGCGTCATGAACGTTTCTATCTCAGTACAGAGACACGAAAGCTGTTTTCTATTTGATTTACAAAATAATCAAACTTTCTTCGAGTTTTCGTGACGTCATCCATTTCTCTGTACTCTAATACAAAAATGAAAATGACGTCAGCGTGTCCCTGTACTCTGACTGGACATGAGGCTCGTCTAATAAGGACGTGCGTGGGATGTGTGTTAGTTTGTAATCTCTAACCGTGAAGTATCGACGTAACTTTCTTGTGGACTTGTAATAAGTATCGGAGCCGAGCATATAACACGAATGATAGGCATTTTAAATTAAGAAACAACAAGTAAATTTCATAATGGTTTAATGCGACGAAATGTTAGATGTGTTAAACTATTATGAAATTTACTTGTTGTTTCTCAACTTAAAATGCCTATCCTTCGGATTATATGCTCGGCTTTGATATTTATTACACGACTACAATTCCCGTCTGGTAATTTCTATCACTCATTTCTTGTGGACTTACTCTGTTTCTTGGTCTAATGTTGCTTCAGTTAGAAGAACAGTGGTACCGCCGTCAGAGTTGGTCGATCGAGTATCACGAAAATCTGAAGAGATTGCAAGAATTGCACGAGTCAGAGTTCAAGCACAACGTGGAGGAAAGGAACATCAAAGCTGCTCGTCAGCGCAGGTGGAGCAAAGGTAAAACTAGTTTGAAGCATTTACACTTTTACAGTAGAGAGGATATAGGTGACGATAGACAATTTGAGAAATGATCCTGTTAAACTCACCAACACTTCTTCTCAATCCTTCTCTCCTTTCATCATATCTATTTTTGGTAACTACCCCGGTTATTTAAGCCAATAATTTTATGTAAATCTTTATCACTCTCATGAAGTTACTCGTGAAGTGACGAAACGTTGGTTTTACATTAAAGAATTTATATCCACTTACTTGATGTATTTGTATTCAATGAGGCCTTCTTAAGAATTATTTGCTGGGTGATAATTTTTTATCACAAGACTTCGTTTGTCCACCTGGTGTCTCCATCGCTGACATCTTGACTACATGAAGTAAAAATAGAATAGTCAAAGAAAACTCGCACCACCCAGACTAGCGCCACCGCCATGCAGCCGTGTACGTTGACGGGCCACAGCAACACTAGCCTTTCTCAACTTTGCGTCATCCTTTCTGATTCTCTTTTTTCCTAGTTTGTTTTGACGAAATCGCAAGGGTTAAAAAACGCGCCATGGAAGCGGACATTGAAAACGCTGAAGAGTTTTTAGCGAAATTAAAAGAAAGGAAATCAAGAGAATTACAGAAATGGAGGGACCAGTTCGAAGAACTGAAAGAGTCCTCGCTTTCCTCCATAAAACGTTCTTCTCCTACATCTGCTAAATCTCCCTCCTCCACGGTCGGCAAAAGGCACAGACGCAGTCGTCGTCGAAGTTCCTGGGATCTAGAATCGTGTTTACTTAGGGATCTGGGTCTCGAGGATTCCGAGATCAAAGAGAGTGCATACAGTAAACTTGGTGTAATATCACGAACGCAGTCTTCGCTGAAGGAGCTTGATTTTTCGAATAAAAGCAGAGGCTTGGGGTACTTGCGGGAAGTCGAGGAAGATGAAGAAGGAGAGATACGTCAGGCTGATGTTGAACAGAGACCAGTGGTTGACAAAGAGCAGCGCTTCTCAATCCCAGTGATCATGGAAAGTTTGGCTTCAATAAGAGTGAGTAATCTTTGAGGTTTTGCGAGAGATTTCTTAACATACTAATGCTATCGACTTAATGAAAACGGGCGTTACGTTGAAATACATCAAAGGTCAAAAATGTCAATAATCCAGTAGGATTAATTTTCCGTAAGGGCCTGGGTTACCGCCTGGTTCCTTCATTACATCAAATATGAAGAAAGATCCAAGGGCAGTGTTGTAATGAGTCAACCCAAGGGTCTGCTCACGATTTGAGTTCCAGAGGAGTCGAGTCATCTAAGTGTTGCATCGAGTCGAGTTTAGTCGAGTCGATGACCTGGTTCGAGTCGAGTTTAGTGATAAAACGTGGTCGAGTCGAATCCGGTCAAGTTATAAAGTTGCCATTAGTCCCAGGAATAAGTTACAATGGGGTGAAAGAGAACTAAATGCTGAACGTCGTGTTTGAGTCTCTTTCATATCAAATAATCAAACGAATGCGTTGGCACCAGTGAACTTGACTTCCACATCTAGCATGCTAACTCCCAGTCATTTGGCTGGGCAAACAGTGAAGCCAAGATGGCCGCCCAAGGAGGGAAATTTTGTACGTCAATTTCAGTCCTCTTCGCGTTCTTGTACGTCGGTTCCAGTACATAACACGGCTTTAGTCCATTACACGGTTTTTGTTTGGTTCGGCTTCGAAAACATTCACAACCATGGAAAAAGTGTTCAAGACGAAATATTACTGGGCCAATTTTACATAATCGAGTGTTCAAAAGGATTTAAAAATGTTGTGTGGCCCAAGAAGTGTGCTAAATTGTCTAAACATGGTAAACTGACGGTAAAAAGAAGACATGCACTTGGTGGTTTTCTAAAGTAATAATCGGAACTGTTTTATCAGGTTTCTCGTTAGTTTGGTAGTATATTTTTGTGAAAATATATAACCTGTCACTCGGTTTGATTTTGTCGAAATATATTTGAAGTTCTTAAACTTGTTTCTATATTTTGAAGAAATATGTTGTGTTTATTTTCAAACAAACACCTTTCAAGAAAGCGTAAAAAGTCGCGTGGGAGACTAGAACTGACGTACAAGACCGTGTAGGGGACTAAAACTGACGTACAAAATTGCTCTCCATGGGCGGCTATCTTGGCTTCACATTTCATTGACCAGTTAGCATTCCGGATATGGAAATCGCGTTCACTGGTTGACACATAATTTTCCCGCCAAATGCTGGCTCGTTTGCCCACTGAGCCCGCAACAGGGACCAGCGGTATGGTGGGTTGGCTAAACTGCAGTGTAGCCAATTGATGTTTTTGAGAAATAATTTGTGGGTGATATTTTAAAAGTGGTATTTATTATTCTTGGAACCTTGTCATGTTTGTTATTTTGACAGGAAGCATCTGAATCGGACTCTGAGTTATCATTGTCTTCAAGTCATACAAAAGAAGATCACTCGGAAGGTGAAAGATCAGTAAAAAGTTTCCCATCACGTACTAGTAAAGAAAGAACGTCTCATAAAGAATTACGTCAGTTTATCTCCTCATACGTGGAAGACATTTTACATCGTTCATCCCAGGTTCTAGGTATTAAGATAAAGTTGCCTGAGCGGAAACTACCGGCTGAAAAACCTGTGGTCGTTCGAGAGACTAAGACGAGTGAGTACTATAAAACAAAAGTTATTTATTCTTTTGTGGTTGACCAGATCCAACTAACGGACGTTTATTGAAGCTTGTGTATGATTAAGGAAATTTTTCGAGGAAAATTCATTACATACAATTTTCACTTCATGTAATCAAGTATGAATGCCAAATAGTTGTTGGATGTGAATTGAACCGCTTTTTTGACAAGTTTTTTGCGACCTTTTTGATATTGCAATATTTGAAGCCGAACTTACAGGTCTATCTCCAATAAGACACGTAATCCATATTTGTTACGGGCATTTAGCAGAAAAGGTCTTGCAATATTTTAAGAGCTCATTTTCCCAACCTTCGAACAGCTAAAAATCTCTTTAAAGAAGGTGAAGAACTTCCAGATAATTCGAAAGTCCAAACTTTTTTCCCATTCTTAACTTAATTTTAATGCTTAAACGTGAAGATTTTTCACTTGAAATTTGTCAAGATATGTGATTGTTTTCTTTTTTAGCAGACGAAACATCGCTACAGAAAACGAGTAATGTGAAAATACGGGCAGAAGTGAAAGAATTTTTGTCAAGTATCTTGGATAAAGTAGAAAAGAAACAAGGAATAACTATCAGACGACCTCCTGAATACGAAAACATTAAGGAGAAGTCGAGAAGGAAAGCTGATGAAGGGGCCATCGTTGGGACACTGGTTACTAAACTAGTTGCTTCAGAAGAGAAGTATGGAGATCGTAGAAACATGGCTCGAAAGTTAGTGTGTGATATTGTGCAGTCTGCCGCAAAACAGAAAGGTGTGACAATCAAGTTCCCACCAAATTACAAGCCCTATACTAAACAGCCAGAGTCATCGTGTGAAAGACGCTCAAATAAAGAAACCTTAGACATTGTTTCTCGGAATGATACCTCGAGGAATTATGCAACTGCTCACGCGGCTGTATTGAGGGATATTTCCTTAGGTAAAATCCTGCTTAAATCAACAACTGAAGAGGAAAGTTATCCCGAACGAACCATAAGCCCGGAAAAAGAAACCGAAGGTAAAGTTGAGTTTCATTTATCAATAAACAGCTTGGTAAATAGTCTTACTTGCCACCGCTCTTAATGTTGTCACACGTTATGTCGTTCCCAGAACCTTCATTCCTTGTGGTCTCCGCTACGAAATCGAAAGCTCAGGGATCAATCCATGACTGGAAATATTTTGAATGGCTCGTTATAAGCGAAATAATTGCCACTTGTTTCTCCCCGATGGATTCGTTTTAACGAAAGTAAACGTTCTCAGTTTCCCAGTCAAGGTGGCCATGGCGAATTTGGAAATTCTCTATTTGTGTGTAATTTCGTTACTAAAGCTTATCAAATGTCAAGCTCGGAAAAGTACTTAGTCAAACCCGGCTATATCTCTATTTCCCAATGCCGGTCTTTGATCTCACACAAGCGAAGGCCACAAGGAACGAAGGTTCTGGCAAAGAGATTGGGTTACACAACGCTCATCCGCGCCAGTAGGGGTCGATTCTTTTCATAGTAAATACTACAAGGAACAAAGGCTTCTGGAACGAAGTTGCATCACACAATGCTCATCCCTGCAAGCGATTGCTCACACTCGTTTCGTGGTGGAGACCACGAGGAATGAAGGCTTTGGGAAGGTAATTGCATCATGCGACGCTGATATGTGGCAGTTCTTGAGAAAGATCTACCTAACCTAACATATGCCAGTCACACAAAAATTCGAACCGCTCCTCGTGTGCTTCCACAAGTAGAATTTTGCGCCAATGTTTAGAAGGTGATTCATTACTGCTCAACATAAAACTACTTGGAGAAGGTCGTTGCACTCAGGAAAGGAGTCCATTGGTGTGTTGGAGCGTTGTGCGACGAAACTAAAGGTGGCCTAGGACGACGGTACAAGGTGCAGCCTTGACAGTCTGATAATTTCCTTTAACTGTTTTTCAGCTTCAGATGACTCCGAATATGATGAATTACAGTGTGAGCGTTTGAGTAGAGAAAACCTCATCATGATGGCATCTCGTGTGGTAGTGCGGGCTTTGAGTGACGCCGTGTTGACTGTGCGTGCCCAGAAAAGGTAAGGACGAACTTGTTTTGATGTCAAAGAATTCCATGAACACTTTTCCCTCTACTGTTTGTTGTCAAAGAACCTTGGCTATCGTGCAATTAACGTATATAGTCATGTCATACACACCACATCCATCAGGGGCCTATCCAGAATTTTGAAAAAGAGGGGCGCAAAATTTTCTTAAAAATTCATGCCACCTTGTCGTGTTTTAATGGAAGAATTTTTATCCTGCCGTCGTCATCATCTGAGCTTGAACATGGCGAATCGAAACCTCGTCTATGCCAGCATCACATTTAAATGTTCGCTGGATCCACGTGATAAGTTTTTATTCGATTAATTAGTCAGTGAATGATTGTCACTTCTGTGCTATAATATCTGGCTTGGTTGGTTTGCAGCGAAATGTCAATTTGGCAATGTCAATCTTAACATATTCCACTAACTGGCAAAATATTGAAAACTGATGAAACTAAGAACGTTTTCGGTGTTTTTCTGAATTTGAAATCCTTCTACTCGGTACTCTTTTATTTCTTTGCTGTTTGTTCCAATCAGTTCTCTTTGAAGAAGTTCATCAATCTTCTTGGTGGTCGACGATTTACGCCAGTGTTTTCTGAGCCACCAAAAAGACGCATGATAACTTATCAAAAAAGGCGCTTCTGCCCCTGCCCATCATAGCAATCTACGTTCCCTTACTTTACACCATTTCTAGCAATCGAGATGGAAAAGGCAATTCCTGCGTTTTAGCAGGCATCATTTATTTTGTTAGGTATTCCAAGTTTTTTATGTCAGAAATGCCTAAAATGTCATTCAACCCCCCGTTTCGTCCGTCTGACTGTGAAGAAGCAGCTCGCTTGAAACGGGAAAGGTCCCTAAGCTTCAAGCCCTCGCTTGGATCAATTCAAGAGGAATATATACCTCGGGAACATGACTTTATAGGAAAATTAAGCTCCTTATCGAGCTCCAATGAAGCAATTGAGATAAAAGAGGAAACATGGAAAGGTCAGGAGGTGCACAATAATGAAGAAAGTATGGCTGAAACAGATCATATGGAGGGAAAACCTTGCGGGTTTCGGGCTGAAGCATTAGATGAAGTGCATGAAAAGAGAGTAGTGGCTGAAGGTGAGACTCAAAAGAAAACAAACGATGAAATGAACAAACATCCTGCAGTAAAATTACAGGATAACGTCGTCAAAGAGCCCGGAGAAGAGGTGTGGAATGATGAAGAGGACAAAGAGACTGACCAGAAAATACCGGATAAAGTTGGCGAAGAACCTCCAGAGAAAATACCGCATAAAGTGACAAAAGAGCTAGAAAACAAAGTAAAGAATGGTGAGCTTGGGGAAATGACTGGAAAGGAAACGCAGGACGAAGTTTCCGAAGACACCGCTGTAGAAATTGTTGATAAAATTGCCCCAGTGCCCGGAGAGAAAATACAGAGTGAAAATGCCAACGAACCTGGAAACAAAGTTCCAAATGAGGACGGCAAAGAGACAGGAATGAACATACCGGATAAAGATGCCATAGAACCCGGCAAGAAACGGCCGGATAAAGTTACCAAAGAGCCTGGTGAGGAAATACCAGAAAAAGCTGCCGAAAAACCCGCGGAAGAAACACTGAGTAAAGTGGCCAAAGAACCGACCGAGATAATTCCGGGCGAAGTTGCACGAGATCCTGGTGAGAATGTACCGGGCAAAGTAGCGGAAAAACCCGTCGAAGAACTACCGTGTATAGTTGCGAAAGAGCTCGGGGGAAAAGCAAAGGATGCATTAAGAAAGGAACCCACGGGAGAAATGTCGGATAGTATGGTAAACAAACCGGGGGAAAAGACACCGGATAATGCAAGCCAAGAACCCGCGGAGGGAATACAGGGCCAAGTTATGAAAGGGGGAGGAGATAAAACACAGGATGAAGAACCTACAAAGAAAATAAATGGTGAGGCTGACAAAGTACCCGGGGAGAAAATAGCCGCAAACATTGCGAAAGAACCAGAAAAGATACCACCTGAAGGATCCCATGGAGTAACCAAGGAGACATTGCTCCACGAGGCACTCAAAGCCGAAAAGAAAATACCCGGCAAAGTCGACGAAGATCCCGGAGAGAGCAAAAACGACCGACCAGGAAAAACACCAGGTAAGGAAACCGGAATAAACAACGCCGAAATAAAGAACGTGTCTAGGGAGACATTCACCGATGAAGTCAAGCAACAACTCGAAAACGAAATTATTGACAAAGTTGATAAGGATTCCGGAAATAGACTGGGCCGTGAAAGGAAAGAAAAAATTACGCCAACGTCGGAGCCAACTACGAGCCATAATACTGACTCAGGATTAAGAAAGATCGTGGAAAGCTACAACGAACCTGATGACAATTCCAAGGAGAAAACTGGAGATCAGTTCAGACAAGACGTCAAAAATTCAACGAGTGGTTTGGAACTGTCTTCACCTAAGATCACACCAGATTCATCGGTGTTTTATTCGGAGGGCAACGTTCGTTCTGGAGCGTCCTCACCTGATAAAGGAATACCGTCAAGTCCAGTGGAGCATATGGCTGACTCGCCATCGTCGGCAATCTTAAAAATGATAACCATGCGTGAACGGCAAGAAGATAGTGACTTGTCCCCCCAGTCTTCATATGTTTTCTTGCCGAAATTATCTTCATCAGAGCGTACATTCATTGCTGGTAAAATGGAGACGTTGCTTAAACAATGTGATCAGGTTTCTAATGCTAGCGCAATCGAGAATACTTCCAAGGAGCGGTTTCCCGCGTTGAGTCCTGTTTCCTCGAGTGAAGCCGAGATTCACAGCTCTGCAAGCGCTGAGCGACAAGATGAGATTGTTAAGTTACCCCAAATGTCATCCGTCGAGATGTCCCCACCAACATGTACCTCTCAGTCTTCACTGGTCTCTCTGCCACATATAGGTAAGACGAGTAAACGTTATTACAATTAAGTCATGTCTTGAAATGATTGAATGTTCGTTGTAATGGCGGTACAATTTAATGGGGCAGTGTCTGCGCTAGTATTTTTTACGATAGAGCTAGTGTTAATGTCGATCCTAGACGTTTTGGTGGTGGTTGTCGTAGTGTTGTGTGAGGTGAATTAGGTGTTGGTTGTGTTTGTGGTAGCGTCGGTGGTGGTAGTGTTGATGTCGGTTGCAGGGACACTGAGGTTGATAATGTTGGTGTTGTTAATGTTTGGACTGGGGTTCCTTCAACTGGTTTTAATGCTGGTCGTACTAAGTCTCGTTTGTGGTATTGATAGTATTAGTTGTGGTTGTGGTAGTGTGTATTGTGGTTGTAATATTATCTGGTCTGGTGCTGGTGTTGACTGTATTTGGCTGTAGTGGTGATAAGGTTAGCTGCGGTAATGTTGTAAGTGCTACTGTCGGTTTTAGTTTTGGTGTTTGCAGAGTTAGTAGTGATTATGGTGGTTGTGCTGCTTCTGGTCATGGTAGTGTTAGTTGTGGTAATGGTTGGGTTGAATGTGGGGGTTGGTGAGATTGTTAGTGGTTTTATTTGTGATAGTGCTGAGGTTGGTGGAGGTGGCTGTTAGGGGTAGTGCTGGTCGAGGTGGTTTTTGCTGTGGTTGTGCTCGTGACAATATTGCTTGGGATTGTTTGAAGTGATAATAATACAGCATGTTGGGTGTGTTGTGGTTGTGGTGCAAGCGTTGGTCTTTATAATATATTAGCGGCATTAATTATAGTGAGTGGGGATGTTATTTTTAATGTTATCAGTAGTAAAACTGGTTGCGTTAATTTTCTGTGTTAATTATGTTTTCAGGCAGCACCAGATCATCTCTTGTTGGCTTAAAGGAAGCAACCGTGACATCAGAAGGTCCTGAGCCTCAGAAAACAAAAACAGAAGGAATATCATCAACGGGTCTACCCGATCCCTCCAAGGATATTTTTTCCAAGAACGGCAACGATGCCGGGCTTATGAAATCAGAGAATCAAAATAAAAAAGCGCAGTCAGCTGTCAGAGCCAAATCCGAATTATTGAGAAAACCGAAACAGGCAGAAACAGGAGTTACCAAAAGACGAGGTTCCAAACGCCACTCTTCCGTGGCATTGGTTTCCCTTAGGCGCACGTCTCAGGTTGAAGAGAGAAAAACGTCTCACCAAGAGATGACCAAGTCTACCGTGAAAGTGTCTAACCGTACCAATATTCGGCGGGGCTCACGGTCTAAATCTGGTACTGCAGGAAGGACTGTTTTATCGGGAAGAAAAGTCTCACAAGGTAGCCTTGACCGTGAATCAAATGCACACAAGGGAAGAGGTTCCAGGACAACTGTTCGTAGATCAAACACAGATGAAGCCGTGAAAAACCTTGATTCATCCAGTGTATCTTCAAATTTAGCTGGCAAGACTACGGATAAAAAGTCGTCTAATACTCGCATAGAAATGTCAGCACATCGATCACAGGATGGTAAAGTTAAGCCGGTATTAGCAATGGGAGCTCCAAAATTGAGCGAAGTCGGGAGTTCAAAATCAACTTTCCTAACTAAAAAACAAGGTAAGCCAAAAGCCCATGAGCCATCGAGAAGCTCTAGCGAAAGAGGTTTGTCAAATGAACAGCAGAAAAGCGACAGCAGTTCAAAAGAATCTATGACGAGATCATTATCAGCAATTCCTAATCTTGAGGCAAGCACAAATAACGTTGAACAAAAAATAGTTTGCCCCAAAACTTGCGATTATGGACCGGACCTTACCGACGTCATGCCGAGCACTGTCGAGGATAAATTAAAAAAAGATTCAAGTACACTGGACTCTAGCCCCGAGGATAGCAAAACAGGCCGTGTGCGTAAGAAGAAAAAGATAACCAAAGCAAAGTACACCACTAAAGCCAAAACTGAATCCAAAACTGGCGAACCGTCCAAGAGATCGAATGCGGATGAAGAAATAAAGAGTACTGGATCAAAGGTAAACTCAAAAGCGATCTCTTCCACCACTACATCGAAAGCAGTTCCGGAGAAAGTAAACAGTATATTAAAAAAGACCAGCGGCTCTTATGTAAAACAACACAAACCCAAACAAGCTTCTCGTGTCGCGTCAGTAGACATTACAAAAAAAAAGAACGAAACTTCAGCAGAATCGCTGAAGGAAAATTCACCGAAAATTTTAGACAAAATTGTCCAAGACTCGCAAGATAAACCCGTGAAAGACAGCTCTACAGCAATTTCTTTGAAAAACGGTCAGAAGACAAGTTTTTCCGTCCATCCAAAGTCGAAACATGTGCTTGAAACAAGCGTGGAGGATGTCTCGTCACTTGATACCTTGGACAAAACTGAGTCAGATACTGAAGTAGTGGTTCAAGTCCATGTTCCTGATATAGAAAGTTCGACTGACATACTTAATCAGGAAGCAGTTTCTGAGAAAAATGTAGTATCCACCAAGGAAAGTGCTCAGGAAATGGATACTGGCAAGATTGCTGAGAACCAAAAAGATGTTCATGATGTTACTACCAGTTTAAGTACTGGAGAAGAGATCAAAGAACAAACAACTGAGGCAACTAAGAACTCAAAAGATAACTTACCTACTGACGCACATTACAATTCTAAAACTAAATGCAAAAAGGAGGAGGAGGTTCAAACGTCTTCGAGAAAATCTCTTGCCGAAAACTCCGAGAAGTTAAAGAACATCGTTCCAAGAAACTCTTCGGACGTGCTGAGAGTAATCAAACTTTCTCCGAAACAGTCAAACGAGTCAACCCAAAGTCCATCTCAGCTTCCTGCCCATAGTGAATCACGTCAATCACAGTCCAAGATGTCCCTTCCCCGTGCTCCATTTGGCCCAAAGCCATTGGGTGCTCGTATCTACCGGAGAAAATCCATCGAGGGGCGACCCTCGCGTGGATCTGATTTAGATTTATCGGCAGAGGGATTCGGACTTTCCGTGAAATCTTCTACTATCGTTGCAAAACCTCATCATTCCTCATTGCAGCGAATGTCGTCAAAGCTCCACAGTAATTTGGACAAAGTGGATGAAGGTTCCTCTATGGAAACGTCAGTCGCAGAGGGACATGCCAAGGATTCCGAGCAAAGCCTGTCTTCTCAACAACATGGTAACGAGGCGTTGGCTAAGTCCTTGTCAATCAGCCGAGTTACGGTAGTGCCCAAGCCTTCAAACAGTGTCGCCATCTCAGAGAACGAAAACCACAAAAGCCCTAAAGATAATGCGACAGGCCAAAATGAAAATTCGAGTGCCGAAAGTCAAATTAAGATACCTCATAATTCTAGGAAGTTTTCCACTCCTTGTATATTTTCTACCTCTTTCTCCGATGTCGTTCTGGGAACTCAGCTGCTGAGTAATGATTCAGTCAAAGTGGAGCCATCTCAAAATGTCTCGCCACATTCTTCCACCGCAAGTTTCTGCTCTAGCACATCCCAGACTTTTTCCAAACGTGGTCCGGCTGTGCCTTCTCCACCATCTACATCCAAACCTGGTGTGACATCGCCAAAAGTTTCGCGAATCGTGCGTAATTTGAGCAGTAGAAGTAGTGGAAAAAGTCTAGCGTCTCTCGGAAGTCCCGATATGTCTCCTACGGCTTCCTTTGAAATAGTGAAATTCTCGCCCCAGACTTCTCACGGGTGGGTTTCCTCCCCCACTTCCTCCGTCAAGTTCCTCCCACCAATCAATGCGCGGGCCTCGAAGTCAAGCAACAAATCAAATGACTCCCAGAAACGTCGACCACGTACCACCGAGTCTCTCATATCTCAAACTGAATCAGCCAGTTCCGGATCGAGTACACAGTCAAAGAAAGCAGCAGTTTTAGAAATAAGGCGCTCAAGCTCGGGTGGTCTTCGTGTCGACGGAACAAGCACTACTCTGATCGGATTAAAACCAACTACCTCCGGAAACAGTTCGAAGCATGCAGTAATTGGATTTTAGCGTTAAAGGATAAAAAAAAAGTTTTATAGTATCGGAATCGTCGTTTAGTGATCAGGTCCTGTTTTACTGCAACACGCATTCAAAGTCTGTATTAGAATTTCATATTATCGTTTCCCTGTATTAGAATTCAAGGAATAAATCGCTTGGATTATTGCAGTCGTGAAATTTTATGTGATACAGTATACTCGTGAAAAGATAGGACGGTACTTTTGGCTCTTGCATACCCTGTAGTCTGCATAGAATCCATTGGTCCGGACATTAAACGAGACCATCAGAGGAACGAATTCTTAGCTTCTAGGCTGCTTTTCACTCCCTCTCTAGGCTGGTTGTTTTAACGGGACGAGATAGCTTTCTATGTTTTGTGCATAATGAAAAAGCACTC
Source organism: Heliopora coerulea (assembly GCA_030142905.1). Classification (NCBI taxonomy): domain Eukaryota; kingdom Metazoa; phylum Cnidaria; class Anthozoa; order Scleralcyonacea; family Helioporidae; genus Heliopora; species Heliopora coerulea. The sequence goes on along the minus strand of JASJOG010000282.1, from coordinate 271,740 downwards.
TCGCTTGGTTTTTAAATGTCACATTTCTTAGAAATGTGCATATGTTATGTAGATATATGTATAAATACGTACCTGTTCATATTTAGGTATATGTGTTGGTGTATGGATAAGTTAATAGCACAAACTCATGCAGGTGTTGCGTTGTCTTAGTAAAATAGCGAGAATAGGTACTTTGTATGAAGACGGGGAACAGAAAATTTGCTGAAGCATCGATTAAGTTTGCGACTGCGACGACACGTGGTTTAAATGTCAGAATGTCCGGAATCAAAAGACCCGTTTAACGAGAACAAGAGTATTACATCCTCAAGTGTGAAGTAACAAAGTATGGCTAATTAGCTTTTGTTTCTCCCTGGTTTGGAACCTAATTGTCAGTGTTCAGAGAAGAACCATGTACCAGCCATTGAAGAGTGTACAGGCTGGATTATATACCTCAATGGAGTAACTGTTTGTGGGCAAAACTACCCAAGTGTTTATATTGGATGAGGAAACATTGGGCGGACTTAGCCGTTGGGAGTGTCCTATCTTACTGTGAGCATTATTGTAACGTTAGACGTCCCGGAAAGTAGCATAAGTGTGGGTAACAGACCTCTGAGGGATCTACCATTCAGGTAAGAAAGGAGATTATTGTAGTGAGAGGAGACTTGGATAAGGTCCACGTTAGGATAAAGGCAAGACTGCTTAGTCCAAACGAAAGTCTCAGCAATGTTTACCTATCCTCATCAAAATAACGTTACTCTACGCTTAGCGAGGTCATGACCATTACGAAGTATTTTTATGAAGTTTATATGTTGAATGTATGAGAGGTTGGAAATATCTTCAGATGATATATATAATATATAGTGATGATGATATATAGTGGCTTCCGCTTGGGTCGCACATATATGTCGAACTTGCACCTTGGCTCGCCATCTGAGTCTTGGTAGCTCAATGGTTAGAGCGTCTCGCCGGTCATCAGAAGATTGCGGGTTCGATCCCCGTCTGGGGCTCAGAAATCGTTTTTCTGAGTATAGGGCTTGACGATCATTCCTCCATCATGTAAAGTATTTTTATGCAATAGACCATATTCATAACGGCTGCCAGTTTAGATATTCTTTTATGTTCACTATAAGTAGCTTCACTCGCCTCGTTTGAAAGCAAAATTTTTTCAATTACCAATACGAAGACGAGACGAGAGAGGCTAATATAAATGCTCATAAAGGAATATTTTTAAAACAACCGTGATAAATTGAGTTCTTTTTAGTGGTAGCGAAAATGAATTTGCATTCGAATTGATAGACGGAAAGAGGACGAGCAGATGGACGGAAAAACGAATGGATGGAGAGATGGATATTATTGTTTAATTCGGAACATTTTATTCTTTGGCAAACAACACCAGCTATGACGGTAGGGGCTGTGTGTGTTACAAAATAAGTAAATATGTTAGTGCAGGAACACTGTTTCTGCCACAAAATTTCTTTTTGGGTGAGCCCTTGGGCCAAAACTGGTTGAATTTTCCTACCAAAGAGTCATTTTTGGGCACGACATAATCGCAGAGTGTACCATCTCTTGACATAAGTGGACACTTGGAGTTCCTCTGCAGTCCAATCACTGGCTTCAATGACAAACACTCCTATACACCTAGCACTCACAGAAACATGTGCACACACACGCGCAACTTCACTTGCACAGTAACCCTTCACCTTTATATTGCTAAATGCTGCATATGACTAATGATTCCATCATGTGACAAATAACACACTCGGCTCTAGGCCTCGTAACAAGTACCCTCAATTACCCTAAATTATTTAAATCACCCAAACCGAATATTAGCAACTTCCCTTATATAGCAATCAGTTACAAACACGACAAATATTTGAGCGGCTGTTTTATTCGGTTCAGCTCAACCGTAACCAGTGTGAATCTTGAGTATTGCTTTTCTTACTCACAAAGGAAAGACTGGAGTTTACAAGTTCTTACCATCAGCAATCTAGTCCTATCTCGAAGCTCAAAAAGGTTAGTGGTATAAGTTTGTGCTGTTTAAGGAGTTTTAGTATTGTTAATGTAGTGCATAAGCGGCTATCGTTTATATCGGGTGAATCGTCGTATAACTTACGGATTTTCGATGATCGTCTCGTTGTTAATTAGTAAAAAAAAGTACAATATTGCAGCTCGACTCAAATTACACACCCATTTTTGTTTCTAACTGTTTAACAAGATTGTGTGCCTTCTTAATCGAGCAAAATAGCGTCATTGATGGTTTCATCTCCCGGTAGTATCTTTATGACCAATTCCTCCGTATGAAACGAACTGTCTAAATCTGGATTCTGTTCATATTGTTCAATCTCTTACTGCACAAATGTCATATTGTTTTTAAATCCTTCATTTGAGCATTACGGTAGTATAAAGTTAACTTCGATGTTGTACACAGTCGTAGATCTTTCAACATAAGTGTTTATTGTCGATGTAAACATTACCTCCAATTTGCAAGTTGTATCGTTTACTTTCAAGAAAGGGATTAATGAATCATTTTATTAATTTAAAACTGTGCTTTTAATTGGAATGACAAATATTTGCTTGTGAATCTGTGAAATTCTCCATCCCAAGTTTTCACACCCCTTTCTTCGAAAGACACTCGTCATGGCAAATGTTTATTGATTACGAAGTATACGCCATCACTGCTGTATCATGTAGACTGATTCGAGAAAATGATTGTCATGCTCATGGCATAATAAGGTGAAAACAACAGCTGTTGTTGGGACGTTGAACCACTTTTAAATCACCTTTTCTTTTAGAGTAGAACCACGAACTAGAAGCTCGAACTAGAACCACACATTCAAATGCTATTCCTGTTGGCTCATTTAGGAACGGTCTGCAGCATATACAGTCGTTCTATTACTTCCGTAATCACAGTTACTCGGTAATCTTGAGGTATAGTTAAAGTTTGACTACGACCTAGTCTGTGCAAGTTTCGCATTTGGAAAACCAACAATTACCATTAAAAGTGATTTAAAAATACCTGGAACTGTCGGCGAAGCAGCAGGCGCTCTCCATTTCCGAACTGCGACGCTGAGAAAATTTGCATGAAAAAGGACTTCACTTAAGTTTTGCTGTGGTATATCGAACGTCCTGGACAAGTAGAATATCAGTCCAGGATATTTGAAAACTATCCATACGATCCAAGATTTTACTGTTTACGATAAAGATTGTAAGTATTCTGATATGACATCTTTACCATTTTCTTTAGGTTCGACCAAGAAGATTCTTCATGAGGAACAACTGAGAGGAAACTCCGTAAACAGGTCGAAGGTGAACTGACTTTATGGATTGTGCTTTCTGACATTCCCGTTTATAGTATTTTTCTAAAAACTCGATATTTCATAGGCTAACTTCTTAGTTCTTCAGGTTTCATTTGATTACCTCAGTCTAAAGAAGAATAAAACTTTATATGTGTATTCATTCGACACTTACAAAGCGAACAACTCATGTTTCACGAAATAATACTGGCCTAAAAGAAATTGGTGAAGAAGTAGTCTTTCAATGATCTTTTGTGGTGTTTTATACACTGCTAATTAGAAATAAACAGTCGACAAACATCCCTTTGTATCTGCTCTAGTAGATACTACCATGTTGGGAACGGCCTTCAAGCTATTATTCAGTAATTAAGTACCACTGTTTCAGAGTTTTGGGTATGTATATATGAGTCACTTTGAAGTCTGGGCTTCACTATTCATTCCAGTTGTGGGGTTTTCGCCTAGTTCCTGCACATGTCCTATGCTGGAAAAACAAAACAACGACTGAGTACCTCTTGCATTTCGCAAGTGCCAGTGCACTACGTTGAAACTGAGTACAGCCAAACTATACCTTTACTTTCTCGAGGAACTGTAAACACATTGTATCGCAGTTTATTTGGAATTTTTTCTTCGACCGCATTCGTGTCAAAATCTCTTCAACGTAATGATTTCTTGACATTCAGAACCGCACGTGCGAGTGCAATGACTTACGTTCTGTACTTTAAAATGATCACCTGGTCCTGGCTAGAACTTCGACACTTGATGATAAAATTCACAGCACCTTAATACACAGCAAAAGTTCGAGAAAATGCCCAGGGATTTTTAGCTCACGAGCCTCATAGCAATCGATCATCTCTAATAGCATTTTCTCAGCATGATGTGGAACCTGCTGGGAAAACACAGTAACCTAATGCTTAACCCAGGTGTCCCAATACCTCGCCTCATTAACTATTGCTATTAAATTGTTTGTAAAGATCACGAGTTGCCTTTCGTGGGGCGATTACTGTTAGGTCTGTTTTCAATTATGTTTTTAAGTTTCGAGTGATCTCGTCAGACTTTGATCTCGCAAAACGTCATGGGCATCGAGGATGATTTGAACATTTTGAGCAAAGTCTTAACGTTTTGTCTTTTTTCCACTTCGTCCATTGAAGGCTTCATTTTCCTGGCATCGGATAGGTTTCCTTAAAGATTTCTTACATTTTAAGATTGCAATTTTCGTAACTTTTCCGAGTGTTTCTGGTTTTTTTGGAACTTAACTACCAGTTGCAGCTTTATTTTTTTTTCCTGTTTGTTTGAAACTCAACGAATGTTTATTTCAATGGTGAGTTTAGTATCAAGTACGGACATTCATACAGACTCGCCCAGAAATTGCTATTTTGCTACATTCGCACCAATTAGAATAAATCGCGCGTATTCTGAGAAACCAGGATTATGGTTTCTGGTAAAAACTTTCCACTATCCAATTTGTCTGTAGTTTTATGGTTCACTTCGATATGTAAGCCTAAAATTTTATCATATTTTTACAATATTGAGATCGGAATACGATTCTAATCTATATTTTATCATATTCAAAACTGGAAAGTTATCCCAATATTAATAATTTTGGATTTTAGAATAACAAAATTTGACTCTAAAACCGTCGCAAGCCACTTTAACATAATGCTCTGCGTTCACCGAAGCGTAGCTGCGCTGTGTCAAAACAATGAATATTTGGATATTTTAATCTTGAATAAACTCGACATTATTCGGAATGTAGAACTTCTTCAAAACGGGATGAAAAGCACTGAAACTTCTGTTGTATATTAAACAAATCCAAGCCGTAAATTACCTGTAGTTTACAACTAGAAAACCACAAATGTCTGTGCAAGGATATATGTCGGCCGACGATAAAGCGGCGAAAGCGTTGCATTCAGCTCATGAACAGGTTGGATTTATCATATTGAAATGTCTTTAAAAAGAGATATTTTATAGACATATTTTAAGGCATTAGTTATGGCTTTCGTGTAGCCGTTTGTAGTCGCTCTTTCAGTTCTTTTTGGAAAGTTTTGTCGACATTGAGACAACCTGCTGCGGTTAATTGTGGTGAACCAATCCTCAGTGGAATGCACATCAGTCCAAACCACATCGCGTTATCTTGGTCCTGTCTTCCTAAAGATTCGTTCTCCTTTTTCTAGGAAGCCCAGTTCGATAAACTGAGCAGAGAACTGGAAATTGAGCGAAGAAGTGTTGCCAAACAACTGGAAAAGGTAATACAGTTCAACATTAACCGGCTTTTTGTCTCCACTGACACTTTTCATGTAATTTGATCTTCGATTTAATGTGTCTGTTGGGCAGACGTTTTAAATTCATAGATGACAAACTGATAGGAACAGAGTGGATATTTCCTCCCCCGACATCAGCTCATACTTCTGTAAGATCTACTTTTTCTTTGACTTTTTAGTGCAAACAAATCTCGGATTCAGCGAGTGTCAGTTCATACACAAGGTACGTGCACTTGGTACTTGGAATTTCATGCTAAAATAAATCTCTCTTCACCACGTAAACAAACGCCTGAACTATCTGAAATATGACAAAGCGTGATGTTCGTTTATCGAACGCAGTTTTCTTGAATTCTCCATTAAAACTACAGGAACAGTTGAAACGGAATCTCAATATTGGCACTCTAATAATCAGTAGTCCATTTGAGTTTACGAATTTGGCGTTCGGGAATTTGTGTAGAGTCAAATTGGCCTAAAGCATTCCTGAAGGTTCTTAAAGTGTTCGAAACAGTTGGTTCAGCTCCACAATCGCGTTCCTGATGGAGATAGTGCTACATCACGTTAATATTGTTTTGTTTGGCGTGCTTGTTTACAGTAAGTAAAATCATACCGACATTTTCGAAGGGAAAACCAGAATAGTCGCAGCTTTTCAAGGGACATAGGGATATACTCGTTCAAGATTTGTGTGGCTTCATACTCGATATTTCTTTAATAAAAAGCCAGATTACGGTGAAGGGTTGGTGAGAACACTACATTCCATAGTTAAGTCAAAGCTTAGGTCGGTAGAGGAACAGGAATTTATTTCAGGAAATAGACATGGGGGCACTTTTAATATTAGTTTGATTGTTTTTGCTACTTCAGTATGCACCGCTGAATTTCGATCCAATCTTATGTTTGTTGGTGGAATGGTGCGCCATGTCTTAACGTAATAATGTCTTTGGTGTTCTGTAAATTGTACCGAATCTATATCAAAAAGTGACTATGTAGAAATGCTTACTATAATATCTTAGCAACGGAAATATTGGAATGCTGTTGCCGCTGATGGTGTGGGATTAAATATATACGTGGAAGTCATGTTAAACATACTGTAAAGGGTTGTTGATCCATTTTGAACATGTTGTATAAACAAGGTGTGTCTATCTGCCATGTCAATCTCAAATAAATGTTCAATTTCAAAAAACAGACATCTTTGTAAGTTGTCAGGGATTAATATCAGTTGAAAGAAGATGTTAAGAATTTACATCATGATTTAAAACTACTGGCGTGTTTACTTTTTTCTTAAGTTCAAGAACTGTTTCACTGGTGTTTGCTCAGCTGGTATTAAAATGCATTTACCATCATCATAATTAGGGCAGATCATATGGTCAAATTTCAGCTTGGTTTACTGGGTTGAAATTTCCATTATGTAATGGAGTGATGTTTAAAGTTATTTCCTCGTGACAGACTTGAAATTTCAGCCTGGTTAAGTATGCTGTGATTTCAGCCCAAGAGTAATAGTAAGTCACCATGTCATCAGCCCCTAAGCTTGACATTTTTCCCCAGTGATAATTTCACGAAGACTTTTGTTTAAATCTATCTGGTGTACAAATCTAACGTGTGGGAAAATGTTTACAAAAGATTAAAAATTGGGATTGTTGTTACCATTATCTTCGAATTTTATTATTACTTCTGTTTTAAATTAGTTCCACTGATGAGTCATTTGTTTGGAGAGGTCAAAATGGAGGTGGTAGCATAAAAGGAGATGAAACTGATGAAGAAAGCCATGGTAGTGGCTCTGCTTTAGTTGATTCATGCTTGTAAGTCATTCAGGTTAACTTTGTCACTTTATTATAAACTAAATGCTGTATTCAACAAATAGTGTAAGTCTGGGGATGAAGCATAACATGTTATGAGTTGCTTGTTTTAGATTAACTGAAATTTTTAAACCAATTAATTGTCTAACATTTCAGCATGTGTTACTGTGGTAACCATCTTCAGAGACATTGATAAAATCTTGTCCTGATTGAAAAAAAAAAAAGAAAAAAAATTTGAATGCATTTTACTTGGAAGCTATAACACCAGTGCATAGCAGCACCATCAATATTTGCTGCATACTACCAGATGCTTATTCAAGGCTTGTTGAAAATCAGAAACAAGATTGCCCATGGCAACTTGATGCTTCTGCCACATGATTTTTTTTTCTGAGGATGGTTTTTTTGTAAGGTTACAAAAAAAACAAACTATTGAATAGTTAACAGATTTCAGTGAGTTAAAACATGGAGTCACAGAAAGTATGTTAATCCTATTTTCATAGAGTTGACAAATGGTTAGACTATTTAATTCAACAAATGGAGTTTCAAAGGAAAAAAATTAAAACTTATGCTAGTTAACTTATTGTCACCTAAGGTGGCTATTACAATTAATTTCTGAGTATCACTAGGTTTGTTTATTTGAGCTAATGTCAGATGATACTGTTCAGCAGGTAAAGGTATCTGGGAATAAAAAGGTTAAATGCCATTGTTGATAAGGATTGGTGGTCAATACTATTCTGTGATAGGAAAAAATATTTATATAAAATCTAAATATTAAAAGTATGTTTAAATGATTAAAATAATTTGATGTACAGAATAATTATCAACTTGGCAAGTTTTAATTTATACTAGTCTACGGAGAGCCAATCTGATCCATTGATTCACATTGTCCTGAAAATTCTGTAAAAATTGAAAAATGAAACTTCTTGAACAGGTTTGAGGGAATTTTTGTACACAGTAGTTATAGCTGAAGCATCCAATTTGACATCTTTGACAATGATATGGTAAAGTAAATATTGTGATATAGTAGGTCACTCTATTGAAGTGCTTGTGCTTCAAAGATTGATTTGATTCTCTCTGGGAAAGGTTTATGCCCAGTCTGAATTGGTATTTATTTTATTTAATGTGCTTTAATCTGGTTTTTTTCAGAAAAGTCTTAGAAGAACGAGGTTTAAAGAGCAACAGGTATGTCAGCAAATAATTTACACAAATTTATCACTACACACTTACTCCATATACAGCTGTCTGTCTAGTAATAAAAATGTTTGATTTGAAAGTATATAGTCTTGGTATTATGATTAATAGCCACTTATGAGGCAAATTACAGACTAATCATTTTGACTCTCACTCTAGTTAAAGCAAATGTCTCCTTTACAAATTTGCATTAGCTCTTTTAATTAGTAACAACTTGCATTTGTTTAAACTTTTATAACTTATTACTCACATCTCTGGAACTTACACTCCAACATTCTTGAATGTAATGACTAATTAAAAACATATTGCCCTTATATCTTCTTTTAAGTGGCTCTAAATGGCAACCTGACATTTGCTATTCAGCTAGTCTGTCTTTTATCACTATTTTTTGCTGTGATAATGGTTAAACTGAGTCTTTAGACATGCTACATCATGTATATGTTCATAAATTTTGTAGTAATTGCTATATCAATGTAGGGTACCCCACTAGACATTAAAATCAACAGTAATCACTGGCAAATGTAAACCTTTAGTGATGATAGTAATATTTGATATATACACCTTACATGAGTAACATGACAGCAGAATGGAGAAATGGAATGTTCATAATGGAATGATAAACCTCTGTATAACCAACCATGAAAAATCAATTTAGTTCCTTAGGTACAGCTCAGGGAAATTTACAGTAATATAATGCTCTGTCAAGTAATCTACAAACGGTGTTGTTGAAGATTGAAGGATATATTATGGTGAGGGATAATATTAGTGAAGTGAATGGGTATATATTGCCAGTGATATTGATATTTTCACTTTGGTTTTATCTCCCAACATGCCTGATAAATCATTAAAGGACAGGGCCTGTCCCTTTGATAGGTAAAATTATCTGGCATTAGCCAGAGGAAAATATTAAAGTACACCCTTGCCCCATAATGGGTTGATATTCAGTCATTTTCTGATGGTGGTGCCAGATGCAGCAATTTGGTTCATTTAGTATTTGTCCCCTATCCTAAAAGCTTTGGTTTTTACTGCTGTTTAATTCCTGTAACTCCTAACTATAGTGATACCGAAAAATTCAGTAGAAGTATACCCATTGAACAAGAAAACAAAATGAACACATTTGAAAGTAGATCTTTTTCTTCAGGTAATGTAAATTTTCCTCTTATTGTTTGGTTGCAAAATCATCATAAGCATGTCATTTTATTTTTTGTCAATAAATTTATGAAGTTCATATAGGCAGTCTTGAATGCAAGTCACTTCAATAATGTCTTGCCTTGTGATAAATATTATACGTACTGCAGTGTAAAACATGTTTAGTAATAAGATACCTTAACAAGGATAAAAGTGTGGAATATAGGCATTGTAAGAAGTTTATTAGGTTTTGTGTTTTATTGGTTCATACGACATCGTCAGAAAATGAGTAATAGTTGTGATACATAAATATTATAACCATTTTTCATTCTCCGATGATGTTGTGCAAAGCAATGAAACAAAAAACCCAATAAACCTTTACAATGTTCATGATCTGTGTTTTTTGCTGGGCTATCTTATTTATGCATGTACTTAGCCTATGATTCCAGCCTGGCTTATCAATTGTCAATGTATAGTAATATTTTGGTTTAGATGAGGGGCTGTGTAATCTCCAAATCCTATTTTTAATCTTAGACCCAAAAAGTAGTTCCAAGTTCAAGGCAATATGAATAGACTTGCTTGTATTTATTTAGTTTTTCAGCTGAATAATTTTTGCCACCAGTGTTATTTCATGGACTCTAGTGATAATTTCATATGAGTTTTTACCTCATGTGATTGTCATCTCATTCAGGTGGTCTTACCCAGACTGTCAGAACAACAACAACAACAAGACAGGAATTTCGTACTTACCATGCCACAAATGGTGAAGTTATCCAGGATGGAAATGCACCAATAATGAATGGTGACCACCAGGAAGTGGTCCAAAACTACACCTATTCTTCACGCAATGGATACGGTGAAAATAGAGGATACAGTTCCACCTCACCAGATTATGTTCCTGGAGATGAGTTTAGAACTGGTCCCAAGGGCCCTGGCTCATTAACCTATCGCGACAATGCACCTGGAGTGGGCAGGTTTGTGATAATCAGTTGTGGAGCTGGGATTTGAGTGTACTGAGGGCTATCCGCAAGATGATGGCAAGTCTCAGTTAATACTTTAATCACTTACAGAAGTATCTGTTTTTTTGAGGGTTTTTTTAGTTTGGTTTTTTTTTTAGTTGGCATGCTTCCTCATTGTACTTTTGAGTTTTTGTTGCTCTGAAATGGCATGTTCAGCCTTTCCCAATGGTAAATTGCACAGAAATGTGCTATACTTTCAGAGTGAGTGCATTTGCTGAACAAGTGGTACAATTCTCCAAATAGTAGAGGGGAAAGCCACGCCCCTTAAATCAGCCTAAGGTGGTAATTTCACTGTGACTCCGGTAGTTTTTAGGAACGCTTCATGTTCATATGTGAGTTAATTTTGTCAATTAATTTTATTTGTTTGAAATGCATGTAAGTCAACAACTGCAGTTGCAAATCATCCATCATTTTCTGTTAATAATTTATTCATTTCTTATATAGGCTTAGTCCAGACTCCATGGAACCGCGAGGAAGCAGTAGTTCCCAGGGCTCTACCAGTGAAAGGATAACTCAGAAGACAACTTCTTATGTAGAGTCTATGCCTCCGGGAGATAGACTTCAAACTAGTTCCAGGTCTTCATCACAATCTAGTTTGACACGTGCTGAAACTGGAGGTCGTGGTGGACCCGACGGGTCCCAAACACTCCCTCGTTCGTTTGGACAAACTGAACCCAGCAATGTACCACGAGATGGGTCATCTACAATGCCACGATCACAAGGAAAAGCTAAAGGCAACAGTGAGTGTGCCATATTGTTCGGTTGTTCTAGGAAATGTCCAAATGTGTTTTTCCAGAAAAAAAAAAATTCAGTCTTTTTTTCATTAAGTCAATCTTACTTGACGTTCTTATTTTTTTTATTTCTTCTAGTTACGTATAATCTTAGTATGAAGGTTGGTGATGTTCGTGGATCTGGAGCAGATGGCAATGTTTATATTCAGCTCTTTGGAAGTGCCGGCAAAACAGCAAAAATACAACTACGACAGGCTGGGGACTCGAGAAATAAATTTGAGAAAGGAAAAACGTATAAATTCACAGTCGATACTGTGGACATTGGACTAGTAAGTTGCGACATTAGGAATGGCTTAATGTTATCTATATTTACAGTCAGTTAACTTTGACCTGTCAAAATGTATTAAACCTGCACCTTACTTCACCATCTGAATCTCGGTAGCTCAATGGTTAGAGCGTCCCATCGTTCACCAGAAGGTTGCTTGTTCCATCCCCGTCTGGGGCATCTGAAATCATTTGACAAAGGTCCACTTATCGTCAGTGATAATATCAAGTTCCTACGTGCAGACTGTATACAACATTCATCTCAATTTCTGTTTCTGTTTCTTCAATATAGCTTGAGCGAATAAAACTGAGTCATGATCATCGAGGGTACGGTTCTGGGTTTTTTGTTGACGAGGTGGAAGTCGAAATTCCATCTCGCAACGACAGAGTGACGTTCCCTTGTCACTGTTGGTTGGCTCAGGATATTGATGACGGTCGAACAGAAAGAGACATGGTTCCTTCACAACCATCGAAACCTGCACCAAGTAAGTAGAACGAGATTGACTCTCATTTCAGGTCGAATGTAACAGGCCCGTAAACAGGGAATTTTTGCTGAAGGGTCAGTAGGACATATGTGGAATAAAGGACCTATAGTTGAGTTGTCAATGACAGCGTTTGTCGACCTCCACAGAGAGATACTGTACAATAAACCAATCTCACTGCTGCTCATATGAAATTACACTGAACTCAAATGTGGATTTCAATGCTAAATATTCGCCTTGTACTAAGTGTTTGTACTGAATAAGTTAGTGAATACCAGCAATAAGGTGATAATCAACTATAGAAAAAGACATGTTAAAATTGTTCGAGGGGACAATTACCTTGGCCATCTGTACGGCCATCAATACAACTGGTTTTCAGGTTCTTTGATTTCCTCTTTAAATCGTCGAGGAAACATGAGATATGCCCTTTGGAAAGTTTAGGATGTCAATATCTTTTCAATCAAAACTCTGAAATCTCTGACGTAGTAATAAGTGGGCTGTATGCATATTTCAACTTATAAGTTCAAAACTTGTGGTTTCAAGAGATGAAACTCGAAACCTCTTCTACCAGCCACAGATACATAAAATATGGTTGAAAACTACGGTTGCTTAGAGTTTCCATTACTCAAAACTGAGGTTCACCAGTTAAGACGTCAAAAATTTCTGGTTAATATCTCCATGTTTAGAGCAGGTGCTTGTTTACAGAGTTTTAGTTACACTTAGTAATGTTTAATGTGGCTATAATTGCGGTAATTTTTCATTTGTTTTACTGACATCAATTTTCAGTATCATCACAGTTTTTTTTGTTCTTCAAACTTGCAATAAGAAGTTCTAGATCTTTTGGATTGTTTTTTAAATAAGATTTGATCTGTCAATGATTTATGGGCATCTGCTTTTTTTTTTCTCTTTCGTTTTTTTATAGCGACAAATTACACCATGTCAGTGCGAGTTGGCGAAGTCAAGAACTCCCAAACCAATCTGTATGTTCAACTGTTTGGTGAGAAAGGTGAAACAAGCAAGATTATGTTACGGCCAGCAGGACCTTCTATGAGCAGATTTGAACCAGGAAGAACATACAAGTTCACAGTTGAAACAGTGGATATAGGAAAGGTTTGTTGCATGTCGTGTGAATTCTTTCCAGAGCCGGAAGTGGTCCCCACTGCAACCTGAAAATCATGACCATCCGCAGCAAATCATACCAGGTGGCCGGTCACTTTGTCCTCATGTAAATCCCCCCCCCCTTGATATCCCTCATAAGGGCTCATTTACACATTATGATTGTCGTATATAATTGTTCTTTGTGGGGTATGAAATGTTGTGGCGAAGGAATAATTCCTCCTTTCGACTTGCTCACTAAAGCAGTAATACATCCGGAAGACTCCAGTGAGTTAATCGGATGCTTCAAAATGAACGCTCGTATACGACATTCTTATCGTGTGAATGGGCCCTAACGTGCAGCCATTGTCATTTTTGAACTACAGATGTAACTCTGATTTCTTCTGGTACAGACTGAGAGACTTCGCATGGGTCAAGACAGCAAGAGTGGAGGTCAGGGGTTGTATGTGGAGAGCATTGAAGTAGATCCCGAGGGAGGAGAAAAGGTGGTGTTTCCTTGTCAGTGTTGGTCAGAAGATGACGATGTGAAAGCTCCACGTGATATTTTAGCTCAAACTGATTTATCAAGTGAGCCAAGGTCAAGTAAGTGAAACCTGCTTAACATTTCATTGATTATTTCGTCGTCTCTAGAGATCAGGGGAGGGAACTAGCTAAACCTACAAGAGAATTACACTGACGTTTCGAGCATAGGTACTTCGCTTCACTTCGGTAAGTGAAACTTCCGATTTCAAACGCTGTGTAAATGCCTCTAATTCAGATGTAGATTATCACCTGACCATCCGTACTGGAGATCGACCAGGTGCAGGAACTGATGCTCCTGTGTTTATTCAAATTGTTGGAGACGACGGAGAAACGGAACGCATTGAACTAAGCCCTGGAGGGACAGGAGATAGAAGATTTGACCGGGGAAGAACTGACAAATTTGTAATTGGTACCTTGGATGTTGGGAAGGTGAGGTAACATTTCAGTGTGTAAGTGCGTGTTTGCACCATTTAAGTTAGTAAGAAGGAAGAAAAAGGAGGAAGGAGAAAAATGAGAAGAAAGGAGTGACAAAGGGGAGTAGGGGGTTTGGGAGAAGGGGAGAAAGAAAAAGTGACAGGGAGAGAAAAAGGAGGGAGGAGGGAGAAGGGAGAGATGAAGGGTAGAGGGAGGAAGAGAGGTAGAGGGAAGAAGATAAAGAGAGAAAGGAGGAAAGGTGGATGAATGCGAGAAGGTGGGAGAGGATAACGATGAGTGAGGCAGGGAGGACGAAGAGGAAGAGAATTGGATTGAGTGGTGGGAACGGAGAGAGAAATAGGGGAGGTACATGAAGGGAGGGGGGTTGAGGGGAAGATGGAGAGAGGGAAGATAAGGGCGGAGCAAGGGAGGGAGGAGGGAGACAGACAGACAGAATGACGAAGCAGGAAGTAAAGGAAGGAATTAATAATAATCAAGGGATTGAGAAGCATTTTTTATGGAAGATTCTTGTAGTCCTGGGCGTTTGTGTAATGAGTATTTTTAAGAATATGGGAATTACCAGTTGTTTTTTTTTGTTTGTTCTTTTTTTAGCCTCACACCATTCGCATTGGTCAGTTGGGTCATGGTCCTGAGTCCAGTTGGTATCTCAATGAGGTCATTGTCGATATCCCGACACGAAACGAGCATTATCTTTATCCTTGTGACTCATGGCTGGCTGAGGATGAGGGAGATGGAGGGACAGAGACAGAACTCTTTGCTGGTAAGTTGCAAAGTGCTGTGCTGTGTGTGAGACAAGGTAAAGAGAAATTGAGAGTGTGAAGGAAGGGGTGAGACCTGTTTTGAGAATGCTACTTACACGTATTCACTCGTAATTGAGCTCACTTCTCTGGAAATCTGGCTCAGCGATGCAAACAGCTCAGCAATAAGGGGCTTTCGCTGTGGTGAATTGACTGTACAACAGTGCTACGGCCGGGGGTAGAGTCTGGTGTATTGCAAGTAATGTAATCAGTAAAATGTAAATGTTTAAAGGAAGAGAACTTACTTGAGTTGGAAGATAGACTTCATAA
This sequence comes from Heliopora coerulea, assembly GCA_030142905.1. Lineage (NCBI taxonomy): Eukaryota > Metazoa > Cnidaria > Anthozoa > Scleralcyonacea > Helioporidae > Heliopora > Heliopora coerulea. The sequence goes on along the minus strand of JASJOG010000282.1, from coordinate 256,405 downwards.
CAGGGAAATAACCAGAGGTTATTTGAGCTGCTGTGTTGTTTTCCTTTTGAACGCTTTTGAACTTTACACTTTCTCACTTTTTTAGAAGTGTACAAGGTTCCACTTGGTGCTGGTGCTCCCCCTGAATCTCAACCCCCGATTTCCAAGAAACCTCCAGCATTTGTGGAAGAGAAAATTCAGAATACGAACACCGAAACAGTCGAAGCAGCACCTCCGATGTTTGACGAGCGGCGATCTCCACCGCGGACTAGATCCCCGGAGAATGTGCGACCACCTTACGAAGAGGAGATTCAGCGTACCTCTCCAAAGCCAACAAGTATTCCACCCGATGAACTCGATAATAAAGCTAGTAAGTTAATGTATTGTCAGACACGGTTTATGTGTATTGTACACATTATTTTTTATGAACTTTAGCTAAGTCCATTCAAAAAATAAGTAAAAGTGTCTTTTATATATAAACTTTTTCTTCTAAATAGATGTTGCTTACGAGTTATGCCTAAAAATTGGTGACGTCCAAGGGTCTGGTACCGAAGGCACCGTCTTTATCGAGCTTATCGGTGATAAGGGCAAAACAGAGAGGATTCGGCTTAGAGAGGCAAATGACGAACGAATTAGGTTCGACAAAGGAAAAAGTTATAAGTTCACGATTGAGACTTTGGACGTTGGAAAGGTAATGTGCTGTGATATGTTTACAAATAGATATTTACTGTTTACTCCCTGGTTTTGTTTATTCGTCAAGCATCCTTTACTCTTGTTCAGGTGTTTTTCATATGATTTCTTACACGTTTTATCTTTTGTTGATTTTATAGGTCGACAAGGTTCGAATTGGTCACGACTCCCATGGACCTGGCCAAGGTTGGTATCTGGAGGAGCTCAGCGTCAGTGTACCGTCACGTGACGAACTTCAAGTGTTTCCGTGCCACTGTTGGTTCGCAGAAGATCAAGGAGATGGTAAACTGGAACGAGAATTGTCTTCTACTCGAGGTGAGAAAGCGAAATCTATTCTTTGGTGACGAGACGCTCGTTTTCTTTAGATAACCGTAAGTTTTTTCTGAAGTTGTCTTCTAGTAAAACAACGTCAGATAACCGGTAGAAGACTGTGTTGGTGAAGATCGTTTTGTAATTCGTCCAGTCATCATTCAGTAACGATATGATGATGATAGGAATAGTCAATACCGAGACGAAACTGTTAATTTGTGGTTTTGGTTAGCTTATTTCAATCTGGTTTCTTTTTTTGTCGTGGTGACTACAAAACAGTTATTAATAGCTCCGAATGTTGGTAGTCACGACTTTTGCAGCGCTTTGTTTGAGCAAGTACTTTTTCATGTTGCAACGTGACATACACTGACTAAACTTTATCGTTATCTTCAGCTACTTACCATCTTGCTTTGGCAACGGGTGACGTTGCTAATGGTGGAACTGAGGCCATTCCGTACATTCAGATTTTTGGCGAAAGAGGCGACACTGGAATAATTGAGCTAAGAAAGGAAGGTAGCAGCGGGTTTGTGAGAGGAAAAACAGACTTCTTCAACGTAGATGCTGTGGATGTTGGCGAGGTTGGTGATTTACAAACCGAGAGAAAGTTGTGCCAAGGTCATTTAGTTGTTAAGAAAACATTATGGCACATCAAAAGCTTAGCAAGACTATACAGCCGGTACAGTCAAGCAACTTCGGCCAGTTTAATGATTCTTCTTGGAAAAATGAAAACTACAATATTACCATTCTGAATGCTTGGTCTTATTCCGAGAATTAGCTAAATTACTGATTAGTGTTGCACATCTTTACGGCTTTTTTGAATTTACGGATTAAATGAATCAAACTGGGTTTGGGTTGCATGTGGTGTGGGCTTTAACACAGCGAGATATTACTCGACATTAATATCGCAAAACAATTCTCAATTCATTAATTGGTTGATTGATTAATTAATTAATTAATTAATTAATTAATTGATTGATTAAAGAATTAATTAATTAATTATGTTTTCTCTTTAAGATTGAGAAAATCCGAGTGGGTCACGATGGTCAAGGATATGATGGCGGATGGTTTTTGGAAGAGGTTGTTCTCGACTGTCCTCAGCATGGCGAGCATTTTATTTTCCCTTGTCACTGTTGGCTTTCTGATGTGGAAACTGATCGCCAGACCGAACGAGAATTCTTGCCTGAACCAGGTATAAGGGCCATTTTCCACTAGACGAATTGCTTCGCGTGAAGCGACTTTTTCTTTTGTCTCATGAGCTCTCGGCTGGAACTAATGATGGATCTATTCAGTTTGAACAATGAAAAGTTGATTCGCGCGACAAAATTCGCCTAGTGGAAAACGGACTTAACGAAAAGGTTGAAATGGTATCAAGTCGAACGGATGGAATGATGAACTGGCTCGTTGAATGACGGACATGATGTAGTGACTGACGACTGACAGACATGAGGTTGGAAGGTGGACGACAGTCAGACCAGTGAGTAGACAGGGAGGGAGAAGTAACCGCAGACAGAACCGTGGGAGGACTCGACAGACAGGCAGACAGACAGAAAGACGCACACAGAGGCAGGCTGACACACAGGCAGGGAGACACTCAGGCAGGCCGAGACAAACAGGCAGGCTGATGGGTGGGAGGGCGGATTAATGGACCGACAGAAAAACAGATTTATTAAAGGATGGACAGTTGGACGGATGGACAGACTGGCCGAGGGACATCCCAAGATGCAACGATTGCAACGAACGTTTTAAGTGTTTTGTTTTCTCTAGTCCAGTACTGTTTTCAACTTATCTAATCAATTAAAATGCAATGTCGTCTCCTCATACGACAAATTAACGGCGAAAAACCATAAAAATACGTCTGAAAAAAGCTACCAGATGCTAAAATGGTTACCTTTTCTGTTTCTAGTCTCGCCTTACAAAATCGTCATTAGAACGGGCGCGCGCCCGGGAGCTGGTACCGACGCCAATATATATATGCAAATATTTGGAGATCAAGGAGATACCGGAATAATTGATCTTAAACAAGTCATGTTGTCAACTTCTGGTCAGTTTAGAAGTGGAAAGGAATGTGAACTGGAACTGGTGACTGTTGACGTAGGAATGGTAAGTTAATCTATCGCTTAGTTACCATTTATCTGTCTGTCTGTTTATTTATTTTATTTATTTATTTATTTATCTATTTATTGATTTATTGATTTATTGATTTATTTATTGATTTATTTATTTATTTATTTATTTATTTATTCATTCATTTGTTTAATAACATTTTGACGAGGTAACCCATCAACCACCCTTGCTAACTGTAATGATAAAAGTTGAAAGTTAAAAAGTTGCTTTTTATGGGACCGTGTTAAATAGAAGTAATATAATAATTGTGCCTGATTAAACTAACTATTGATTTACTATATGGTTAAGGTATAGATATCTTTTTCAATAAGATTATGACGCAATTTTACAATATTATATCTGAAGAATGAGTTAAATACGGTATTAAAAGTTAAAAACGCAATTATTTTGCTCTTAAATTCCTTTCGACCGAACGCCTAAGTAGTGGGAAGTTAGGATGATTTTAATATGTCAAATGGTGTTTTGCCAGTTCAATCATATTTTAAAAGTTGCTTCACTTTTTGTCATTAGCTCGAGAAAGTTCGCATTGGGCATGACAACAGCGGCCGAGACCCGGCTTGGTACCTAGATGAGGTCATGATAATATTACGAGACCAATGTTGGGTGCTGCCTTGTCATGATTGGCTGGATGAAAACCGAGGAGATACAGAACGCATACTGTTCCCAGGTAATTTTTAACCGACTTCTTCAATGTGTTTTCCGCAAGAGCCATGGAGTTTCCTAAGTTTAAATATCTAGCTACGTAATTCCAAAAAAATCAGGAAGTTCATGGATTTTTTATTTTTCAGGAAAAAGGACGTTGATAAATTAAAAATATACTTTTGTTTGACTGACTAATTTATTTTTACCTTTCAACCATCACAGAGACGAAGACGTTCGCTCAAGAACCTGACCTGGAGGATCTAATTGCATATCTTGGAAGTGATGATGTTGTTCTCATAGTTAATTCTGAGGCCTACCTTCAACATCTGTTTTACAGGGATGACGGCACCAAGAACAAGTTTAGGTAAGAGTTTTGTCTTGTTCTTCCTGTTAAAGACCGTCATTTGTCATTACTTTTAAATCAGGGATTGCTGAACTGTTCCGCTCCAGCATGGAAACAAGGCAAGCAGCAACGGTGTCGTATTTTATCGTAACTTCTTTCTGTTTTTTACAGAGCTCTCAATGGTATTCCAGCCTTAGTTCGATTGCTGGACAGTAGGAACGAAGATGTCCACAGAGGTGCTGCAGGGACGTTGAGGAATTTATCATTTAGTAAAGCCAACGATGAAAATAAGGTGAGTTTTTGAGAGTTACCGAGGAATATTTGAGAGGATGTTGCTGGGTGGCATGTCAAGAGCACCTAGTTAGACTTTCACAAACCTCCTTTTTATTGTTACTGAAGTTGGTCGGTCGGTCAGGTGTCATGGGCAGTTGTATTCAAGAGAATATAAACGCTAGACGCCAACATTATTGACTATAATGCAAACATATTGTGATTATTGTTACTGCTTGAGAGATCGTGCAAGCATCGGTCTTCAAAGATGTTTTTAATTGGCCAGCCAGATCACTCGTTACATTAAGTTTGCTTATCATTGAGGTCTGTGAAAGAACTAGATTTTTGTATTTCTGGGATTAGTAGTTTTAGGTTTCTACGATATGTTGCGGTCAACGTTCCTCTTCGATTGTAATGGCTCACTTTAAAACCACAACGTCTGCGATCAGGTGGTGGCAGTTTCGATGTTGACATCTGTTGTATCATGGTTTCATTTCTTCTCGTTTTAGATTGCTATAGCACGATGTGATGGTGTATTAGCTTTAATGCGGTTGCTTCAGAGAACAGACCGAATTGAGGTAAGAGAAATAAAACAAAAAGCAAACCCTAGGCTTGGGGAACTGGGAAAAGCTAGGTATATCCTTCAGGGGTGGGGTTTCGAAGCCTGGATTGCTAATCCGGTCGGTAAGTTTTAATGAGTAAACAACACTACACATACTTTATAAGATCGATCTTATCATCTTAGGCCTAGTTTATACGTCGACGTTCCGTCGAATTTAATACGTCGCATTTAAGGTGACCAATTTTATTCAACAGAAATGCCACTTCGCATTAATTAGGTTGAAGCGTTAACAGGTTGGCAACTCACTATTCGCTTTTAAGTTTGGTCTTTGGAATTTTGGCCACCGTTATTTATTCTTTAAGATTTAACTGCCGGATTAAAGATTCGAGCTTCGTGGAATCAGCCCACTCCCCCTGTGACAGCAAGCTGGCTGAACATAGAGATTTCAAGCGTTTATAGTTATTATTCAATTTGTAGTTTTATCTAATTGATGTTTTTGTTTTTAGCTTAAAGAACTTCTGTTGTCTATTATCTGGAACATGTCTTCTTGCGAGGTGAGTAAAGATTTTAAATACATCCTGAAAATTAACTTCGTGGTTGAACATCCCTTCCAAAGAACAAAAAAAGGGCTTCGTGTTCTGTCTGTTTTGAACATGATCCGTCAAAAATTTTCCAGTTTTCGTAGTTAAATGCTCAGAATGTGGCATCAAAAATTCTTTTCAGCGACTGAAACGCCGCATCCTTGAAGAGTGCTTGCTTTTCATCGTGACAACATTCGTCATTCCTGATTCCGGATGGGACAAACGAGACATTGAACCTGTCAGGTGGACCATGTGTTTCAGAAACGGCACTGGTGAGTAGATCATCCCTTAAGACATTTACCATTTGATGAACTTACATAGCCCACTGTATATTGCGTCGCTTACGTTGATACTAGTTGTGATTAAGAGAAAGTGTCGAAATAATGATCTTCGTGGTTAGAAATTGCCAAACTTTCCAGTTATTGTGTTTTTCAATCAAATCCCTTCCGTACTGTACATACGTTTGCCGTGCGCTAGCTAAATAACAGTTCAGATCTGACGAAGAGAGCGACTGGATAACAACAAGATGACCATTTTAGGAATTCTGAGGAATTTGTCGTCAGCTGGTTTGGAAGCGAGGAAGAAAATGCGAGATGTGATTGGATTAATTGACTCGCTGCTCTACGTCATTAGACTGTCTCTGGGTAAACCTGGTGCAGATGTAAAGGTCAGTCAACCGCTTGCGCTCGATTTACTGAAAACTAATAATTTGTTTTTAGTACGGTAGTTTTTAATAAAAGCCTGACAGGAGACACTTGAAATACCAACACTGAGCCACTGGCAGTGCAGATACCGCGCACATGTGTTAGCCCGGTGTGTTTTCTAATTCTAATATCCTTTCTAACTAGGCTGTAGAGAATTGTGTTTGTATTCTGAGAAATCTTTCCTACCGTCTGGAGGAGGAAGTTGATCGGCAGAAGTACCTGGACACCGACCTCGACCCAGATCGCCCGGAGAGAACAATCTATGGTGGCCCTGACAAAACTACTGCGGGATTTTTCAGTAAGAAATCCAAGAAAAAAGGAGCTATGGATAGAATGCCCGTGGATCGCGCTGGACATAATGCCAAGGAGGGCGTGGCGTTGTTATGGCAACCAGAGACCATAAGTCCCATACTCACTTTGCTTGCGGAGTCTAGTAATGCAGAAACTCTGGAAGCAGCCACTGGAATGATACATAACCTGACTGCGTGTTTATGGAGGGTGAGAGATTTAATCATTGCTCATAGTCCAGTTTAACGTGTGTGTTTGTGGCCACATTTCAAGTCATGACTCGCTAATGGTGATGTTTCACGAGATGATTTTTAACACAGCTAATGTTGCACCAGAAAATCGGTGCATCTAACATCCCATTGTGAGCGATTTTTAACGGAACTTTTTACGGCAACATTTAGCTTTAAAAATCGTTCAATTTGCACATCAAGCATGATGGTTGAAACGATTGAAAACCGAAAGTTTGCGTGTGCAGTGGACAATTTTCTCTTTTTAAGGCTGTATTATTTAAAGTATCTTTTTTTGTTTTTATTCTATAGTGGTCAGCGTTATTACGTTCTACTCTGAGACGTGAAAAGGGCTTACCAATTCTCGTGGAACTTCTACGAGTTGACGACGACAGCGTTATTAGGGCTGATGCCACTGCACTTAGAAATTTAGCCATCGATACAAGAAATAAAGTCGTAATAGGTAAGATTAATTACTATTGAATTTGGAAACATTTTTAGGATTAATTTTTCGTGGAGAGAGCACTGCATGTGAGAACTTAGAAGAAGTACTTCTCATTTCTTGCTTTATGTTTGTCTATGACATGACTAGTGAACAAACGTTTTCCCGATCTACTCAACTCTTAAAGCCCCGATTGTGCCCGTTTGATCTTCACGGATTTTACATCGAATTCCAGAATGCAGTAGTAGTTGCAAGGTGACAAAGCAAAACGCAATATTGCTGTCTTTATTTACGTCTCTGTTTAGGTAAATATGCAATGAAAGATTTAGTGCACCGACTTCCGCCTGGTGAAGGAAGCCAAGGCTTAACTGAACCAACTTATGGCGCCATCATCTGCACCATTCATCAACTGGTGGACCAAAGTTCACAAAATGCCAAGTAAGATCTGGGTCTATAGAAGTGTCATTCGAAACAAGAGGAAACGTTAACTAGATTTCAAGCTTTTAGAATCTGCTCGACTTATCCCTTCAATGGATAAAATCATCTGATGTTAGCCCGAACTAAACTCGACCTAGCAGTTGAAATGTTAATCCACTACCGGACTTAGCTATACCGGGGCCCCAAGTAAAATTCTGCAAGGACCACCCCCTCATTTGTGTGAACCATTTCACAGCCATTCATATCCCTGTGCTGATATATACTGTCAGCAAGGGATGGCCTGGTGTCCGGAGCACTTCCTTACTGCACGATTTTCTATTATCATTTTTTGTGTTTCCTCAGAGCTGTACGTGATGTTGGTGGTGTTGTGAAACTCGTGAGGATGGCAAAAGGAAATTACACACCTAAAGTTGTCAAGACAGCAAATCAGGTGAGGACTGCGATTGTGCGCAAGAAAAGAAAAGAAAAATAAGTGGGAAAAGGAATGGAATGTGGAATAAAATTCAATTCAGTTCGGACAAACACTATGTGGTTCAATTCAATTCCCTTCAATTCCATCCACTGAAAATTGATGTTTTTACTGTGCTGTGTCATTAATCAAACTGTTTGGAGAGATGAAAAAAAAAAAGAAAATTGATATTTACTTATATGCAATGATAAACTGAAAAGAAAGGAATAAAAATTTTTTTGTTTTTTTTTTTTAAATTTTTTTGTCTTCAGGTTCTCATATCGATGTGGAATTTCAAAGAAACACGAACTGTGATCGATAAAGCCGGATGGCAATACACGAAAAAATTAGGAGAAGAATATGGTCAGTTCTCTCAACCGAAGGCTTACGACGATGTCTCACTTCCGAGAAGTGCACAAAAGTCTTACTCAAACCAACCTCGATATCCCCAAACGACCAGCGTTACCGCGGGAGGTAATGATACCGACCGATCCATTGAAATGCAAGGCTATGGTGTACCGTACGCTGGTGGCGACTCTTCACGAGCCTCACCCGGACCATCCCAAGCACAAGAACCCCCTACCTCGTCAACAACCACTGCTGCTGGACCCCCCGAGTACGCCAAGGTCAATAAAAACCGCAAGAAGGTCTCTGAAGGTGAAGACGAGGCTGATTCGTGGGTATAAAGGAAATGGGCGGAACAGACCGCGAACAGAAGCTTATAAAATTCTAGAGAAATTTCTCAGAAATTCGCAAATCTACGATATAGGTTCTTGGATGTCTAATTAATATTCGGTTGCAGTAATTTTTATTATTTTTTTTTTTTGCGGTGATTTCTAGTAATTGTTCGTTCCTGTTAAAAACCCGCGAGATGCAGTGATGACCATAACGTGATATCCCTGTTAGACGTAATATCTCACTGGAATATATTGCCTATGTCAACTGAAGTTTTCTTTTGCTTAGTGAAAGAGTTCTTTTACGAATATTTGGTTATAAATAGCTATGTAGACGTGGAATGGCATTACGTTCTAACGAAGTCTATAACAATTTCACAGATCACTAATTTTCCGTAAACATTCGTACCTTTCATTAGCTCTGTATTCTTAAGTAACTAAGATGTATTCTTAAAGAGGAAAATTGATGTGGTTTATTTCAGTATCCATAGTTCGCTGTGCTGATAATGTTATATTTGGGAGAAAGTAGGAACGCTCTCAAATTCGCCTCCAATAAAATCTGAAGCTTTGAAAAACTGATCCAGCCTTGAGTAGTGTTAAGAGCAGATACTGCTAAACTGTAATTGGTTGTCATGCATTCTAATTGTTTATTTTCTTTGAAACTGGTGATACGATATTCTTGTTCTAGTGATTCAGAAACTTTGATGTTCGTGTATGAAATGTGTTTAATAGTAGCAAGTTCTACCAATACCTTAACATCTGTGGTTTTGTGAACTGCTGTGTGAAGGTCCATCCATTTTCCGATGGTTTGGAATGTGTTATTAGAAAGGGTGGTGATGGACTTAACTTTTTTTTTTTTAGCTTTGGTTAACTCTAGGTTATTTTGATCTGGCTAGCGCCAGACAATTTTACTCACCAAAAGAAAACCTCGACAAAAGAAAGAGTTAAATAGACTTACAGATTATTTTATAAGCTGGGCGTATCTTCAAAAGTAATTACCATGCATTGCATTAACACGCTTTCCGCAACAGCCGAAAAAGTTTACTAGATTTTTTTGGGTCTTCATGAACAATTCGTCGCACCTTCCCTGCCACAACCAGGTTGATTTTTTTACGGCAATTTAACGTACCTGTATCGTTTGTTTGGGCTTATGTAATTGGATTACTGAACTTGGATTTAAATTAACTGTTATTGGAAAATGGAGTTGGAGTATGTAGTTTGTACGATGTAAAGTGGCGTATTCAAGTTTTGGCGCCAATTTCGGCAGAGACTGGGTCAAGTAATTTGACAAAATGGCTGCTACTTGTTCTGGTGTATTTGCAATTTTCATTTTATTATTACTGCGATTTAGAGCTGTCGAACAGGCCAATGAAACAGTTACAAATACAGGCAGCACTTCAAGTGCGTAAATATTTGTTACCAGTTCGTCATTAGTGAGTATAAGAAAAGTTTTACCAAGAAGTTACTCTAATATGGTTTACAGTGATGCACATTTTCTTTGTTTATCATTCGTTAATAGTTGACCTCGTAAATTTTTTCTTACATTGTTCTGAAATTATAATACTGAGGGTTCAGAGGCCCACTGGAGATCTTTACAAGCTGTGACAAGTTGACAGTTTTGTGTCAATCTATTGAATAAACAGGACTTTGTGTTGTTTTTCTCAAGGTTGCATTTGTGATTTGGTTGTTAATGGCTGTGATCCCAACTGCTGCTGTGATGCTGACTGTAGCATGGCTGACAGAGAATCTTTTAGTGAATGTAAAGAATCGAGAAATGTCATGTATGTCAATTACTGTTAATGTTGTATCACACATTACACAACACTTGGTGTTTCACTGGGATTGGATTATGACTATACCGTCAGGGGATGGCAAATTCAATTTGTTACCTTGTTTCTGGTATCTGTCAACACATTACATCAACCCTTTCCCCATGGAGAACATATGCTTCTCTTTCACTTTAATGCCAGACAATTTTACTCGTCAAGGTAAGACCTCTGGTAGGGAAGGGGTTAAAGAACTATCTCCTTAACCCTCATCCCACTGTGGAGGTACTCCACTATTTCACTCTGGCTCACACCAGATAATTTTATTAGCCAGGAGGAGATTTCCAGTAGGGAAGGGGTTAAACATCTTCTCAAACTTTCACCAGGATAGGACAATCCCTAGAGTTTTCTTACTTGAACATGTTCACTGAATCTTCTTAAAGGTCATTATTTTAGACTTCTGCCTAAAGAAGAGTACTCCTTAAATACTAGTTGCCTAGTGTATGTCATCCTCTTGATTGTCATATAACACCAAGCTCATTCATCTTTCCAAGAGAAAAATCTTGTGGTTACAAAATATTCATCAGAAAAAAAGTAGCAAAGCAACCCAAGAGTAAAATTAAGTGAATTAATTGGCTAGTGATAAACTAGGTGGAAATTGTAGCTTAACAATAAAAATTAAGGCCCAACAGAGAATGCATGTAACAGCCATTTAAAACTCATGAACTTATGGCTGTTATACACATTCTCTGCTGGGCCTTAATTTTTATTACTAAGTGAAATTATTATCTTGTTTTGTCTTTGAAAAAATTACTAGGTCGAGTTAGGACTTGAGAAAAGCAACCATGGCCAAAGGAAGCACAGGGTATGGGGGGCTGGCATCCCCCTATTGGTCAGGATAAGAGGGCTGAGATCTCCTAAAAATTTGCTATCAAAGCATGCAAGTTAACTAGTTTGTAGCTTACTAGTAAGCATTGAGTCATTAGTTTTTGTGAAAATTGTGATAAACATTAGTTAAAGAGATTACAAAGAGTTGTTGCACTAACATATTTGGAGATGTACAATTCCTGAAGTTCTTTAACCTGTAGTGATTGTTACCCTCCAAATCAAAATCCCAGTAATATTTTTCATAGCAAAAGACAAAAGTAAATGCTTCCCATCAAGTATTGTCTTTGCAATAATACCAACTAAAAGATGAAAAAACTAGAAAGTAGAAATGACATACATTTTAACCAGAATTACCCTCAGATAAGTTTAGTGCATGTAGATTTCAAGTAAATTGTGGAGACATACTGCATCTCATCCGTATGCTTTTTATATTCACCAGTGCAACTACTGCAGCTTTGGGAAATTGGTCAGATACTGTCGAAAAAAGTTGAAGGTTGACTAAAATTACCTTTCTTTTGATCATAATATTTTGTGGTAAAACTGCCCTCAAAATGCAGGAAATCGCATTTAAGTGCATATGAAAATCAAAAATGTTCTGGGGGAGCATACCTCTGGACCCCCCCCAGAGGATTCTCATGCCTTCCTTGCTTGGTCAGCCCCCCTACCTTGAACATCTTCCTATGGCAGTGAAAGCAACCATCACACTTTTGTATAAGGTTATCCTTTGAAAACCTAACAAAAATGGCCTTTCTCATGAGTGAGAAAGCAGCAAAAATTATAAGACTCATAATAAAACTGCGAGAGCTGGCAGATTTCTACTAATATCACACTCAGACTCACACCTGGATTCATTACTTCAACTTGCATTGTTCCCTGGAGCTTCTCACCTTGTAGTAATTCTACCACTAGTGATGGACCTAAGTCCAGATTGCATGAAAACTTCTTTACTTCTGTTTTTCCAGATTTGATGATCGAGTTTGTGTATCAGATCAGACAATCTTTATAAAAAATGTTCCTTTCAAAACAGAAAGCACTGGAGATGGGTTATTTTGTATCATCAGAAATAACAGTAAGTATCTAGTTTATACATGTTGACAAAGTGCAAAACAGACAATACTTTAGATAATGTAATGTGGTACAAATACAGACTACAAATCATTAATTCAGAAGATACTGAGATACCATAAAAATAAATGTAGAAAGCTGTAGAAAGAGACAAATAGAAATTGTGGAAAGTTGATAATGATTGCAGTACTAAGTCAAATGCTTTTTCTGTAATATTCTTTTTTTTTAGACAAAGATCAAGATCGGTATTCTGATGTAGACATTATAACAAATGATGGTGATTTTACAAACATTATAAATTCCAGGAATTTATATTCATATAATGCTGAAGGCATGCCTCAAAATCCACAGTTTGAGAGAAACTATAAGGTAAGCATCACTTCACAAATGGAAGAGATATGGATGCAGATATGTTAATATATATGGTTGGATAAACAAGTCAAAAAAATTCAAGGTTCCTGTTTTCAAGAACAGTTACAGCTCCAATTACTCAGAGAAAAATTATGTACAGTTATTTCCAAGTTGATGAGCTTTGGATGTTTTTACCAAGAGTCTGGAAGGAACTTGCAGCTTACAATTTTGAAAAGAGATGGTCCATGCAGTTTTCCTTATTTTGGCCAAATGAACATGCAAATTGCATATTCCATGTTGTTAATACATATGCTGAATGCAGCAATTTAAACTAAACATCATCTGTCTTGGTTTCATGAATCTAATGCTGACCTGCAACTTCTGTGAAGTCACAACAATGGCTAGATTATAATTATGTCTTGTGGTTAGGGAATAAATGTAAAAAGTATGAGGAAAACACTTGTTATCAGGGGGAAATTATTTGATAAAGGGAAACGTGATTAGTGAACTGTTACTGTCGACTTTTTCAGAAAAGTGAATGGAAAATGACTGTTACATTATTCTGTGTAAATTTTTAAGGTTGGTGATCAGATTTTTGTTCTCCATTCAAACCAAACCAGAGGATATTTATCTCTTCCTACATCACTGGGCCATTCAAGCTGTAATGATTTCAACCCAGCAGGTATATCTTTATAAACATTAGTTCAGCATTCTACACTACTGTATTTAGTGAGGGTAGGGAAAGGAGTAACTTTAGAATCTTATTTAGGTTAAGACCATTACATTTTAAACCCAATAGTCATTGAAAAACCTGTTTGCATTTCATAATTGATAATATGTGTAAAACAACTGTCACAACAGAAAACAATTTTTGGTGCCAGGTTTTCAAACAGTCACTTGACTAAAATGTAAGTTGTCACTCTTGGTACAAACTTGTCAAATTTTATCAATTGTGCCTGTTAAAGCTGTAAGAATAGCAAAACCTGTGCAGGAATTATTAACCCATGTATCATGATTATCATAATGATATCCTAAATTCATGTCTTGAGGACATTTGTTTTGTTTTCTGCTTTTGGTTATTGAGTTTTTCAAATAAATGATTGACATCTTGTTGTGAAATTGATTATTGTGGAACAAGTTAATAAATCTGCAGTTATTATGATTATTACACAGTCCTAGGTCTTGTATCTTTTCATTACTAGGATATTTTCAAGACTCCATTTCACAGTGTCAGAGAGGCTTCATGGATTTTCCCACTCAATGTCTAAACCTGCCCACCTTATCAGCAAAAAGTTATTATACTGGTTTTCAAGTTGCAAAGGTTAGAATGAGTTCCCAACAGTAAATAGTTGATTGACAAAACCACATAAAAATTTGAATTAATGGTATATTATCAATTCAGAGCATATGATGTTTCATACTGTACAGTATATGCTGATATTGATCAATATGATATTTCTATAATTATATAGTTGGGTCTCAACTGTCATATTAATCTGATCTCTCAAGGTTTAGTGAAGTGAACAACAAATCTTCTAGATCTTGTTATTATATTAAATATTATGAATTTTTATCAGTAAATTTTATGGTCTCCACAGCTATACTTAATAAAATAAGAGGGCTTTGATCTTTACTTTCAAGGTAAATTGACTGTACTAGAATATCAGTAACTACTAGATTTTCAATAACTTTAAAAACTCTTAAAATTTATGCCAACAGTTTTTTTTTTTCAGACTGCAGATACTCAAAAACTCATAATAATATTTTTTATTGTGGTCAACATACATGATGCTTCTGCAGCAAAAGTAATAGGCACAAAATATTAAAAGAAATGATTAACCTTATGGAAGTTTTGGAACTGAAATGGTGCAGTATTAGTGCATTTCATTGTTAATGTAACCACTCAGAAAACAAGAGGATGACTTGCTACTACCATAAGCATTTGAAAAATACAAAACCAATGTAATTCCAATTCTTTTCCAGAGTCCAGAAGCATTTTCTGTCCATCCAAGCAATGAGAGTGACAATTTATCATTGCTGTTTGAACCAACATTGTCCAGCCCATTGCTGTGTAGAGAAGAGAGTGGAGTTTTAAATCATTGCAGCTTTACCATACCTCCAAATCCTAGCTATAATATCAGCACAAAGACATGTGAAAATGTTGTCACCCAGGTAAACTACAGCTCAGTATAATCAGAACATCATGTCAGGGGGTAGGTTCACAAAGGGCAACTAGGGGAGTGACATTTGAGACAGACATGGGAGTCATGTCACAAATGCTTAATATGTGTGTCATCTTGAGCTTCTGAAATAGCAGAAATGCTTGATTTGATAGGGGTTAATAGACATTAGGTAATGTTACTGACTATTGGGACAATAGGGGTGATCCAGGGTTTTATAGGGTAGATTGGCACCCAGGCCTCCCAACAGTCATTACAATGGAAGGCTAGAATACAAAGTGCATTAAATTATGGTACTGCTTATTTGATGAACTTCTTTAATTTATTAATTTCTTTAAGCAACAAGCTTGTAATAAGAGACCAAAAAAGTTTGAGAGGATTAGCAATAAATTGATTAAAAGATACTGTATTGTTGTATTTTGCTGGATAACTGGAAGGTGCATGCAAAAAGTGGAATGCTTGAAATAATCAAACTTGTTTTAAGTTGGCCTTTATTAAGCAGACACCATGCATTAAGTCAAAAGTTTCCAAAGTCCCAGACTGAATCCCATGTATATGTTTTAATTAAAACCTCTCCTGTAGTTAATGCCTTGGTGTTTATTTTAGTTGTGTTTTTGTTGTGAATTATTAATGAATTTAAGAAACGTGTTTCTCACACGGGACTGAGACATTTAAGGGATTTTTTATTTGTTAATTAAATTGTTTCTTTAACAGTCTCTTCATATATTTTTTTTCATAAATTATTTGGGCATTATTATAAGGTGTTCCCTAAGAAAATCCTCCAGTCAATACTTTGCTATCTTTATGAAATTTGTTTATGTAGGTGTCATATACTTTCATATATTCCAATGAAAGCACAAATCTGCAGGGACTAAATGTATCTCTTGTACTTGAGAATGTTCAAGGAAACTTTCTCCAAAAATTTTCCATAAGATTTTTGAAGGTACTGCAATCTTATATTAAATATGTTTTTTCTCCATTATATTTCTTGTGGCAACAATGATGAAACAACATAAGAATAATTGTTGTTTTGGTTGTTTTGACAATTTTAAGTTCTGCTGTATGTGATGTTGTTACAGGAAGGTGTTACAGAAACGTTTAGAAAGTCTGGTAACCCAGGGTATCTGACTGACCAACCATTACTAGCTGGTTCATTAGTAACTGATTCTTCAACAAACAAGTATGTTAAGCAAACTGTGCTATATGCTGTTATTCAGATGTATGTTATCATGGGAGTTTGTTGCACTTTTCAATAATGAACTGGAGATGTTTTATTAGGTAGAATGACATCTTGCATCTTGGAAAGTTGTTCATGAAAAAATACACCAATGGTGGCACAGTGGTAGTGCACGTGTATCTCACTACTGGTGGCACAGTGGTAGTGCATGTGTCTCTCACCACTGGTGGCACAGTGGTAGTGCATGTGTCTCTCACCTCTGGTGGCACAGTGGTAGTGCATGTGTCTCTCACCTTTTGTGGCACAGTGGTAGTGCATGTGTCTCTCACCACTGGTGGCACAGTGGTAGTGCATGTGTCTCTCACCTCTGGTGGCACAGTGGTAGTGCATGTGTCTCTCACCTCTGGTGGCACAGTGGTAGTGCATGTGTCTCTCACCACTGGTGGCACAGTGGTAGTGCATGTGTCTCTCACCTCTGGTGGCACAGGGGTAGTGCATGTGTCTCTCACCACTGGTGGCACAGTGGTAGTGCAAGTGTCTCTCACCTCTGGTGGCACAGGGGTAGTGCATGTGTCTCTCACCACTGGTGGCACAGTGGTAGTGCATGTGTCTCTCACCTCTGGTGGCACTGTGGTAGTGCACGTGTCTCTCACCACTGTGACTTGGATTCAATTTTGGCTCCATGCAGTTATCTGATTAAAGTTACCTTGATCACATGTGAGAAGAGTGTTGTCCAGTTTGACTACCAAGCATCGCAAGTTTTCTCCAGGTTCTCTGGTTTCTTCCTGTAGTAACACTAGACCCATGAGGGGTGGCCCTTACTGGACCTCTAAGGAGAACAGCTTATGTAGCTGATGTGTTTATCCAGTATAAATAAAGGTACTTTACCTTTACCTAATTCTGGCTAAATATACGACCTTTATATTGTGTCAGAAGGGCAAAACTGGATTTTTGGTCACATTTTGACTGTGGTTAAATCAATTTGTTTTTTTTCTTCTCAGGAAAGCCATTCGTCTGAGCACAAATAAAAATTATTGGTTGACGATAATGAAGGCATCTTTCGACGGGTCATGTAGTACTTCAGTAAATGACCGTATTTCTATCACGTTTAATATAAACACACGATCTGGCTGCATGATAAGGTGAGCTATAGTAAAATTAAGTGTGGTAATAAGGTGGGAACAGGATAAAAGCGATAAAGTTTGGCTCTTACTGAAGAGATTAAGTAAGGAAGTGAAATTAAAGAAATGAATGAATCGAAAAACAAAGAAAGCAAAGGTACTGAAAAGGGAAAAAAGAGAAAAGAATAGTTCGAACGGTGATTGGAAGAATATAAAATGATAGTCACAGATGGAGAAAATGGTGAACTTCAAAGTGTTGGAGGCGCGAAGATGTTATAACAAGCAGAATTAATGGCGTTAAGGAAGTAGAGATAAGAAGTGAAAAGTAAAAAATATGAAATGAATGTCTCAAAAGCAAGGTAAAAAAGTCAGCTAATGTGGGAATGACTTCTTCCACATTTTAGGTTTAACAAATCTTCTGACTGTTCGTTACTTCAAGAAATTGCATTTGCTGCTCTACTTGGAATTAGTCCCCCTGATTACGTGGCCAGTTTCGGTAATTCAGATGTCACAAATGCAGCAGATTGGGTAAAGATTATCAACGACAAGCCGGGAAACAGAGTAAGATTGAATTAGTAATTGAGAAGACATGAGTGGCCGAACGGTAGTAAGGGATTTACATAGCAAGCCGTAGTAGGTCCCATACAGTTCGTGCGCGAATATTGATTACTTATTAACCCAGTGTGATGTCTGTACGGGAAAGTATTTGCCTGAGGTTTTCGTGCAGACCGCGTGACAAAGGAGCGAGGTCTGTGCAAAAAAAACCGAAGGGCAAATACGTTCCCGTATAGACCGAACAAACGAGGTTAATAAAGAATTTATTATTTGGATTTTGGCTCCTTTCTTCATTGCTTTTAACGAAGCTTTGTGTTCGTGAGTCAGCGGCTCAGGTTTATTTGCTTGTTTTTACCTATTCGTGTTTTTTTTTGCATCTATTTATCTAGTTTTCTGCTTAAAATTATTGTTGAGAACATTCAACTTATTTTTTTGAAGTTTGTTTTTACAAATCTTCTGTAAATCATACCAGAATCTGGTTTGCTTTTCTTCAAATCAACACGGAAGTTTTCCCGCCAAAACTAGCCAGTCTGTACGAAAAACTTGCTGCACGGCTACGCAGCCAATCAGCGTGCGTCATTTTTGCGTGCAGACCAGATAGCGAGCTCAGCCATATAATAAGTTATATTACTTAAGGTACGAATGAATCGATGTATCCTTGTTTGTGGACTATTTTGGAGATTCAAGCTATTTGAGTTGAGAAAATCGAAGGAAAAGAATACGTAATTTAGGGTTACTCTGTGTCTAATTTTTAACTACTGATCGGCACCATTTCTTCCGATTTTTCTTTTTGAGTTATTTATGAGTTTTATAAGCCTGTATAAAAAGCAGATAGGGTACATACTTTCTCCAACATTCCAAACATACTGTATTTTGACGTTTTATGTGGTTTACTGTGTCCAATTGTCTGTTCTAACCTGTTAACCGTGCATTTGTTGGGATTGCCAGGCTGCTGGTGGTCAAGGTGTTTGCAATAACATGGTGTTGGGAATGCACATTGAAATACTTTTTGGCAAAATTGGGTATTTAGCCAACCCACAAGCTAAGGTTAGTTGTAGATAAACATTTTTTCTCTCTTCAAAATTTCAGATATTTTATCCTTCATTTTGCTTTTTCAATCTCCAAGTGTTTCTTTTTTATAGATCGTTGGTGCGCGATTTAAATATGAACAAGCGAAGAAAATAACTTATCAGGTACAATGTCCAGCTCTCTTTTGCTCTTTATCATATCACAATGCACATAGCTTGATGACATCTGCCTACATGACGTCACACCTCCACCTTACGTCATCTCACCTCACGTACTGTGTTAAGGCACACTACATTACAGCACAACCCTCCACGACTCATCACCACCTCGTGCCACCTTATCACTCTTCATCTAATTTAATTTGCCTCTTTGTCTTACTTTACATGTGACCATCTCACTTCATCTTGCCATCCCACCTTATCCCGTACTCCACACCACCTTCAGTTTACCCACACCCACAGCACTTGATGTCTCATATCTCACCTTACCTGAATTACCTTATAAATGTTATTCCAAATCTAACCCGTCATCTCGTATCTGCCACACTTACTTTCATTCTTAGCAAATCTTGCCTTAAACCAATTCACCCCATTCAATAATCTAAACAAATGTTTTGTGCTTCATTAGTGCGTAGGTCAGTTTTGTCAAGACAGCAGTGGCTCTGGAAGCCAACTTGTTGAAGTTGTCTCATCAGTTTCATTTGTTGATGTCTCAGAGCCTCCATCATCAGATTACAAATCTCTCCCGGAGTTCCAGTCCAAAGCTCCGTCAGATTTCTTCCACCCATTTCTTTGATCCGCTCAGCCTTCTCTATGTAAACGTCTCTCTGCCGAGCTATTCGGTAGAATCATGAAAAGGTGAAGTTTGGTCGAATTCCCGAACTTCTGAGATGTTCTTGAAAATGTCTCCAACAAGTCCATGCACAAGGATGAAAATCGTCGTTACCTTGGCACATCATGGAGGGCACAATCCTCAGTGATGTGTCACTGCTTAAAATTCTTGTTTGACTTGTCAACTAAAGCTTAGCCTCAGTGCATCTTAACGGAAGAAGCGTGTGGCAGAGGAAATGTATCTTGGTGTAGCAGAACGGGCGAAAGAACTAAGTGTTGCAATAAAGTAGCGAAAAAAACTTAAATTTTGTTCTGAAGAACGAAAATATCAGAGATCAGGAATAAACACCGCCCCACAATCTTCTCTAATTCGTGCATGAACATTTTTTTTACGCAAGTAGGAAGATCGAGGCCTTAGATTTCAGGGGGTTTTTTTCTGGGGTTTTTTTTTTCTTCTGAAAGTGTCGTTCTCGTTGTCCTGGTATTCAGAACATCAAAGAAACACGCAACAAATGTTGCTCAAATGTTTCAGACTTTTACCCCGAAACATTTTGGTTTTCAGGAAAAGAGGTGACATGTGGTTAGCGTATGCTAATAATCCTTGCAAAAAGTCACCGGTCCGTCTAATTGCTGCAAATTTTGACATGGTGTGGCGCTGTACAAGTTTTGTTTCGGTGTCGGCATATCCTGGACGCGTGAATGCGCTCCTTGACGAGCAAAAATAACTGGCACACGGCACCGTTCCTGAACGCTTGGCGCGTTACTCTCACTGTAAACGGTCACGCGGGAACAATCGGAGAGATTGTTTTGTGCGTTTCGATGTGTTGATCCTGAAAATAGCTGGAGTAATCCCCAAGAATTTGCCATGGACATAGAGTTTCTTTATCCAAAAGCCTTGAAAATCAAGAACTAAATATGCTAAATTATGACAGTGTACGCCCTTGCGTACGCCACAATTAATCCCACAACCGAGTAGGAAACTGGGAAATAAATTGCGTTAGGAACGAAAACGACGTCGTGACAATGCGAAGAAAAATTACGAAACATGTCAAATTGTGATGTTAAGCAGGAATTTTTATCGAAGTTTGTTTTGGTTTGGTTCCCAACTTGTTTTCACGAAGACTTAATTTGTCACAGGGCTAAGTGAATGTTGTCTCGTCTCTTAAACTTGAATCGAAATGGCAGTTTACCTGTGGCTTAGAGGAACCAGTTGGTTATTCTACTTCCTTGTTTATCTTGGCATTTCTTCTAGTAAACGCCCCACAATTTTTCATCCAAGGTTCAATAAATTTGACATCAAAAGTAAGTACTGACTGTTTGATGCAAGATTAGCGACTTTGGCATGAATGATAGCAAGAGTCCCCACCTTTTTAAGGTGACTATAGGTGGTGTTTACAATGAGCGTTGATTTAAGACAACTTGAGAACATTTTAAAACATATTTACTGACGTTTCGTTGCCGATGTGCAACATCTTCATAGTAAGGTTACAGGTGTTAACTGTCTGTCTATCTGTTTATCTATCAATCTATTTATCTATATATATATATGTGTGTGTGTGTGTGTGTGTGTGTGACTACGAGTTTAAATTACATATTGAATAATTAAGTTGCAAGCCAAAGGAGAAATTCCCATGTGTTCTGAGATTCGCATGTATAAATTCACATCATTTATACATCTGAATCTCAGAACACATGGGAATTTCTCCTTTGATGGGTAAAAAACTAGCAACTTCATCTATTTGTTTTCTGCTATTCTTGCACATTTTCACAAAACCTCACACACAGTTTAGGTTTAAGTTTAAACCTATTCTCAATGAAAACATTTCTTCAACCTCTAACTCTATTTTGATTTGTCTCTCTACTGGATGTCTATTAACACCTTCCATCTTGTCGCCTTTTCATTGGTTTGCTGTTTAATTAATTATTCAATATGTAATTTAAACTCATAGTCACATATGTATACGTAGATAGATGTTAACATGTGTAACCTTACTCTGAAGATGTTGCAGGTCAGCAACAAAACAGTAAACATGTTTTAAATTGTTCTCAAGTTGCCCTTAATCATGGGTTTACATTTAAAAAACTTTAACTGGGCATTAATCTTTATTTTACGATTATATTTTCCACCTAGAAAATAGATAGCCAAGGTTATATAGACCACTTGCACACATATGCTGAACAACCCATCTGAAGGACAACTTCAAAGTTCTGATGTTCAACAGATCAACTAATTTATGGAAATTCTTTTGTTTATAAGTATTTTTTCTCCAACAGGGGAATAAGTGCAAGTGATCTATTGGTTAACAAATTAACTCACAAATTATTTTGGATTTAGTTTGATTATGAAAGTTTCTTGTTAGTATGAAGAGTTGCTGGTGGGATGAGTGAACTTTGGTTGATACAAATTTTTCCAAAAAAGTGTTAATTGTTGATATCATTGACACTATGATGAATTTTTCTTGTTTTAATGGCAGCTTTTTGTTTTCTATGACAAGACTGTAGCTAATAGTATAATATGCTTCCAAGGGAATGAGTCACCAACTGAATTTTGGTGTGACACACAGATAGTGCTTCCTAAGTGGAGTTTATCCTAATGGATGGGTCTTGGAAGATGTCTCTTCAGGAAATTGTTGAAATTTTAGGTTTTCTAATTGTCACCTTTCACGTTTGGGTAATAAGAAGAGCTATGCAATGGACCAGGTATTATCTATTGAAATGTAACTGTCATGTAGGTATTGGTGACAAGTGCTGTCTCTAGAACTTTCTGGCCCTAGAAAGGGCTGTGACAGGTTAGTTTGCACTCCCATAAGCCAAGGAAGTCTACATTTTTGGAATAGATCATTCAAAAGAAAGTGACTATTTCAAGATAACTGTTACAGTAGTGTTTGTGTTCTAATTCAGTAACTGTGTGGTTTTAAAATGATGATAAAATTATGTGTTTCAAGCTCTCCTGGAGGATCATATCCAAGTACCCCTCCCTTGAGCTCAACCCTTTGGTGGTTGTCCACACTCCCATAAAGAATCTTGGCTAATGGCTTTCCCCTGATATATGTGCTAAAGACATATTTAACAGAGTTATTAATGTCGCTTTTGGGCAGTTTAAATATATAACCCATTCTTGCCTGTGGTGACTTTTTTTACCCTTGGCAAATGGTAGACAAGATATAAGGTGCATGTGGCTCTCTTGGCTGAAGCAGGTTAATTTTATATAAATAATTATTTGGTCTGAGTTGTACTCATAATTTCTGACAATGAGAAATTTACCATTATATAAAAATAATATTTCATCTGATTTTATATCAGTGGTTAGATTTTAACTAGATATTAAAATCAACTGTAAATTATTCCTATCCTCCATAACTAAATTCTTATTATTTTATTTGCATGGATTTTTTTATCTTAACAGGGAATGACTTTGATGGTTCTGTAAGCACTGTAAATGGACAAGTTTTTGTAAACTGGAGTACAGTTGGACCTTGGAATTCATCAGAAGATGTCAATTTTACTGTATATTTTTCAACTGATTATTCAAACAATGACACATCTCCAAATATAAACATCAGTACATGCTTTGCTACAAAAGTCAAGAATGGTTCCTGGCAAATTGTACCTTTAAGAGGAAATTTGTTGAATTTTTGCAATGAGAGTCAGTTGTGTAGAAAATTTGATGATAATGTTTTTTTACTGAACAGCTACTGGATGCCATTAAGCAAAGAACTATCATGTCATCTTTTTACAACTTGTTCAAATTTTAATAGTACTTATGGAATTCAAATTAGAGCTGTCACAGGCCAAGGACAATACAGCTATTACATTGGAAACTTGTCTATTTATTCTCAAAGTAAGTGAAAGAACATATGAAAATAGTTAGAAAAATGTGAGTTGTGCAGCTAGTTTTTTTAATACGACACATTAATTAAAAATTGAGAGAGAGAGAGAGGGTTTTGATTGTCTAACACAAGTAGAATTATAGAAGAAAGTGTATATTGTGGTAATGATGGAGACTAAATAAGTGAACTACTCATTTTGCACAAACATTTTCACTTAAATTAAAGCTTTTCAGGTGCTAACTAAGATCTTTAATAAAAGCAAAAACATTTGTGTGAAATGAGTGGTTAACTTATTTATAGTCTCCGTCATTACCACAATATATACTTTCTTATATACATACATATATATATATATATATATACACTGTACAATAAAAAGGGAGACTGATCTTTTACCCTGTGCTATGTAAGGTTACCTTTTATGCTTGTTTTTCTGGATAATGCTGACCAGGCAGTACCATATGTTCCAGCTAGCCATCTTGGATGGAATGACTTAAAACCTGTCTAATTAAATTATCATTATCCAAGGTGGTCTTTCTTATTTTCTGGTTGCTGTCACCAGATGGTCAGTTTAATAAGCAGAGAAAGGAATCAGGGTATAAAATACAAAAGTACACCCTTGCCCCTTAGCAGGTTAATTATTGAATGGTTTGTGGAAGTGATTGGACTGTAAGTCAATAAGCAGCATAGGTTTCATTTATTTAAGTACTTTTAACTGATTGAAATTCTCACGTCTTTAAATACCTCAATAACTCTACAAACTGCAAAAACCAGTACACACCTAACTGCTTTAAAATTTTAGATTCGGCCAAAACCACTTACACACTCAAATTGAAAGAAGCTATTTACATCCAAAATAGAAAACCAGAATTAAACACACACATGCAACATATCAACGCCTTCCTCTGCTAGTAATTATCATCTGATACTGACTCTGTTAATCCTCACACAACACACTGTCATTGTAATTAATCATCTAACATATCGTCATTGTAATTAGTTAATTTATTCATACTATAATTCCTATTTAAAGCCTTACAAACATAACTTTGTAAACTGAAGATGGCATAAGTCTTGCCGAAACATGTCTTTAAAAAGTATTCTTGTGTTTTTGAAATTTATAACTGTCCTTTTGCTAACCAGAAGTTTTGGAAGTTATTTATTATGTTTAAAAGTGCATTTATTTTTGTTTATTCTGTCAGACATCCCACCATCACCTACAAACCTAATGCTTGATGATGACCAGACATCAAATAATCAAATTGGTATTTTATGGGATTATCCTGATCCTTCTCAACTATGTGGTTTTGGTTCAAATGTCCAGCATGCCATCCACTTTGTGATTGAGTATTATAAATCAAATCATTGTTTGTTTTTGGAGAAGGTGAGTATACTAAACATGATGAATGATACAGCACGTGTGACTTTGGTTTTACAGCAGACAGCTGTCGATGGAATGTCCATCAACCTCAAATCATCAAAAGAGTGTTCTGAGGCTTAAAGAGATTTTCAATATACAATATACTCCTCTATAGGCTGGTGAAGTGCTCTTACTGTTAAGGCTCTTCAGTCTCATAGGTGGCCATTAGGTCATTGGTTTAATCATGGCCATCAGAAGCTCACATTCACTTTTTGAGGATTTTAGCTTCACAAACTGTCATTTGCAATAGTCCAGGAGTTCACCAAATTGAGCATTTTAGGAATCTGAGTATGAGCATTGCTAGATGATTAGGTTGCTTAGTATAAATCCAAGATCTGTGTAATATTACAAATTATCAGAATTTTACTAAAAGGGTAATCCAGTCTACTAAACTGAAGGTCTTACAAAAAAAGATTGCAAAGAAAAACTTGAAAAGCATGAAATGCTATTTTGATGTTATTATTGTTCCAATTTTTTTCAAACAGAGGGGGAATGATCAAATGTTTAGTGAAGCATAAGCTGCATAACCTGGGACAGGACTTCATGAATAGAAAAATCAATATAAAATTGAAATTCAGATATTTGCAGAGATCTGTTGTGCATGTAGTGGGAAGATTTTTAGCAAAGTATGAATAAATTTATTAGATTAAGTAAGATATTGTTAAAGGCTGGGGGCATAAGTTTTGCTTTAATTTTGTTAAATTTTGCTCACTATTTTCATGCCAAATTGCTTTTGGATTGTTTGGTCAACTTAAAATCTTGGTGTGGGGTTTTGAATGAGTGATTCAAATACCAAATACTGGATACTATGATCCAAACCTGCAGGATGTAGAAAGACATGAAGAAAAAGTAGAAAGACATAAACCATACATCGATGAAGTGTGCAGTTCTCCCAAAAATCAGCAACCAATCAGAAACAAGCTTGAGAACATTATACCTTGGTGAACAAAGTCAAACCACATACCAGATGTCTGAATTTGTGTTCAAACTAAAAAAAAACCATATAGTATTCTTTAAAAATAATAAGAGGTGCAGCATAAACTTCAGTACAATTTTAGCGGGAAATTTTACATATTTGGATACTCTGATCCAAACACTAGTATTAACGAATTAGAACTCATGTGTGGTACATGTTATTTTATAAAGCTTAAACCTGTAGTTGTGCCCCAGGTACAGATACCAGTTAGGATATCCATATAAAGTGAATTGTTTCCACTTATTGGATCCATTTCCAATTATTATTCTAGAGAACAGTGAACTTCAGTGAACACCATGCAAAGTTCAGCAATATTCCAAGACAAAATGTTAAATATATTTTTTATTTGTCTGCCACATCTTCCACAAATAACCTTTCAAGTAGACCTTGGCAGAAACAGATTGCTGCTAAACTAAAACAAGATACACAAGGTAAGGCAGTTCAACTTTATAACAGTACCAATGTCATTCAATCTGCTGAAAGGCTTTCTTCATTGATACAATTGTTGTACATTTAAAAAAAGTTATAATTGACATTAGAGCACTACTGTAAAACTTACCTAATACCTTTTGTACTTTACAAAAATGTAGTTTCATTTCACACTTTTGGTTGTGATTTTGACCTTAGTTGTAATGTTTTTTCACATCTATTTTAAAGAATTCTGTTTTTTCTTTCACAGATGTATGTTTTTTGCGAGATGGAATATTGAGTATCCATTGGCAACCAGAATGGAATTGTCATGAAATAGATGTTGTAAATGTGGCAATGTTTTGTCCTTCTGAACTTGAAGGAAAGGACTGTATACATGTTTGCCAAGGGACTTTATTCAAGAATGGTACTGTGCAAGTAACTTCCTTTTCAAGAAAACTCATCAACTTTTGCCATCCTTTGAATAATTGTCAGTTGAATTCTAATGGAGCAGATATGGTTGACATTTCTTGGCATCGCTCATCAGGCACAATGAAGTGCCACATATTTAAACAGTGCACCTCATACCTCAGCCGATTTACAATCAAACTTGTCACATTTGCTCGTACAACAGGCAAAATAATGGCAGAACGAGACTTGTGTAATTCCATTGACTTCCTTGAAAAGAGTAAGTAATTTCTGGTTTTACAACATGTTGTCAATACTTTGTAGTGTGTGGTACTTGGTTAATTGCAGCCGACATTCCAATTTTTCAATAACTATGTTTCTCCAGCAGAAAAATATATAAAACAATAAAAACAAGCTTTCCACCTGTGCATACATTGACATTCCTAAACCTTACCATTTACAGTTGGTGGCATTATACCTTGCTAATTACTATGGAACTATGGTTGATGCCAGAGCAATTAACTGCAGCTGATGCCAGATGATATTACTCATTAGTCATCACAAATCCTGAAAAAATATTGACATCCTGAGAACCAAGATATAAGTAAACAGCAATCATTCCCACAGCTTGCTGTGTACTCAAATCTTGGGTCCTCAATATGCCAAAATTTTTTAGAGTTTGTTTTTTCCTCTATTTTATTTGTCTGGTGGTGCTGGATTTTCAAAGACTGTGTGTTTGCATTTTGGAACTGAAGTGTTGGCATTAGGAACAGTTACACTCTGATGCAAAGTTAGATTGGTTTGAAGCCAGCATTGTCTTTTGGAAAAAATGACGATTGGTTCCAACAAGTTGAAGGTGCAGAGGTGGGTCCTGATAATGTGGATTCTCAAGCCTTTTCAAAACTGCTTGAGGACTCTACTCAAACATGGCTGCTTCATTGGGAAAATACTGTGTGCCTGATTGGTTTAACTGATAAAACTTTGTTATTGTAGGTCTTCTGATTATTCAGCCAATGTTTGTTTTTCATTGAATTCTTTCCCTGTGTATTTTTCATGTATTTCAGATTATCCCCCTTCACCAAGTCACTTCCATGTTATTGAGAGACAACAATCCAGAGTGACACTTGGATGGAAGTTTAACCAGTGTGAGACCTTTTCTGATTCCACTAAAATCCATATTTCTGTAAGAAGTTTACAAACTGGCCGGAGCTTCGAAAGGGTGGTTAGTATTTTAATTTTTTACAGGCACGTAGCTAGGATGTAAAATTTGGGGGGGGGAGCACTATTTTTGGGGGGGCAGTTGTCGACGTAAGCTGAAAACCCAGACTACTCAGCGACTACTTCATGTTGTCAAATGTAGTGGACTTGGTATAATGTTATGAAAATAGGTCAGAATGGTCAGCAAAAAATGATTTTCCATAAGATATTTTAAAAATCTATTGGATTTTGGCATATTTAAATTATATTTGAAACCACTTCAGAATGTTCTTTGGGGGTGCGAGCACAAATTTTGCGGGATGATTGCACCCCTGCGCACCCCCATAGCTACGTGCATGATTTTTTAATGGGAGGACATAGACCATTTATTGGAAAATTGTTAATCAGCTGATCATTGACTTGTAAAAAGCCATGATTGTTTTTGTGGAATAAGGTAATCACACTTGAGTAATTTTGCAAACTATCATATGGTTCATGGCAGACTCTAATATTTATGCCACATTTTGTGAAGAATTAGATTTATAAGCATTCATCATTCTTAGCCAGCTGTCTGCCAAAATATGTTTACTCTTTGGCAGTTTAACTTCTTTTTTTAAGGTGTTTACCTGTCATTACTTTTTTGTACTGAATAAACATTTTCCAAATATGTTGGAACTGTTGTTAAAAAAAATCATTGAGAAAGTAATGAGAATTGTACTCTGACATTAAGTTGAAGGTATCAACTGCATTTGTGTTTGACAATAACAACCTCATATCAAATCACCCTCAATAATTTTGTATGACAAGCAAATTTACAGTTTGCAATATATGGACAAATTGCATAAATATTGTGATGCTTTGTCATGCAGACAGTTTCAACTTTATTCTTTTGAATTAAATTTAAATGAGGCTAGATATTGTCATTTATATATATATATGTATACGTATACATATGCATATAAATATATATATATTTATATGTATATATATATATATATATATTTATATATGTATATTTATATATATATTTATATATATATATATTTATATATATATATATATATATATATATATATATATATATATATATATGTATGTGATAAAAATACATGTGACTTTATATGTGAAAAAGAGGTTAATTTTTTCGGCTTAGAAAACATAAATCTCCAAACTTTCTTCACGAATTAGCTTATTAGGAGGTTCATTTTAGAAGACATCTAAAAATCTCGCAGTTCGTGCTTCATTGGATTTAAAACACTCGGCTGTTGCCTCGTGTTTTAAATCTCGATAAAGCACTCCTGCTTGGTTTTTAAATATTACATATAATTTTGTATGTATGTATGTATGTATGTATGTATGTATGTATGTATGTATTTGTGTGTATGTGTCATATACATATTGTCATATTGAACAATGAGTGAAACTGAATGGTATTCAAAGGAATAAAGTTGAGCATCTGCATGTATAATATGTGCCTTGTGATGTTTATGCAGTTGGTTGTAAAGTGTTTTCATTGTTCGTCAAGATAACATCACCATTGATATCATATTGTCGCTCTAGGAACTTGTCTCACGTATTATAGAACACGGAAGTGATCTTGTACACCATAACCAGCTGTAAAACCGTTACATGAAGTTCCTTTTGTTACAGTTCCAGATCTGAATTTTCTTCACTTATTACTTTTTTTAATATTTCCAAGGTTGACTCAAACAGATCCAATAAGAGCTCGTGGATGGAATATATTGTCACAGATCTTGACCCTTTTACAACATATCAAATGGAAATTTATGCAAATAATGATCTCTCTGTGGATCACAAATCTAATACCTTACGGTTGAATGTGACAACAAAGGAGGGAGGTTGGTGAGCTAAATGTACTGTTGCTGTATAATTATTACTGGAGAGCTTAAACAACAAGCGTTCTTGATTCACGAGCGGCCTTTTCTTTCAATAGAATTTTTCATGTAAAACAAATAAAATGAATAATTTCAAATTCCACGGTCGCCGTCGAACATGTAAAACGCCGTTTTCATTCTATACATACGTCACTGACAGCGTTTCCA
Organism: Heliopora coerulea; assembly: GCA_030142905.1. Lineage (NCBI taxonomy): Eukaryota > Metazoa > Cnidaria > Anthozoa > Scleralcyonacea > Helioporidae > Heliopora > Heliopora coerulea. The sequence goes on along the minus strand of JASJOG010000282.1, from coordinate 226,420 downwards.
CCTTCTAAAGACGACGGTTTGCCCCTAGAACGCCAACATCTGTCAGTTAAGTTCACCGTTGACTCGCTGATTAGACATGGTAGTATCTCTCCTGGGGGTTTGCGGTTATTCATCATCTTTGCTCGCATAACACATTCTTTTCAACGGCCCAAATATCAAAAAACACCAGTTCATCAAATCTTCTGGTTGACGTCCGTGACTCAAGAACGTCAGTTGCTTAATGTCCCTACTCTCTCAAGACACAGCATCCATGAATTGCTATTTATTTATGTCCAATTCAGCAGACAGCCGACATTCCACATTCAGTGAACTTGTATGGAAGATATGTTTTACAAAAATAGATCTTAAAACACACCCACTGGGGGCAGCTCTTACTAACAAAGCTTTATATTCGTTAGGCAGAATTAAGGGGTGTACAGCCCTCCAAACTCTCTGAAAGCACACCACTATTCAAATATTTGTTATTATTATTAGTATTAGTATCAGTATAATTATCATTATAATTATCATTATCACTATCACTATCATCGTTATCATTATCACTATAATTATCATTATCATTGCTGTTATTTTTATTGTTATAATCATTGTTATTATCAAAATCAATGTTTGTAAGTTAGTAAAACGTTTATCCACATTTAAAGAAACTTTCCAACAAATTTATTTGATTCAGCTATTTTCAAGATGTTTCACAAGTGACATATCAGGGATAATAATAAAGATCCGCTGTTTGTATTGCTTTCTTGCTTGAGTAGTTTAGTATTAGGAGGACTGGGAGGATTATATTCAGCAACAGAAATTGAGTTTCGAGATCATACTACTTTTCGGAATTTTTTATTTATTTTTTTTTTTTATACTTTTTAAAATAGTCGACTGGTCTTGGTTTTTGGACGTAGTAACTTTTGTGCGACTGCTTATTGGCGTTGTTTAATTTTGCGTGCTAAGGAGCCTATCGATTTTTGATTTTTTCCAACAGCACCACTCAGAAAGCCAGATATAACAGACATCAGGCAAGAAAAACATGGCATCAGACTAACTTGGAAGGTAATAAAATATTCTTAGAAAAACATCCATTTTCTAATCGTGCTTTGTATGAAGTATTTAGATGCCAATTAGTAGTGCATTAACGGATTTAAACACATGGGGCGACAGCAGAATGCTGCACATGTGATAAAGCACGTTTAACGAGTTTTTCTTTTTTTGCTCCTTTATTTTTTCTTCCTTTGTTTTGTCTTTTTTAATATGCTACATTTGATGTGTTTCAGTTTTAATATTCTCCATGGTTTTCATGTGTTTCTCACCAGCTTCGAGGACCACTCCAGGGTATTCCTCGACAAGTTTTCATTGAAATCCTTGGTGATCAAAAGAACATTGTTGGCAACAGGACTATCGATGGCAGGAATATTACTTCAACAGTCATTGATTGTACTGACCTGAAGAAATGTTATTTCTTCAAAGTCAAGGTGTGCAATTTACCTGACCTGTGCAGTCCTTTCAGCGACCCAAAGGGAATCCCATCTCCACGTAGGAAGGAAAGTAAGTTATTTGTGGTTACCACAGCTTATTCACTGAGCCGTTGATGAAAATCTGGATCGGTTTTGGTCGACGGAGGACAAACTGATACATAAAGGATTAAGACGGATATGTAGGTACAGACAAAAGGTGTTTTCGAGAAGAGGTTTGGCTCGTTTACTTTATTATCCCTGTTTTTTAAAAAATTTTTGTTAACAAAATACCTAACGTTATATCAAGGAAGACAAATTTTCTTGCGATATGCGATGTAAACTTCTGGTGCCCTCCCAGTGAACTTGTCAGCCTACCATCTTCGTCCACTCTGACAATTCCTGACCTTTCCTGACAACTGTCTCCTCATCAAAATTCCTAGATCTATTCTTAATGTGGAAATCCGAAGATAGCAATAATTATGCTCGTTTGTTTAGTTTCTTCTACGTGGAAAGGCAGCAGTAAAATATGGATTATCACCATTATTCTCACCGTGGTTATTGTGATAATGGGCCTGCTCGTGTGGTGCGTGCGACGACGAAGGTGGGTAATTTTTCTTTCTAATTCTCCGTGGTCCGTTACTTGTTGCAACGGAATGGATACTTCGTAAATGTAGACCCAATTTTCCTAAATGATGAGTGGAACCAGGAGTAAATAAATGTATGACTAATGGTTTAGAATTAAGAAATACTTTATCGTTTTCCTTGATTGAATACTGTGATCAATTAGTGGAATGTTGCCGGACTGAAGAAAAGTGTAAAAAGACACAGGTTGCTGGGCAAATGTTTCTTGGCTTTTAAAAGGTCGAGCCACATACCTAGTACAGTCTTTCCTAGAAATATGTAATTCAAAATACAATGGGCAAACAAAAAGAAATATCACGTATTTGTTTCGTACAGTAATGGAACGAACAACTCAAACTTCAAAGCGTTTAACAGCAAACTTTCCATTCCCGGGCATTTTGACTCCACGGTAGAAGGTCTTGACCTGTCACCTGACCCCCAGGATTTCTAGGTGCACTAATATGATGATGACTTAAGTAGCCTCAGTTTTTTTGCCGTTGCTTTCTTGGTTGCCTTAAATAACGAAGAAGAAACATTCAACCTTTCTACAAACTTATTCCAGTAGAATATTCGACTTAAAATCGACCATCTTCCGTTGTATCATATCAACATCATAAACAAGTTACAAATGTGGTCCTTGACTTCGACAAAAGCCATTATTTAGTATTTACGTTAAAACTTGAAAGATGAAAAATTTCTTAACACCCAGGTTTAGATGAGTAAACTATACTCTATGCAGTTGTGTTTACTCATTTTTGAAGTGGGTCAATACGATTATCGAATTGACCGGCCGATGTCATGCTGGGCCATTTTGCCGACTTCACTGAGGAGGCAAGATGTCTTGTGGACGAGGTTCTAAGAGGCAGTCTACGCCATTTTCATCTCCTAATGGTGTGTACTGATGCTAATCATTATATACCTGTGGTGAGAAAAGACCTTGAAGTTAACTTGTCCTTTCTCATTATATTTCTAGGCGGCGTTCCGGCTCCTATCTACCTCCTGTAAGTAACTCTTGTGTTCTGTTTCTATACAAGTAACTTTGGATATGCTCAGTTCTGCCAGTATAATAGGTGGGCGGATTTATAGGCGATCTGGTGGGTATTGAGCTGCGTGTGATTGGGTGGGAGACAGTCAATCGAATCAGGCTACCCTGTTCATGGAGACTTCATTCGTTCGTCTGATGACGTGGGGTTTAGCACGACCTATTGTTTCCTCCCTCAAGTGGGTTCCGTCAGTTCTAATGCTACTGCAGTAACAATGCATGATGTCCAACTGAACTACGTTTCCGTTTGTACGGATGTCGATACAGGAACTGATATCGAAAAAATCGCCATGATTGGAAATTACAGTGGTGTTTCCATATGAACGGATGTGGACACGATATGGAAGGGGAAAAAACTGATTTTTTATGTCCTTATGTTCATGTCGTAGTTTCCACTGCGCATCAGGTCTTTGTCTTCATTCATTCATTCATTCATTCATTCATTCATTCATTCATTCATTCATTCATTCATTCATTCATTCATTCATTCATTCATTCATTCATTCATTCATTCAAGTGAAAAGAAATGTTAAGATATGTACTAGCATCGACTTACAATGTTCCGTTAAATACTGACAATCCCTCGGTCGAGAACTTTTTGTTGCCAGCGAGCAACATGCTGAACGAATTTAATCACAGTAATTCCAGTTTGGAACTGAAGAAGGGAATGCTAGAACTATGAAAATATGAGCTGGACATTGTGGTTAAAGGGGGAAAACAAGGTATTATAGATTACCTTTCGGAAACATACAAGCAGCTTATTGCGGTAGTAGTATTAGAAAGCATTAACTATGATGTTATTCCTGAGATCAATTCTCTTATCGATTACAGTATTGGGGATACTTAGATGAGAAAAAAAACTACAAAATAGTTTTGAAGAGAAACCCCAACTAGGTCGCTTTCGTTTTTGCGCCCAAGACACGTCATTGGTTGGCTGACCAGTGATCTCCAGTTGTGGGGGATGCAATTAACACATTTCGGGATTTTCGGATTATCTCTAATCACACCTTGGTCTCGAATATTTATTTGCGTATTACAGATACCAATGATTTTTTTTATCAAGGTTACCGTCTAATGTTTGACATGGTACAAGTTTACCCCCACAAACTTCCTGACGAAAGGCTTCAAGCTCTAGAACAAGCTTTAAATGACCGGATAGGCTAAGTAATTCCCACTAGTGACCTACTACAGTTGTAATTTACTGGATAGATTTTTCCTCAAAGGCACGGGGCGGTTATTGATACAAAGTTTTTCCAAACGTTTTGGGTTATTAGGAACCAAGTAGTTTCAGTAAGATTATTTTGAAGCCTTGGTTCCGTGGTGATTTCTCGAAATGTTTCTTGAGACCACACGGTCGATGGAATATCACAATTTTTTGAGTAATTTTCTTAAATATTTGAAACTTATGTTTTCAACTTAGGAAACTAGTATTTCGTTCTTAGATGAGGTGGTTTTGCTTGCAGACGGAATTACCTCGACATGTACCGTATATTTAGTGTACGTACTGACACACACTGATCGTAGAATACGAAATTTGCCGTTCCAAACCTGTAAAATTAGCCATCGTCAAGAACGAAGAAAGTGGCCGAAAGTTTACTAGGAATTTTATCGTTACTTCATAAAATTTTTTCGATCAGGTACAACTGTGTGCGTTTTAAATATGTGATTATTTATATATACGTATATACATTTTTCCAGGTGCGTACATATTTATATGTATATATAGAAAGTTTACTGATGGTAGGTGTTGCTCGGAGGCCTCTTAATTTATGCCTTCTCGACCAGTTACCCCCGTGAAAGTTAAAAGTAACATTTTTATGGCCCTCAGACCTGTTGTGTGCGTTATTCATGTTGGTGGTTGCTGTAATTTATATTTTTAGCTGATGCCAGTTCCGATGGAGTGTGACAGCGGTTACATTGGCATTGGAGAAACTTCACAGCTCAATGAATACGACGAACTAGACAATGAACATCTTGTCGTGGATAAGTGAGATCATTATCAAGGTACTGGTTGTATGTGCCTTTTGCTTCCTATTTTCTTTTCTATTTTTTGACGTAAAAGCGAGATGAACATGGCGTACATTCTGATCGCTTATGATTCATGCATACGTAAAATTTATACGTTTTGATTGGTGGAAAATCTTCTGGTACTCGAGAAATACAGTTCAAATTCATGGTTGAATTTCTCCAATTTTGGTCGATGTTTTTTTCGGATTAGAACCAAGTACAAAGCACTAAATTAATATCTGAGTAACAACTAATAATGGTAACAGCTGATAATGAAATCAGTAAGTTTAATGAGGTAGAAAAGCGAACTTGGCCCTCTATAAGTTATAAGTCAAGTATTTAGGTATGTTTGATAGTGTTCGAATACCTGTCAGCAAACACAACATTGTTTTTTCACCAGAGGCGAAATTTATCGCACGAAAGAGAGGTATCCGTGCCAGGAAGATACATCTTGCGATCTAGTGAATTTTTGACACAATTCCGTTTATTTTAATTATATATCGTTTAGGTGAGAACTAGAAATATCGTTTTAATACGATAGATATATCTAGGATATGAAATATCGCGGCATCCGTATTAAACCTCTCATCCAAGGTACCCCAGGGCCCTGTGATAGATTTTTTTCTAAAGAGTTGAATTTGAGAGTCCCCAATTTTTTTTGGTTCTCTGTAGGGCTTTAACGCATTTTGTACATTCGTCAAAAACATTCCTAAGCCGGATCAAGGTGTTTTATTCATGCTTTCGCATCCGCAGGTCATTACAATTATAGCTTAGACTACCTTGACCGTCCTTGAAAATATACTCCCCTGCATTTCCACGTAACTGTAGGAATATCACACAATGTATTCTCGCTCTCTTATCTGAATTTGTAATAGGGGCCGTTCACACTGAGATCGATCTAACTTGAATCGATCTGAGACCGATCTGCGATCGATCTTAATTTGCTTCGAGAAGGCGTTCACACATGAAATGGACTTGTTTGGATCGATCTCAGTTCGCATTCAAGCGTTCACACTCCGATCGCTTTTCGATTAGATCCATCTGAGATCGATCTAACTACCTAGTGTGAACAGACACCTAGAATGGTTAGACCATCTTGCCGGCAGTCGGAAGGTTAATGGTCCGATTCCCTTCTTCAAATCAGAAACTTTTCTTGACTATTACCATTGGATGATATTTTTCAATAGTTTCTCTAATACGTTTTAACATATTGTTCAACTTTGACAACTGCTGCTTGTTTTGTTAAATACAAAACCTCTGTTAACAGCTTGAATGTGCTGTGACCTCTTGAAACTGAAACAAATAAAAACGTACTTCAGAAACTCAAATTCCTTTACATTTTCACATTCAGAATCAAAATATTTACATGTTATAGTGGTGCATAAGAAACTAGTGTAGTTATAAACCATAATTAATTAATCTAATACGGAAAGGTTATATTAACCACAACCGTCACACAAAAGCTTCAGCTGGATTATTCATGGGGAGAAAAGAATACCCCGAAAGACATCACTGCAAATATCTTGGAGATTTCAAACCCATCAGATAAAAAGAATCTGATTGACTTACACGAGTGAATGCAGTGACCTAACTCTGCGTGAACGAGTCAGGGTTTGATGAAAAAATTTTCATCATAACATGCTTCTTTTGGTACACCTGTATGTTACAAACTTCGAAAACTTTATCGAGATGTTCGAAATGACCAGTATAATAGAACTAGATTAAAGTTAAGCTAGCCTTCCGGAGGTTCCGCTTCCTCGTTGCATGTGGTGTGTAAAACAAACATATATAAAGAAGCTTAATTGAGCGAAATTTTCAAAGAAGCAAATACGAAGCGAGGAGGGCAACGAGCAGTTAAAGGAGAACCTTTAAAAGTTGACGCTTTAGAAAAACGGGGTCAAACTGTTTCGTTTAAATCGCAATGGGTTTTGCGAGAACGCAAGTCGCCGCCATCATATGTTTGAGTTTGCTCGTGAGTGGATATTCCTTTGCTCAAATGGCGAGGCGTAATTACAATTTAGCTCCTTCCAGACGGAATGAGGTGCCGTCTTACATGATGAACCTGTATTTGGCATTATCGAAACAAAACAATGGAGAAATGTCTCGTAGTTTGGATACCGTTCGACACGTGAATGCCAAAAGTAAGTGACGTCCTCTTTTGTTTTTATTGTTGACATATTTCACTTTTTGGTTTTCACGAGTAAGTCCTTGAACGGTGTGAAAAGAAGTCGGCGAAATTATTTGCTTTGAGAGGTTTCGTCAGCGGAGCCGTACACTGGTTGAAAATCTAACTGTTGCTTAAAAAGATTTATTCCCAACAGGCATGTTGGAAGTCTGTGAACCAAGCGCAACTTCGACGTAGTTTCATTAAGCTGATACAAGCTTAAGACAAAATAAACACTATATGAGTCAAAAGACAAGATAGAATGTTGAAGTGGCAATATTTCGAATTTATCACAAATTCATTATCAGATCAAGTGACTTGAATTAAATAACAGCGGTCTTTTATATTTACAGTTGAGTGACGACATCATTAGAAAGGAACTAGCTAGGCCTATTTACATTTCAGGTTGGCAACGTGATTAATTATCAGAGTGTGAGTAATAATCAATCTGATAATTAATCACGTTGCTAACCTGAAATGTAAATTACCACATCAACATTCTATCTTGTCTTTTGACTTATATCTTGAGTTATACTAGATGATTATTTTCGGTGTATGTTTTCTCTTATACTTTTTCAAACTATCGGCTGGCCATGGTTTCTGATACAAGCGTGCTGCCGTTAAGTTACCAAGAAACAAACCTAGATAGGGCATCTTGAGACATGTTTAATGTGGTACTGCTCTCAATACGTCGTACTATAAGTTACAACGTAAGAAATAGTAGATTTAAAGTTAATCAACCAGCATATAATACTAAATATATACATAATTCTTTAGGTTATGTTGTATCCCATTTGTGGAGTAATTTGCCAGAGGACATAATACAGTCTAATTCGGTAGCGCTTTTTACAAAGAAACTTCATAACATTCATTGTCTTATCTAAAGCAGGATGTTTGTACGATAGCTGCTCATAATTTTTGGATAGTTGTATATAGATATCCTTCTTGTCATTTTTTTCCTTAACGATTGTGCAGAATTAATTGTTATTGTAGTTTTTGTCGAGCGTTTTTAACATGAGCTTTTAGCTCGGCTGATTGGGCGACCACTCCCTACGTTTTCGACAATAAATAAATTATTACTATTATTATTATTATTATTATTATTATTATTATTATTATTATTATTATTGATATTAATATTACTAGGTCTAGGTTTGTCAACAAGTTGATTTGAAGGTCTACGAAGAAGTTCTTATGGTTGTTTACTTCTGAATGCTCTGTAATCGCACAAATAACTTTACAAGCACAGCCTCTCTGCTGGTAAATTTGCATGCCAGCCTTTGTCGTTAAGAGGTGCACGTAGGCTCCATGACTGGAAAGATGTGAAAAAAGAATTTATTGATCCATCAGGTTATGGGAAGCAATAATTGGTCCCGAAACTACAATAAAGTGAGAAAAATACTAGGATTTCGATCAAAGAACCTCCTTCAGAAATGAGTTGACGCTCACTCGCAGACAAAGGGTCTTCCCTTGTAACGTTATAGATTTTTTCTTATTTGAATTTTGGTAATTCATAAACCTTTTAGCTTTTCACGCGTTGTTTTACTGTGACTACGCAGCTTTCTCTTTACATATTATTGTTTAAATTGGCACCGTTTAGAACCATGCAAGGTGTATCTCAATCACGGGTAAGGGTGTTTTGTCGAGTAATCAAATCCTCAAGGAATGTGTCGGAGAAATGAGGCGGTGGCCAAAGGGCTTTAGCTCTTTTCAAATTGGAATTTTGTTCTTTAACTCTCAGAAGATTTTGCCAGTTTTCGCTTACTCCCATCCATTTGCGAGCTGGTGAATTTACGCCACGTTTTTATGTAATGTAAACTAATTCCTCTAAAAGAAACTGTCTGGGAAATTAAAACATTGTTTTCTTAGAGTGACAGAAGTGACTTTGCCAAATAAATGTTTTTTTAACCTCTCTGTAGGCTTAATTTTTGTATTTGGTCAGGAAACAGCGATAGCGTCAGATGAAAAATAATATCGTGCCGAGTCGTTGATCCCTAACTTCACTTCAAAGTTATTTGACTGTTATAGAAAACTGGGAGAACTACCATTATTGTATTTTCATACGAATTATTGCCATGAATGGTGGTGAACAGACACAGTTTACTCTTACTAATTGTCAACAGCAGTAATACGAATTTGCAAATGCTTTAATCGCTGGTGAAGGGAATTAATCCTGTGGATATGAAACTGATTTTAATTCCTATGCTAGTCCCAGTCTTTCTTACTGTCAAACGCACAAAAAGGATTCTGAGAAAGAAAGTTGAGGGCTCTGTGCGTAGACTTCGTATAAATATCAAAACTGTAAGGTTGTAAAATTGGAAGTTATCAGATCGTCACTTGGAGATTAAAACAACAGATCAACTTTAATCCTGAATTCACGTTTATTGCCGCTGTTACAACCGGGCCAAGAATTTTAAGTAAAAACGATTTTATTAGTCCTTCATAAATGCAAATGTCAACTCCTTTAATACTTAGTTCTCTTGACCATCGATAAACTTTTTATTTTTTTTTTTTGACTTTCTTTCAGAAGTACTTTCAAACCGGGGACCGCTTAAAGTTTTCTACGATCTGAGCAGTTTATCGAAGGACGAGTTTATCAGTCGAGACGAACTTCACCTTTATCTATCGCACTTTCGTAGCAAGAGTGGGCGGTCAACGTCTGTATACAAGTTGAAGGTGAAAGATCTGTTCTCTCGTCGACTGATTTCTCGTCGACTTATCCAAGTTAATTCCACTGGCTGGTACAAAGTGTCTCTTCGACGTTGGACAAGTCGCTGGATTCGGTCGCAGGGATCAAACCGAGGTGTAAAGATTGTTCTGCGCCGAAATGGAAAGACTGTCAACATAGCTGAACCGCCGTACAAACGAAAGTCAGCTTCGAGTTTCTTGCCTTATTTGATTCTTTACTGTAAGACGAAATCCGAGTCACCCTCCCTCAGAGATTTCAACCTACAACACCTCGTGTCTAGTCGTAGTCGGAAATTCAACTCAAAGGCAAGAGGGCACATTCGTCAACCTCGGGCAGCTACGAACACTTCCTGTAATTCCATCCCAGTTCAAATAACTGTGAAGCTCCAACCTGTGGAAGGTACGTTGATTGCTCCTTGTAATTACACCACCAAGAAATGCATTGGAAACTGCCTGTCGTCTCAAGCTCACGGTCATGCCAAGAATTCAACCAAATACAATCCCACGGTGCCAGCTCCCTGCGTCCCAAAGAAAGTGAAACAGCTGCACGTTCTGTACAAAGATGCAACCAATAACTTCATTCTAAAAATTGTTCCAAACGCCATAATCGAACAATGCTCTTGCTCAAGTTCACTTCCGTCTACCCCTTGATCTGCACATTAGCACAATCTATGGTATATTATCAGGTTTGAAACTCGACAAGACAGCCTCTTATTTCTTACCGATAAAGCACGTCCTTCAATTTGATTACGTGGCTTTAAAACTAAACGTTTTATGAGTTTATTGACTAAGTAAATTTGAAAATAAATGTTGTCTGAGCCGCTGAAATCACCAAGCGTGTCTTTGTCACCTTAAGGACACGTCGTGTTCATGATTTTCTTAAGTATAATCATTAATTACTGGTCATATTAATTACAATTACAATAGCTAAAATAATTATAATGATTATTACTTAATTATCATGATTGAGTCACAGGGTTTAGCCAGGGGATTGACCTGGTTTTGCGCAATTGGCACGTCCTGAGCACGCGTTGCTGCTGACAAATCGTTCCTAGAAACACAATTTCAGGGGGAAACGCTTTGTTGAATGAAGGTTGCGTACAAAGACTACGCTTGTTGAGAGCGTAACAGAAACGTCTAAAATGGATGAGTTCTTATACTGCCCGTTCAAAATTCAATAAGTGTTGAAAACAATCTAGTCCTACATTAACATGTCGGTTCTATTTCATATTTCTGAACATTCTAGTTTGATATGTTGAAATCAAACTTCATCATCCTCTAACATTATTCTTAGAATCATATCCAAAAATGTTCACTCGCCAGGTTTCAGCTAGTCATCTTTTGTTGATTGGCTAGTGAGAAGTTCAATGAGCCAACAAGCTCAGAATTGCAGGGATGAGTTATTGGAAACTTGTCACTACAGTCTGTATTTAGAACAGGAAGCACTGTAGTCCATCCAGACGTACACAATGATGAGTTCTATTTACAAACAAATTATTTGCCCAATTGGAATAAACTCCACATTGGGTTCTAATCGTCGATTTAGTTTTATCAAATGCAAATCATTTTACTTTCATCAGTGATTTTAAAACACGATTGCGATTAAACAATCAGTCTTACAGTTTTCGTGCCAATCGTTGAAATCGCGTTTTCTGATTGGCTGTAGCGATGACCATAGATTTCGAGAATCAGCCAATCCGGTAAACCAGTTTTCACGAGAAAAATTCAATGTCACTCGATTTGGGAAAAAAGCAATTATGGCGGACGTGTCCGAAGGACCAACTTGTTGACAATTTCCGAGGCACTTACTTTCATTAAGTTCACGTTGATAAAATGTTATTTTGACTACTAGACATTGGAAAGTAGTCCGGAGAGAAATCTGTCTACGAATGTTCGCCGATAAAGGGACTGGGAGAGTTTCTACTCCAACATGAAAGACGTTCATAGTTGCCGAAGCTGGGAAGAAGCACGAGGATGTGATGTAAGTATAATGGGTTTCTTGTATTATTTTCATAATTTAAATTTTCCTAGTTCTTGCAACAGTTACGTTTTTACTCCAGTGAAAGTTAGAATTTGAAATAAAGTATTAATGACCGGAACTGAGACGGCACCTGGCGCGAAATACGGTCATGTACTGACTCGTTTTAATCATTCGTCCACCAGTCAAGTCTAGTCAAGTTAAGGCTGTTAAATTTCGGGTATTACCTGCTGGGTCAAGTGAAATAATTACTACTTATTGCAACCCAATTTCAAAATAATTTTATAAATGCATCTTTATTTCAGAAAACTATTATTGGAAGTACGACACAAGGTATGGGAAATTGAGGATGAACTGCAGAAATATCTGCATAAAAATCAGACCAAGCAAAACATTTGCTTCTTGTGGCAAATTTGAATTGCAAATATCGTTATTCTTGGTGCACGTGTTTAAATAAAGTGCTTAAGGTTTTCTGAAAGTTATGTAAGATATGAATATGTTTTTTACTTCCTCCACAATTTCACTCTGGTAATTTGCTTTGATATTGTGCATTGAAAAGTGAACGATAATTCTTTTTTAGTGATGTCAAAATATGAGAAAATGGCAGGAAATTTTGGATGGCAACAATGGCACCGTTCTGAAAACTTTGTAATTCTTAAACAGGTAATGCAAAGGTTCAAAAATTTGGGACAAAAAAAAAAAGACAATAAGCTGAGGGGTTTTTTTCAGGGGTGGCAAAAGTATGCTGGTGCTGTAGTTGTAGCTAACCAGCAACTTTTGTAATCATGCAATGTGACTGTCACCACTTCTTACCATCAAGGTACAAGTATCCGGTCTTCTTAAAATCTTTCATTATTCTGGCAAATAGTTTGTTTACAAAGTCTAAAGACTCATGAAGTTTCCTCTATAATGTGTGAACCCAATAGTTTGACAGTGGTTGTATCACCTGTGCTGGAAAAAAATGTTGCAAATAAACTTACTCAAGACTTAGACCAGTTTAATTTTAGTTAATTTGGTTTAGTTCAATTTATTTCATCTATTCAACTCCTTGAAAGTTTACTTTTCTCTGACAGCTTTAAATTTTTTATGTAAGGTGCAGTCATGTAATGTATTTAACTATCCCTTTTTGGCTAAAAGAATTAGAACAAATTTATTCTGATATCAACTTTTGCATTAAAATAGACATACTTAATACAAACTGGAGAGTGGTGAATGATTCAAGTTTCTTGGTAACAAGAAACAGAGTAGAAGTCTTTCAGCATTATATCAGTATCTTTCTGTCTATCCATTCATCCATCTGTCCGTCCATCCATCCATCTGTCTGTCTATCCATCCATCCATCCATCTGTCTGTCTGTCCATCCATCCGTCCATCCGTCCATCCATCCGTCTATCCGTCCATCCGTCCATCCTTCCATCCATCCATCCATCCATCCATCCATCCATCCATCCATCCATCCATGTATTTGTCTGTCTATTTATAAATCTATAAATTTAGATATTTAATCTGACTATACATTTATCTATATCAATTCAATAATGAATAAAGTCTATGCATTTCTATCTACACCAATCCATAGCTAGTTATATCAAATCCATATGTATACATACCTATTATATCTATTAGTCTGGCTGGCTGGCTGTCTGTTTATGTGTCCATCAATCAGTCTATCTAAATAAGGCTATAACAGTCAATGGTGTTTCAGAGACGGTGATTGTTGCATCAGATATGCACCCTAAATCTTTAGCTCTTCTACGTGTGTGGACAGACTCCAGCCAGATTTGTACACTTCAATATTAACCTCTTGAATGTCATTTACACAACTGTAACCTTTAATTGTCCTTGAGTTGTCTTATACTGTAGTACATTAAGTGATTAGAATTTCCTCCCTCTCACTTTTAATTATGTTCTCAACTTAATCATAACAAAACAGAGTTAAACTTGGCATATCCCTTTCAAAGAAATTACAGGTTCTATTGAGGAGAACATTTGAGTAGCTGAAAATTAGATTTACAAAAATGTTGGGAGATGTAGCCTTAATATTTTCCCCAAAGTAAAAATCAGCATTCCCTTCATCATGCCATATGTGATTCAATTATTTATGTCAGAATTCAAGTTAATTACAGGTTGACTTCTTAGAGGTTTATCATCTGCAGTAGCTTGTCTATTTGAAGGCTTTTAACGTTCCCTAAGCTACTTAAATAAAGTTATAATCATCTTTCTCTGGATTCAAAAACACCGCTTGCAAGAAAAGACTTTCTGAGTGCAAGCTAACAGATGAGATTGGCAGCTGGGAATAAGTAGGTTTGTTATAATTAATTAGATAAGAGTTGAATGATGCAGAAGGTACTTATATTGGAAATTAACAAGAGACATGCCAACTTAAGTGTGCAGCAGAAAATTAATTGTCCAATTCTACAGCCTCTCAAACCATAAGCCTATTTACTTGTGCAGTAATCCTATTTCCAAAGTATTTGATACAGCTCAGTTTATTAAGCAATAAATCAAATTATTGAGTCTTCTCTGTTTTTCTTTAATGTTGGCAAAATTGTAAAAGATTGATTTATTGTAAAGCCCTTTCCTGGCATTTGTCAAGATGTTTGCCTTTGAGAAGGTGTGAGGCATTAGCTACTGTTGATTGAAATAATAGAACACTGACCCTGATGTGAAAAGACTTTGTTGAGGTAGTCGTCCCAGCAGGATGTCTCCCACTGGTGAAACAAAAGAATTATAATCCTGCTGGAAAGGACTTAATGGATGTTAAGTGAAACTGTGTAAAACATTTTAACCCAAATTACTGAGTTCAAATTACTGAGTTCATTGTGTGTTATCAAGAAAAAAATTCCCAATTTGGCAGCATATAATTGAATTAAAAACATTTACAGGCAAAGTCAGGAAAATCTAATATCACAACTCTGTTGCATATTAAAATTGTAAAATTGCTTTATAATGAAAATTTCCTTCAATGAAGTGAATAACACAAGAAATACTTCAAGGTGAATGAGGAAATGAATTGGTTGTTGTTTATTCAGTTTCTCATCATTAACTTAGAAAAAGTTTTTCTTGGTTTAACCTGTGAGCTACAGAGGCTGTTTAGCTGACCCTTTGGTATGGGTTAAGCTGATGTGCATGGATGAGGTTAACATATGTTTGTCAGACCAACACTTGTGTCAGGTGAATAATTTTTTTTCCTTCATAAGCTTCCACAGTCTAAATTGCTTTTTTGTATACTGATTGTACTTGAGTATAAGTAGGTGTATCAGTTCTGAGGGCAGAAATATTCATGACTGGTTGTTAGAATCAAAGAGGTGAACAATTTATTGCAAATGAACATTTGAAGATAATATAATCTCACTAAGGGACAATTGTTTTTTTGAGTTAACATCTTTTTTACCTGAGTAACATCCTTAATGTTGGGCTACTTTTACCCCACAGCTGACTGTGTACATTGTGTTTCTTACCATGTCTTGAAAATGTACTGACATACTTTCTGCAACTTATTAACAATTCAAGAGCAAAATTCTAAAGAAATTAATCTTGAATCAGTGTGTGTAAATATGATGCTGGACTGGTTAATAAAGCACTAGTTTAGTGTCACAGTTATGGATACTGATACTAGCATCAGCAGTGAGTTTTTACTTGCAAAAATTATATGTTTTTACTTTTCCCATCTTCTATAAATGACAGAGCATTTTATGAAGGGACAAAGATGACAAAGTTTTAGACATGATTTTCAATAGTTCTGTTCACTCTTGTATTGTGATGTACAGGCACTCCATTTTGGCCCATATCTGTGCATCCCAACAAAGAATGGCATCCCTTTTTGTAACATAGTTCATACTGTTGAGCTTGAATTGGTGGTAACAGTAAATTGTGATTTAACCATTTCATTTGAAACACAACCACTCAAAATTTGGCACTCTAGTTGGGGGCAGCCAAGGAGAGGTTAAGAGGGTCAACTCCTCCCCCATGGACAGCAGGGCCTGCTAGATTGTGGTTAAGAGGTAGGGATTGAAGTTTATCTAAGTGCATTGATTTAATGGTTTTGTTGCCACAGAAGTTTAACAATGTCGGCATTTTGGTTTAGATTAACCGTTTGGATTGTCATCTATCTCATTAACTGCTTGCATCATGATCTCGCTAGACCAATGAGTAAACCTGGTCCCGGCCCTAATCCTAACTAAACTCACTAAGTAAACAAAGTCTGTAAAGTTATAAAACGGGTTTGTCTTATGTTATTAACAGTGCACCGTTCAATGATCAATAACCGTGACTTCAGTTTTACTCAAGACTTTGTTACCAGTGTATACTAAGTTTCTTTAGAATTCACATATTTAGCGTGAATATTTCAATCCAAGCAAGAACAAACAAAAGCCTTGTTTATATTTCGGCATACTATCTCTCGCCCAGAACCCTTCAGCTGAACAAGGGTCTGCAGGTGGAAGCGTCAGCACAGGGTTGCATTAAGTTTAGCTGTTGCTTGATTGCCTTTTTAGTCGAGGTATGTTTGGTTTGGCTCAGGCGTTTAGGTTTGAGCTTTCGAGTTAAGATCGTTTTATATCATTTTGATGATTTATAATGATGTGTAGTGGTCAAGTAATTTCAATGGCATTCAGCAAGTTCTCGTTGAATGGTTTAATAAATTTCTTTACCGAAGCTTAGTTTTGACACATTGACTGCGTCATACCAGTTTTGAAAAGTGGTAACCGAACATATAATGTCATGTTTAATGGACGTTGTCTAGGATTTAGGGGTTTTCAGAATTATTCGATGTCCTTCAGCTTCAGTAAGCGTGTAGTTTGAACACAGCGCAATGTGGGCGGATAAGTGGTCCAATATTTTGATCAAATTATTGCTGATAGCTTGATGAGCCTTATCATAGACTAGAAAGTTGTCTTCCAGACGTGATTTGAATAATACGAGGATTATCTTTTGCGCAATGAAAACTAAGGGTTACAAAGGTTACTGCCGTAGACTTCGATTTCATTTTAGAAATAGTTACGCAGTATCACTAGGGGTTAAGGCGATGATCCCTTCCTATTTTAATAGTACAATCTATTTCATCTGGATTATTCTAGGCATTTTCACATTGCATTTTCTGCGAAGTACACCTTCATATTCTGTGCAATATATGTTCTAAATCTGAGCAGTCGAGGATAAAGTTCGTCAAGACATCAGTCTCAATACTCTCTCTTTCTCATGAATACAAAACTCTTTCCCTTGATAAACGACATTACAACTGACCTTGACAAACTGGTCTTTAGATGACTTGCGTCACGCACAATCTTCACCCAGATACTTACAAAATTTAACCCACAAAAAGAGCTTACGAAACGTCATTGTTATTTTATAATAACTAATAACCGTCTTTGTGGATAACGTAATTTTTCTGTTCTCAATCTTTTAACCATTAGAATCCGTTGCTGAGTAGGACACTTTCTCTTACTCAATTTCACAGTAATCCTCTTAATAACTTGAAAGAAAGTTCCCGAACATTCATTTTATCGGTAAGTATAGGAAAAAATTATCTTCAAACAAACTAAGCCCTCTCGGTATCCTCGTATCTGATATAAAATAACTGTTGTTTAAATCCTCGTATTACCTTTGGTCTGATCCTCCTACACACTTCCCAGAACATCCTCCCTTTCAACACTTCCCCAGAACAATCGTCAAAGTGATACTTATTACTATGACTTTAACTCCTGTCTTTTTCTGAAGTTGTATCATGTCAAACCCTAATTTCTGAATAGTTTCATAAACCAAACTTATCCCACATTTTAAAGACTATTTCGTAGATGGACTATATGGCAGGCCGTTTTCAGAAACTGTAGGAAGCCAAAAAATATGCTACATATGATTACCCCTTGACATAACTTGCAATTTTCAAATGAAGTAAAATAAAAATTGGGGTCTTTGTGGCGTAGTGTTAGTGGACATGTTTTCACCTCAGTGATTAGCGTTGCGTTCTTGCTTCACGCATTAGTCGATTAAACTTATCTTGGTCACATGTCAGCTAGAAGACTGTTGTCCACTTTGACTTGGGACTGCGGTTTTTCCTCAGATTACTCTGGTTTCTTCCTGTAGCTGGACCACTAGTACTGGTTTCATAAGAGATGACCATTAACGGACCTTTTGGGGAGAACAGTTAAGCTATAATTTATTGGGTTATGCATTGTATATAAAGATACTTAATCAATTGTTGTACTGATGCCTTTGCGCGCACGTAATTAGTCAGTTGTCAGCGTTGAAATCCATCAAATCATTATTTATGCTGTTCCTTGGCCATAAAATCTCAAGCATGCCTAGTTTTGTAAGAGCGACAGAAAGAGAAACATGAACTTGGAGCTTTGTCCTTGTGACGATCAATAAAGCCGAGAAGTATTGTAAGCGTCAGTAATAGCCGAATGACGCAGAAGTATTGACGAAGAATTGAAAAGTTCCTTCTTCATGTGGTTGTGTTTCCCTTGAACGTTCGTCACTCATCCTCAAGAAAAAACTACAAAACGTTAGGATATGTAAAAACAAAAGAATTAGTTAAAGACAAGTCCTCATTTCCCGGCTCTTAATTACGGATTTAGGAAGAAGAAACCGCGTCTGAAATCCGCTCTCCTTGACATTTCCGGTGCTCTAAAACTACTAGGGCTTATGAGTTCCTTTAGTGAATACAGTGATTCAAACTAACATCTACTTGGGTCGGTAAACTAAGCCAGACGTGGAAATACGTTAAACCCCATCTTGAATACGGTTGTCATACAACAACGGAAGGTTTGGAAGAACAAAGAAAAAGATAAAACTAAAAAGAGAACAAAGGCCAAAAATTAAAAAAAGGAATTCATGCATTAGAGATTGAGTGGCAGAAACAATATGGCAGCAGAACTGTTTGGGGTTTAGCAAGGACAAGAACATAGATGAACTGTTACACATCAATAGATCGGACATAAATGTTGTAAATAACGTATGACCCGTGTGCTTGTAAATAATCATGTTTACTTCCTATTTTGAATATTGACGACGATTTGATTTTGGTGTCCGATTGAAAACTTCGATTTACAAATTTCCGGCACGAATTGTTTATGGCGCATTTCAAACCTTTGGCTTTGAACAGAATTTTTGCAAGACGTCGTCAGAATTGAAACAGTCGATGATATTTCTGGGCTGATGATTTGCAAGATTGTTTAACATAGTGGAAAATAGTCGCCCAAGCAAACTGAATTTGAAATAATGTACACCTACCCAGTCTTCACATTCCACCAAAAATCTTCTCAGGACCTCTAAATTGAAGTCACAAGATGGTGGAACATATCTAATAGTTAGCTGGCTATGACTCCTCAAGACAATCCACTCAAATCGATGCAAACCTCACAAACTGTTCCTTTCGGATTAGGTTCGACTAATAAGTGTTATTCAGTTCTGGTTACGCTAGGAAATTAACAACCCTGTACAAATACTACGCTTCACTTGTGTGGACACTCAAAGAGCTTTAGATTTATATTTTATTCTTTAGGAACCTCAGTCAGTAACTCAAAGCCCAAAGTTGTCTTTTTACTTGCATAGGTACACGATAGTTATCTTCCATCAATAGATTTGAAATGTAAAAGTAGCATACACGTGTGCAGTTATGCTGTCAAGTGTAAAGGTTTGCTGCGTAATCTTTGTTGAAAAGAATGAACACGAATCGTTATCTAATTTGAACAACCGTCGTCTGGTACAGAGATCCCAGCTAAATATTTCAAATAATTTAGGTTTTTTAGTGGATCTGAATTCAACACGTGATGTAATGTTTTTGTTTGACTGAAAGACAAAACGAGTTGACCTTTCGTGAATCGACCTTACTGGTGCTGGTGCGTCAGACATTAATGTCTGCGATCTTTAGTTTTTTCCTGTTTGGGTCACTTCGTTGAACAATGTAAGGTTCTTTTGCAGGCCAGCACACCACGTTTCCACCATTGACAGTATTTTTCGCACCAAGGCCTGGAAAAGGCACCTGTGCTAAGTTACTTTCTTGCATTCAAGCTTGGTGAAGTACACGGAAATCACTTGAGCGAGCAATTATAAAAATTAGACGCTGTGAATAGCCGCCCTGTTACCTTGGCATTCCCGACAAGGTCAAGAAAAATTTGACTCTTCAAGTGTAGCTGATTTCCGTAATAATTCCTGTCATAATATCCTTAGAAGAAAAAGACATGCTCGTCGTGCTCAGAAAATAGCTGAGAAAAGAGTATAATACTTGTATGTAAAAAATTTCTTTGTAACGATGTTTTTAATCTAGCGACACTTCTACATGATCATCGAGTGAGAGGTGTTGATGTAGTACTTAGTTAAGACAATTTTACTCATTGTGCTTTTCCGGATAATGTCTGAAAATGTTAAATGAGCAGTAAAGTGTTTATCAAGGAAGATAAGTCTACATGTTGTTGAGGTGTGTCATCAACTCCAGTTTGATTTCCTTGCGAAGTTCAAGATTAACTTACACTGCTAAGTCAAGCGAAAAATTAACCAGTAATGGAATTTTCAAATGTTACTCTCAAGGATGATATCGCGAGAAAATTTTCTTACACTTAGACCCGATTCCACGAGCTCACGTCACAGTTGACGTGATAGCACAACTTCTGGAGTAGCAAGCTGGTTACCAATAATACCTGCTCAAATTACGCTTAAGTCTACAAAATTTTTCTGTCGTTACCAGTATAAAATGATAACCAAATTTTTGTATGTTACTTTGGAGATGATTTTAATATCTCCTTGCAAGAGAGTGACGTATGGCGTAAGAGATGTGAAACATTTCAAGAACGTTGAACATGCTCGAAGACATAGTCTGATATTTTTCCCATCAGGTACCTTCAGAACACCCAGAAAGAATATCTTTGGTCCACGGCTTTAACATTATTCAAGTTATTTGTATTTTGTCTTACCGACGGCTCATTGAAAAAAAATACATTCCCAGTTCACGGAGTTGGCTATCTTGTGTAAATTATTTTAACCCTTCACTTGGCAGCTTTTCAAGATGTTTACCCTTAATGAGTAAAACGTAAAACGTCTGACATTAGCCAAAGTTATAAAATCAAGTTGCGAAATTACAACTATGTCAAGTAGAACGGTACATAAATCAGTAAGTAGTCAGTTTGCTCGATAATTTTAGCTCAAGGCGGGGTCTAAGGTACTTTGCAACTTTGCTTGCAATGTTGCAGCAATAGACCATTGGTAAAGAGAAGCTCTGATTAATAAATGTCTACACTGATCCTGATAGCTGTAAAACGTCTTGAAACTTAATAAAGTGATGAGTATTACCAAGATAAAGCTTCGATTAGTGAATGTCTTCATACAAATGTTGGTGACACATGTTGTGAATGATGTTGAAAACTTTAAATTGTGTTTGATGTTTGTTAGGACGACGTTCTGATTAAATAATGTCTTCACTGGCACCAGTAATGGTTAAACATCAAAAGAGACCTATTGAAACTTTAAGAAGCGTCGAGTATTTGTTAGGATGAGCTAGGTTCTCGTTGCAGAATGACCTCACTAACAGTGATATCGGATGATACATATGTAAGAACCCATTTACACGATTCTACTGTCGCATACAATTGAACGTCTTGGGGTATGTAATGTTGTCTCAAAGGCGTAATTCCGGCTTTTGATTCGCTCGCTAAAGTAGCAACAGGTTCGGAAGACTCAAATCAGTTAGCCGGAGACATCAGTAGGAACAATGGAGTAGGACAATTGTATCGTGTAAATGTGCCTTGACATACAAATATTTGAAACTTTAACAAACTGTGAATATTTATAAGGATGATGCTTTTGTTAATGAATGCTTTCACTTACAGTTATGGAGAAAACGCTCAAGTAACCTGTACAATTTTGATGATCTAGGAGGTGCTTAATATTTAGTAGGATGAAGGTCTTTCAGCAAATACTTTTGCCGGCAGTCATCGACATGCAACGCCTTTAATGTTTAACACTGTCGAGTTTTTTAATTAAGAGGTTCAGAATTTTTCTTGGGATGACGTTCTTGTGACGAAAACTTTCATTGGTAGTGTTTCGGGTATTTCGAATGGCATGTAAAACATTGAAACTCCTATTACTGTTAAGTAGTTGTCAGAACGAAGGTCTGGCTAGTAACTATCTTGATAGACATGCAGTGAAGCACGTCATACCAACTATGCAAAACACTGAAACATTAAGAGGCATGGTCAGTACTTTGTCGGGGTGAAGCAGCTGTTGTTGTATTACAGATAAAATGATTGAGATAAAGATAGTAATAAAGATAAAGTGAGATACTCAAAATATCGAAATTTCGAGAGATTACTGTTCAAAACACTATAGTGAAACAAATAATATGAACGATATAAGACATGCAAAAAATTTAAACTTAAAACCAAGTTTTGGGCCGTTAACTCTTCGAGAGGCACTGACATAGAAAGCACGAATGATGCTATCTTGCAATTTATAGAGGTGAATATTTTCAGCTGAAGTTCTGCGGTATGCGGTATGTATTGACCGGTTGTGATGGAGATGACAATCTGTGCAATAAATTGAAAAGAATATGGATTCTGGAGTGAGCTTCTGGTATCATGATTCCAAACGCTGAAACTTCATGAATTGGGTTTCGGTGATGCAAAATTGAAAAGACTGATGGGCTGCCACTGTAAATTAAGACTAAATAATAATAATGATGATAATGATAGTGATGATAATGATGATGATAAAAATAATTGGTGAGTTTGGTTAAAGACAACAGACACAATTTATTTAAAGAGATTTAAACTTATTCTATTTAAATTAAAAGTTTAAATCTATTCTATTTCAAAGTCTGCTTTGTTACTACATATTTTTTTTGAGAAAGTAGTGAATATTTTCATATGAGACTTCAACTAGGTTTGGTTTGATATAATCCATAGGTTTGCCAAAAGTTAATGGTTCTGCTTGATATGCAATATAATGAAAACCACTTGTTCACTCCTGTTTTGGCATTCTTTCGAAGAATGTTATCACTTTATTGTGATCAACATTTGTTTAACCATGGAGCAAAACTGTAACTTTTTGATTTGCGTTACACTTTGTCATAAAATGTTGACGAGAACTAGAGAAATAATCTGCTGCCGTTGTAAAACAGACTTCAAAACACCTATTTCGCTCACGTTATTTCCAAATGAAATTTAATATGGGTAAAAAGTGTCGGAAGTTTCTACCTCAGACAATTCGATGTACTAATCTTGTTCACGAGTCTAGATTGATATTAACTTCTTAGTGACTCAGGAATTTCTACTCTAAGCAGGGGTTAAAAAAATCGTGCAAACGGAAGTCAACATTGTCATTCTCGAACATTACTCTTGGCACAAAGTCAATAGAATTTTAATATTTTGTGACTAGAAATGGTTATTCGATGCCGACGTCTCGACGGTATGAAGACATTTAACGTAACTCGGCATTGCGTTCAGTGAAAAAAAGTAAGGAGATTAGTCTTCCATCCTTTTTTAAATTCCCGTCTCTGTTTTTGAAGTGTTTGTAACGGGACCGTTGTACATAATATCTTGCTGATTTTGCTCGTGTGTCAAATTTAATTTCAAAGCGGATGTCTTTACTTAGAAATCTTCCCATGATCTTGCTCCAGCAGGGTCAAATATAAGCCAAAATTGTTCGTACTTTGTTTTCTTTGGTACATTTATCCAGAAAATAAATTATCGTTGTGGTCGCTTTTGATATGAAATTAATTTGAGAAATGTTGTTCTCTTTCAAATATAATAATTACCGTAAATGTAGAAGTTTTCCTAATCAAACTCATCATTAGATCAATCTAAATGGCCTCCTTTGAGTTGTGTATTGCTGTGTTTTGAAAACCATTATTAGCCAAATACGGACATTAGACTAAGGTTCTTAACTTGGAGTGTCAAGATCTCGCATTTGCTTAAAGCTCATGTTTAATTCTCGTCCACATCCTTTGGAAACTGCCAATACAACTTTATTACCGTTTCTATATAATTCAAAAAATTGCACAAACAGCTTTCAAGATTTCTTTTTATTTGCAAAATGTTTCCAAGAACCGCTATCCTTTATCAGGCTGTTCTTATTATGGCAGTTGGTGTGTGATCGTGTATATGATGTTGTTCATGTATGTATTCAACATATGGTACGCTGGAGTTTTAACGAATGCTTTCCGAAAAAGATACGTGTAACGGTTATCCTTTCGTTAAGTTGTAGTGTTTATTTTTTCAAATATCACCATCCTGAAATATCTTGCTCGTTTATTCCATTCAGTATTTCGAGGAATGATGAGTGTAATGTATGCACGGAACAATTTTTCGAACTCGAAAAATTCCTTTAATTCCTGGCCGTGCCACAAGAATGTACTTTTGAACCACATACTCAGTTGAGGAAAATGAGAAACCTGTTGACTGAACCAGTATAAGTCATCTTGAAATATTTACACTTTAATCTAAAATGTCCATTGGCCAAGGGCGGCGGAATAGGGGGGGCTAGGGGGCTATAGACCCCCAATATTTCTGGTGGAGGGGCTAAGCCCCCCAATATTTTAGGCCCAGAATACAAAATCATTCGTTTTCAGAAACTTCACAAAAACGAGAGGCGGAAGCCATTTTCGCTACTCGCTATCTATCGACGAATAGATAGCGAGTAGCGTAGCCAATCAGAATGCAGCATTTGCAATAGTACTCGACTAAGTTTCTACTAATATATATTATAGATTAAGAAGTTGTAAAGCATCTATTACGAACTGTAAAAGTGAAGGTAACCTTAAATTTGTCAAGCTTGCTGCAATAATAGAGCTAGAAGTTGTACAAAATGGCTCATAAAATTCACCAGTGGCAGCAACTAAATTTGAATAAGTCTCCAAATCGACACCTACAGTTGTTGCGGCATTATTGTTCTCAGTAATCTGCATGACCGACAACTTTTTTATAAACATGGCAACAGTTTTTTCGGCCGCTAGTTAGTTTCCATGCTTATATTTACGTATCTCGATGTCAAGATCAGACATCGATTGATTCATTCAGTTCGATAATTAGAGATTTGGAGTTTGCTATACTCGCGACTAAAATTGACAATTGAATATATTGAATAATTAATTATATCCGCAAGAACTCGCCGTACACCAATCAGCATTGCAAGAGATTTCACCGAAGTAAACAGTCGACGCAAGGCGTTCTTTGGCGAATTTTAATATTTGCTAAATTTCATGAGTACTGTTGCTTGACTGCTTTACTTTCATATAAAGATTGCACAATACATTACAGATTATAGATCATAGACTACAGACAATTATAGAGTATAGATTATACATTTATTTGGTTTGTATGTCTACGTAGAGTAATATAGATGGTAAATCATCAGTTTGGTCCACGGTTCCACTTTTAAGTTTATTACTCCTGTGTTGAAACATTTTATCCTTTATTAAATTGTCGTGAATGACACTACTGTATCTAAAATGTACCGCCCATTTCTTTATTTAAAGCTCAGAAATTATGGCTGGAGGTCAGCGGAATGCACCCCCTGTTCTATTTGCTTTTTAAAGATTTAGCCCTCCAGTATAAATCATCTTCCGCCGCCACTCCCATTAGCAGTTTTTGGTTTAGGTTTATCATAGTTGCTTGTAAGATAATTATCAAGATATCTTTGGTGAAATGTAGCAATTGTACTGCAGTAGCTTTCGTTGTAGACTTTCAAGCAACATATTTAAGAGCAAATATGGGGAAAACTAATATATGACTCAAGTATTAACCCGAAATTTTACCGTTTTCTTTCGTAATATCGGTAGATTTGTTTGAGCAAAAGTAGGTATGTTACTATGAAGAAACTTGGATGTTTTTGTTTAATCTCTTAAGAACTATTAAACGTCGCAGTGTAAAGTAGCGGTAACTTAAAGGTTTTGAAATTAGGTGGTGCAGCGGCACTAACGTGATAAAGAAAAATCTTGGTTTAAGATATCTTATCAAGAACGTGAAAGTGCAAAACGTCCTTTAAATGTCTCAGCACTCATTTTGCCAACATCCTCAAAACATTGGAAATTGGTACAGCCAAAAATAAACATTCAAGTTCAGAGTTCAACTTTGGAGATAACGCAGGCCAGTTTAAACAGAAAATTTTGCCACAATTCTACTGCGGAGTTCCACTGACAAGGTTGCAAGAAAAACCGCTGAGAAACTAGGCGTAGACTAAGAGCTTTTTTTAACTAAAGAAGTGGTTGAATCAAACTATACATGTTTCAGGAGAAAAGACAAACTCTGAAAGTCAACTTTTCTATTGAATTTCACTCGACAATGCCTTCTCGTCAGCATATCACAAAAAGAGGCAACCGCCTTACAGATAATAAACTTTTGGAAGAGAGAATAGTAGATCAACAGTTTCTTCCTTTCATTATTACGGTCTGACAAGGATTCACTTCGAAGCAAATACCATCAAAATTAACTGTGCTGCCGTTGTGACTTTCAACAGTATTAAAGTCAAGCGGATTGTGAAGTCGTTACAATCTTCTCATGCCACGGTAATCGGCTTTGACATATTCAGAGCGAAACCAGCCAGGTGATGGAAGATGGAAAAAAAAAAATACAGAATTACCCAAATTTGATTATAACCAATAAACCTGATAATTGCAGTCTTAGGATCAGACCAAGTGGGAAAAGTTTTGTTAATTAAAGATGTTTTACGTATTTGATGTTTGAGAAACGTGAGAGCTTGGATATATTAAGGTAAACGATATATTAAGGTAAATGAACGATATTATTTACAACATCAGCTGGGGTGTTGTATCGGGTATACAAGCACTGCAAGTGACTGCAAGTGACTGTATGTGTGTTACAACATTGACGCGAATATTATAACGTACTTGTAATGTGAATACATGTAAGCATTTCTGTTTTTCAAAATTAGTGAAGATTCCAACGATTTTAGCCGAGTAAACTTAACAAAAAGTTCATGTAAATCAGGAATTGTATCATATATTTACAATTCGTTGAACGTTAGATTCTTTTATTTTTTCTTCGTCAAATATTAACGAGTATTATACTGTTTTTCATGACTGAACCAAAAGGCGTTTAGTTAGCCTGACACTAGGCTATAAGTGTCTAGTTATTTTATAGAAAAAAAATAAGCAAATGATGCTGCGGCGATTTTTGAATAATCATACGAAGGAGAATTATTGTATCACAGTACAGCATACCAGCAGGCATTATTTAGTTTGTATCCCCCAGAAACTCTTTAGCTGTTAGCTAAGACAGATATGATTATTATAGTAGTTTTATTTGATCTCTTTTGGGTTCCGTTTTCTGGTAGTAAAATATCTGACCCGGCATGAAAGGAAAACGTAGAAAGTTGAGAAACCCCACGACACTCGGAAGAATGGAAATGTAGAGGTTAGCAATTGACATTCAATATTCATCATGACTCTTGATATTCAGTATTACTCCGTCCATTGTTGTCTTAAACTTCAACAGAAAGTGCCAAGATGAATATGTCTGTTTCCATTTTGTTCATTATTTATTTTAAACTTTTGTCTGGCTACAATTTTCTACTGGACAGAGTGTTGACTAAATTTCCCCTCCTGTGATCAAATTTTGGTACCAGCTACCTATTAAAAACAGCAATGAAGCTAGTCTGTAAAAGGAGGTGTAATGACGTCCTAACGGTTACGTGCTAGAAGCACCACCGACCTTTAGCACGAGGTGTACTGCTTTATATGATGTAAATTTTCCATATAAAATCCTGCTTCATGGTCACTCTGTTTTCTTTTGTGTTTTTTTTTAATCACTTCTGCAATTTATCTCGTGGTTTTAGATACATGTCTTTAAGGAAAGGATGGGGGCAGCTAATCATCCTTACTTGCAGCCCTTGGGCTGAATTACGAACGACGCAGATCAACGTGGTCGAGTTGAAGTCATATCAAAGGCGCCGCTGGCAGCCACCATTCGACCCATGCTTGACCACGGAGCACAGCTATTTGAGCACAGCACATTGTTGTATGATTTAATTTTTGGCAGTGGAAATGGGTTTTGTTGAATTTATTTATATACATTTACCACACAACTTTTAAATTTCTCAAATTTGTGTTGGAAGCTTTGACCATAAATGAGTTTATTTTAAAATTGATACTGATGGTGTGTAACACCAAAAAACAACTCCTTTTATGTCAAAATAGCAATCGTTGCCTAAAGGTCATTTTTACAACAGTTCCATGCAATTGTTTGTTCTGATGCATGCAATGAACTCTCTTAAGCCTTCAGGATGTATTGCTCCGATACCTGGCGAATTGTGAGCAGCGATTGTGTCCTCGAGGCAACATTGTACATAGCAAGAGGAATAATTATGTGTGACAATCGTATCATAAAAATGTCCTAACAAATACCACAATGATCAACAAAAAAGGTCTCAAGAGCATTGCTCTGGTTTGTCCTTCCTTATGGATGAAGTTGGACCAAGAATTCGTGTGTGGCCCAAGGTGAAAAGCTCATGTCATCCTCATCTCACGTTGTTAACAAGGATAATCTCCAAAAGCAACATGAGACAACGAACACACCCAATATCTCAAGCTAAACACATTTTTCCATTGTCTTAAGCGTACACTTTTTTACAATTGGCACTTCTCGAAGATTTCGCGACTGCCACGTGCGGTGTTAGTTCAGTAAAAGAACCAATGTCAGCGTTAATGACATTAAACGTATTTCCTAATGAAATATGCAGATAAGCATAATGACCCGCCAATGAGCATCACGTCGCGAAATATTCAAATAAATCACAAAACAGTAGCGGGCACAAAGTCGTCATGATCTCCTACAAGAGAAACACAAACTAGTCAAGAAAAACGAGACCAAGGGAAGATTAGCCAGGAAAAAACCACAATTGAATTAGAGATGTATGTTATTGTAGATTTAAGCTATTAAGGTTGAGGGAAATCCGAAATAACTGATACCCCACCATAAAATCCTGTTTTCTTAAAACAATGTTCGCTATTTACACAGGCATTTTCTTCGGGGGGGTCTTAAGTAGGAAAGACCGGGATTAAATTCCTACGGAAACCTCTATCGCAGTGGGTTGTCAGTTTGCGTTGTTATAAAATAAATCGTGTGCACTAGACTGCTCACCACACCAGCTCATCACGATGCAGTGCGCAACGAAAGTGCTCTTTGCTTCAGTTTTAATTCTGGCCTATGGCGAACGACGATGTGACGGGACGCCACTGCAGCAAACCACATCACTGAACACGAAACGCAAATGCCCTAAGTTTATGGAAAACTTGTACGAAAAAGTCTTGAAGGGAGAACACCAACTTCCCTACATAGTACACAGTAATGAGGCTGTTGGTAAGTAAAGTACTAGATATCTTAGTGTTTATAGAAGACCACGCTGGCAGTTTCGCTTGTGAGTTTTTAAACATAAAATTAGAGAAGAACCGCCAAGTTTTCATTTTGTCCTTTTTCTTCGTTTTGCATCATCTAATGTGCGTTTTCTATCTCACTAGTCATACTGATATGGGGAAGGATCCATAAATTTCGAGGACCACGTGGCTTCCTGATTCAAAAACATAACCTATCCGTTTATTTTGTCGAATTCGAAAAAAAGCTTGGTCCATTACGATGCACATTTGATTTATTTCGTTCTGTCGTTTACAACGAAAATGCTTTGCCTATGTGGAAACGAGAATGTTTTGCTCTCTTGATATTTACACGTTTAAAGGTCGATCGGTGTGGTGAGACTCTGGTTGATTTAACATTAGGGTGAACTGACGATACTCATGTTTCCTTTGTTTAGTTAGTTGTTCTAATTAATATTTTCATTGCTATAACTCACAATTTAATGAAGAACTTCACACTATCTTTCCGGTCCAGATTACGCTTTTGACACGTTCTTTATAATGTACTGTTGGTTTAATTCTTAAATGTATATGTGGAATTCCTCATCATTTTCTCTCTAAATTAACTCAATATAGTAACAATTAAATTTCGTTGCTGGAGATCTTAAAACTCAAAGTTACCGACGTAAGTTAAGTCAGATGATTAGGCTAGTTAGGCCAAATCGAGTTCCTTTCATTGAAGACACGTCATATCTTCATCTCAGATGCTGGGAATGCGCCAGAGAACAGTGTACAGACGATCAAAGACTGAACAAATGTCTCTACTTCCGCAAATCACATACAGCACACCATCAAACCAAAACATACATGTAACGCTTGCTTCCCATCTGAGTTGTGGTTGAAGTGTCTGACCAACTAGTGGAATGTTTAGGGGTTGATTTCTGTCTCAGATTCGAAAACTTTGTTCTGAAGTTTAAACTTAATGAACGCCAGAGATGGTCTAATGTTAAAAGTAACTTTCACGCAGTTAATAATTCACTGAATGTTTCTTGTTATAGAAGTGAAACGATTAAATACCTTGTTTGAAGGAACTTTCAACGATTTAAGCTTCACGCAGAGAGAAATACTAGAGCGAGCCAGGCTGCGGTTAAACATTCTCAAGCAGACACGTTGTGCTCAGAAATTCACACTTCGGTTAATCGACGGCGAGACTTATCAAGTGATAGATGAATACATTCTTGAAGCCAAACATAACGGCGTCAATTCCATTCACCTCACTAGCTCCTTGAAAAAGTTAGTTCTGGCACCCAGTGTAAACAAAAGTCTTCGTGTGAAGATTGTTTTTAACAACTCGATGTCAGACAAAAGCTTGTGTAATAAAACCACGAGTGGGATAAGGAAACATGTCTACTTGGTAACACACACGAAGGAAAAGAACCCGAGGAGGTATCGTTTAAGACGTTCACCTAAAAACCGAAATCTGCCATCGTCGCCGAAGACATGCACCATGCAAAACGTTTACGTCAATTTACGACACCTCAACAACACCGTTGTCGCCCCTCCGGGATTTACGACTGGTTTGTGTGGCACTTGGCAGCCGATTCCGATAGGTGCAGATCCCATCATTAAACGAGTGGCTAAAGCTGTTTACAAAGCCACCAGAAGTTTGCCTCAAGTCAGCAACCCGAAATGTTGCATTCCAACAGCATTCAACCGCTTACCCATATTATATCTTGATAGCATGTCGCACAGTGTTCTGCGATACTTAGACAAAGTTCTTGTCACCAAGTGTGGCTGCCCATCGAAAACTTAAAACGAAATTTTTACTTAAAAGACAAGCTTAACGCAGTTCCTTTTATATGAGCTCGTAATATTAGAACATGTTGAAGTCTCAAAAGTTACTTGACTGGACCAGTGTGACATTACCTGTTACCATCCCACCAATGTACTTAAAGACGTGAAAAAATTTTTATAAGCACCCTAGCACTTTATTCTGTGCGGCGTTAGATACTGGGTTGTTTGTTGTAACACTGTTTAAGACAGGAAAATCTTAACAGGAAAACTTTGCATTCTTTGACAGGCTCAGTATTACTTCATCATTACAAAAATGTTCAGAAATATTTATATATAACACATCCTGAATGGATAAAACGTCTGTATATAATAAAAGTTAATCTGCCTGGAGTCTTTCGTCTATTATTTTTATTCGCATCATGTATCTTCTAGCATTCTGTTTCCACGAGATACTCCAATTAGGAGAAGACTTCTTCGGCTTTCAACTATCAACTCACCTCCCCTTGGTCTCTGAGTCTCTATTTCTATCTCTGTCGTTGTCTCTCTCAATAAAAAATTGATTACAGATTAAGAGAGCATGGCATCGATTTAGCTTTACCAAAATCTCGAAGAGAATATCTGAAAAGAAGTTCCCAATGTGTGTGTGTTTGTGCCTCTCTCTCTCTCTCTCTCTCTCTCTCTTTTTTTTTCCTTTTCTTTTTACTTTTCATTCTTCATCTCTCTCCCTCTTATGCTTTCTCGTTTTTCAACACTTTGTGATCCACCGCAACCTATGTCAAAGTTATCTTCATTTAAAATGGAAGTAAATTATGGAACAGTTTTCCGATATAAGGAAACTTTCTCAACTCGATATCTTGAAGAAAACAATAAGTAGAAATTATGAGGTGACTCCTAGATCGTACACTCGATTCCCGCCAAAGAACCTTGGTTGGTCTTTGCTGCAGTTCTGGGTAGGCTATTACGGAAGGTTTCTGTACTAACAGTCACCCTTGTGAGACATGATTGTCCATAGTTGTCCTCATCAATGAAAATTCGCTTCCTCCTGTCAACTGTTAACCTTATAACTCATTTGGCTCAGTAATATAATTGCTGCCAGAGGTTAGGTCGAAGTTTCTCAATTACTTATGAAGGTAATTATAGTACGAGCATGACGCACTTCTGGTCCATGGCTATGCACTAAAATAACTCAAACACCATTATGGCGTGGGAAATCAGATGTTGACCACTTCATGAGGAAATAAAGGGAAATAAAGGGTAAAAGAATGTGTTTACATCGGAAATGAAACTCTTACTGTAATATCTAAATTAAGAGTGGCTGACAGTATTGGTAATTAATTACTTTGTTTATGTCAAAAGCGGCCACGCTTGTAACTCACGTTCAACCTTGTCGCCGTTTGGCAACTTTGTTATTCTGTTCTGGCTAACGTCGAATTGTTTTGTTCTGCCTAACGCAATAATATTTTACTTGTCAAGGGTAGACGTACTGGCAAGATATTCGACGAAGGGTGAATTCAAGGAAAAAGCATACGTAAGTACGGCTTCGTTCTATTTTTCTTAACCCTTTATTGGGCACTGTTGTCATTCGACAACTCTATCATTTCGCTCTGGTTAACGTCAGACGATTTTACTTGTCAAAGGGAGACCTGCTGCAAGGCTGCCGGACAAAAGGTTGGTGTCACCTCTCTGAAAACAACACGAAAGCGATCTTCTGCACTCGGAAGGAAGAATGTCATTTTGTGCTTTCCCGGTTGCTGGAAACAGAGTAAGGAAACACTACTTCCAAAGATGTCCAGTGCCATTTCACATTTAGATAAAGTATTTCGCTTGTGAGAAAAAGAATTTTAGCAGCTAAACTTTGATTACGCCATTTGATAAGTCACGAACATGCGGAACATTTCACTTGATAAATGTCAGCATCATGTAAAACATATTAGTAATGGGAACTGTATCATGTTTAATAAGAGGACAACGTGTCAAGGGATTAACATCTGGAACATGTTTTTAATAAGTGAACTGTATCAAATTGCTAAACCGCTTAGACAGCAGGTGTATCCATCGACTGAACCAGCACGTACTTTATTCCGGGAAATTAACGCTCGTGTTAATTAAGTTATTAGAAATTAACGCGATTAACTCTTGGAAACCGATTTTGTGGTGATAACGGGAACAAATTTTATTTCATCAAGACTGGATTCAGGTTGAGTGTCTTGGGTTATTTGTTTCGTTGACGCGTTGCTACCGTTGAAAATGCAGTTTAATACATTTCGAAGGAACGACAACCAATAAGATCTCGTTAATCCTCACAATGAACTATATCGTGGGGACGTCAAGTCTAATCGGGAATACGAGAACGAAAAGATAAGCTATTGTTAGCTAGGTGTCAGTTATTTATGGATAGTGTGCAGAATCTGGGGTTATAATTAGTCGAAATTAAGGTCGCGAATTTTAACGCCCCAATTAATGTCGCGGAAATTAACGCTGCCAAAAATTTTCGCCACTTTAATTATCGGGAATTTTTTGAATTTGCGTTTATTTCATGGAGCATTAATTTCCTGCATCAAGATGTTTTGTAACCTTCACTCTCCATTTGAGTTCCAACAGCTGAATGGTTAGAATGAGATACGACCGAGTCTTCAGCCATTTCAGTTTATATACAACGTATTATCAACAAACTCAGTCAATTTTCATTTCTGGAAATTGGATTACCGATCTACAGTGCGCATGATATTCAGGACAAGTCTGCTACGCACTGCGATCACTATTACTAAACGCAATAAGACAAGTCTTGAAGTTGTGCTTTCTATGCGCCCTGAAATTCTTTTTCTCTTTTTTCTTCCTCCTTATTTCATCGTTATAGATGTCGGTAAAATACGAAACAAAGACGGTTGCTGGCCAAGCCAGGACAATAGTATAGCCAAACACAGAACACACTGCTCCAAACAGTTTACCAGTTATTGTAATAGGAATGAGGTCTCCGTAGCCAACTGTGGTCAGTGTGACGATAGTATACCAGAATGTATGAACAATACTTCCAAAATCTTCATTTACGGGAGACTCGCTGTGGTAAATTACAGCTGAGAAAAACAGGAGGCATATTCCTACGCAGTACAAACATAAAATGAGCTGTCCGGAGCAGGCTTTTAACGTTTGTCCCAGTAACCGCAATCCGCTTGAGAAGCGAGCGAACTTGAATATGCAAGCAAAAGAGGAGGATCGCAGGAACTCTGAAAACTTGGTGAGGAAAGCAAGTTGGCATATGTCAGCTTGTCCTAACACGATTTGTAAAACTGTTGACACCAAGGAGATCATGTCAATGACGCCCATGAAACTGAGAAGATAGTGGAGTTTAGACACAGATAACGTGAACCGTAATAGAAACTCCAGCAAGAACCAAATGCCACAAGCGAGGTGTAATATTACCAGTGGGTCACCAATGGTCATTACCAGCTCCGTCGCATTACCGTGATTACAAGAAGTAGACCACGTCCATTGATATTTAGGGAGACTTGATAAGCACGTAGCAAACAAGTACATAACAACAACTATAACACAAGGCCATGATAACAGAACGTTAAACACTGCATACTTTCTTTCACAGCTTTTCAATGGTACATCCCAACTTGACTCCAGCCGTTCCTCTGTTTCACTAATTCCCAATTGTTGTATCTTTTGCTTTTTCTTCGGTTGCTTGAAGTTCAGCGAGCCGTATTCCAACTCCGCAACATTCCATGGGTCAATCTCAAAAAACTCTAGTTCCTGTAGAAATATCTCTTCAGCTACATCACTGGGTCGAATTAGCTTTCCCGAGGACTGGTAATAATAAAGTATTGCATCGAACGCTTCTTTGTTTCGGTTAAAACAATACTGTAGTCCGCCTTGGTCGTAGTATGGATTTCTTTTATCACAACCCAATAGCGTGTTCGGGTATTTTGATAACGTGCTTTCAAATGTCTCATAAAGCGTTCCCCTTATGTTAATTCTTACTTTCTTGTCTTCAGTCCACGTCTGAGGACATGTTCCTCGGTCGTTAGACGGATGCATGGTGGGTCTGTGGATGATTTCGGGGCTGTTTGTGGACAAAAAACGACTGTTGATCAGCTCGCTGCTTGATGAAACGTTACCAGAGCGGTTTGAAGCGTCAAGCGTTGGCGACAGAAGGGTTGCAGCAACACTTCCTGCTATTGTGGATGACATGGTTGATGGATGGTTTTGTAGTCAAGCAAGATAACAATACCTTGTAGTGAGCTCTTGCTGTATCTCTTTGGAAGAAGAAAAACAACAAGGATCTTTCCTGTCTTGGATAATTACAGCAGCACCAGACAATTACCGTATATTATAAACAATACCACTGACAGCGCCTTTGAAATAATCTGAACATTTCTATGCAATGGAATGGCATTAATTTTACCATTTGTCATGCAAATCATTGAAGCGACGGGAGGTTTGAGTCGACACAATACATCAACGTCGCGAGCTTGAACCACGTTGAAGTGAAAAATTAAAGTCATATGGTTCGACAAAAGGTTCCAGCAGAATCCTTTGTTACATGATGTTGTAGCTGAGTAGTATCTGGTTGCTTAATCGGAGAACATGTACTAGCGCAGTCATTGCAATCTAACCGGAATACACATTTATTTTTGTCAGGACATAAGTAAATATTTTTTTTAAAAATAATATCAAAAAGGGAGTGCACTCTGGCAAACCGCAAGAGAACTAGGCTCTAGGCTCCCTAGTCTATTGTTTTCTTCAGAGTTCTACCTTTACCCTTTTTCTGTCCAAGATGTCTCCCTTTGACGAGTAAAATCGTCTGGCGTTAACCAGAGCAAAATACCGAAGTCGGATAAGGACCTTAAAGGGATAAGCATTTTCCAAAGTTTTTTTCAAAACATGAAAATGGCGCTCATACATCTGTGTAAAAAAATATTTGTTCCAATCACCGCCTATTAACGAAGCTCAGAACCGCGCCAGCACTTCGTGAACGAAAAAACAAAAATGAAGATAAAATGAGGACTGAATACGGTGACGCAAGTGCGATGCTACTGAAAGAAGTAAATCGAAATTGTCAAATAAAGAGGGCAAAAAAAATGAGAGTTTTTTTAGAGAAAATGTTTCAATAAAGTTTTACTTTTCAACAACGTCTCCTCTACAAACGCAGTCGCTTATCTCTTCTTCTCACTATTTAGCAGTTTTGTCTCAAAGTTTGTTTTCTAATGACATACTGAAAATGTCTTATACGTACTATGAAATCAAGAGCCCTCTGCACCAAAAATTCAGTATCAGATTCACATACTGTCTTAAAAAGAACGTTTTCTAAAAAATAAAACGTTCCACGGCTGAGTCTATTCATCAGTTACAAAATCAATGTATAAAAATACTTTTATATATTAATGATACGCATGAAATAATATAATTGATAATATATTATGTTTGTATGATATATTGTCAACGTTTAGTTCACGCTAGCCATATTTATCAATAAGACCACAAGCCTGGCTTTCTTATGATCAGGCAGAGAACGACAGCCAAGCCTGAGTTGACCATCGCAAAGGAAAACAAAGCCGAGTTTGTAATAATTTTTGTATAAATAGGGTTAGTTTGCTTATTCAATTCGTAATAAAGGGAAGATTTTTGTTGGCTTATTACATTTTATTTATGGTAAACCAGCCAATTCACCGATTTGTGCGTTAGAATGGTAAATTCGTTATATTTATAGTTTGTCGTTTTTTATGCAACCGACCGCTGACTTTCATGTGCCGGAGTCCGTGAAACCATATATAGTCGTGCAGGTTTGTGTCATATAGAAGAAATAGTTCCATTTAGTGACTATAGTCTTGGGACAGTTCATCTTGTAGTTCAATGTTTCCGTCGTAATGGTATCCTCCTGTCCCACTGTTCAGTGTTATTGGCTACATTCTATGTTCAGTGGGTCCCCTTCATCCTACTCAACATTGAACGGTGAAAGGAGGGAGGGTGACGATATTTTGCTAAAAACTTTAAACCTTAGTTAATAGTAGGCTTTCTACGCGTGGCAAGGTGCTTTGTCACTGATGATATATATCTGTTGGTAATGAGGTCCAAAATGACGACCTATTCATTTCTTTGCACTGCGACCCATCTGTATCTATCAAAATTACTTCAATTGACATGCCTGACCTGAAAAGCATATGGACTTTCAGTCTAAGTTGGGTTTTAGAGACAGAAGAATGAA
This sequence comes from Heliopora coerulea, assembly GCA_030142905.1. Taxonomy (NCBI): domain Eukaryota; kingdom Metazoa; phylum Cnidaria; class Anthozoa; order Scleralcyonacea; family Helioporidae; genus Heliopora; species Heliopora coerulea. The sequence goes on along the minus strand of JASJOG010000282.1, from coordinate 189,174 downwards.
TTTTACACTGGTACATATATCTCTGAGTGTCAAGTTAGCTGTTTTCTTTCAAGCTGGTTTAGTTCAGCTGGAAATCTAATTTAGAAATACATTCACACACTTGCAGTCAATGAGCGAAGGCCTATACAATACGAACCTGGAGCTTACCTTTTGAGCGAATACTTGAAAACGTGCAAAAGCGCGTTTGTAATTAACGCCTGTGCGGATCTCGGGCAAATAGTTGTGACGTGGGAACTCAAATGTGCGCATTGCGCGAAATTGATAGTAAAAACAACTAGTTGGATAGCCAGCATGATGTTTTGTCGGATCACATGATGGCTTATAAGCCGGTATTCATGTCCCCAACGTAGTTTTTCCTTCTCAATGATTCGACACTGACTGAAAACGTCCCGTACAATTGATAACGTTTTTGTTAATGAATACGGTTACAGCACTTTGTGGTGAGAAACGCAAACACTGAAAATTTTTCGAGTCAGTGGTACAACGGGAAGATACTGGAAGTATTCGTCGTCTAAATGCCAAAAAGACAACTATTGTTAGTTTTAACTCGTCTGAAAACGACCGCATTTGTTTACTTTTGCGTTGTGATGGATCTTTATGATTCATGAAGATTGTGTGAAATAAACTCATTTTTGAGGAAGATGAAATTTGTATTAGATAATGTGGCAATGACCTTGAGATGTTGCCATGTTTACCCAATTAAGGGTCAGAAGTAACTTCCTCTTCGTTTTTTTTTAATACATTTTATTCATTTATACGTTGAATATATTTGCATACTTTAAAGTCAGAATTTTCAAAATCACGAAAGACTTCAATCGCGGTGAAAATTAAGTTTACTTGTACTCCCTAAATTCATACAGTACATAATCAACTTCCAACATGCTATCACTTCCCAGCCTAATTTACCTGTTATGACTGCGTAAATATAAACCACACATAAATTACGTAAACTGATGCCGCAAGTTTAAAGACAGTCTTTAAATAAATATCCTTATCACAGATAACATCCATGTCTTTTCGTTTTGAATATGCTAGTTACAATTTCGTGCTAACAAACCAACTGAACATTAAGAAAGCTCATTCATTTAAATAACCATGGATATACTTGCTGATATCTTTGGGGTCAACACTGCTGTAGTATCCTTTGATGAGGAAAAGGAACTGAGAAATATCAATCTTTTTGTTATTATTATCGTTCAAATGATGGTGGCAAACGCTCTTCGTCTCATTTGTGACACCAGGCAGTAGTCCCAAGCCTTCTTCTCCAACTACAGCATTGTCGTTCGACGCCCAACACTTCTGGAAAGACTTACGTAGAGAATCCTCAAACCACAACGGGAGAGAGTCATTCTTAACAATATGGTCTCGAATGGACATGTTGAACGACATGAAGTCGTTCACAGTTATCTTCTCTGGGCCACCTTCTTTGGCAAATTGACTCATCTCTGCAAAGTATTTCATTGCACCTGGCATCCAATTTGCATCGAATTCTTCAACTCGCTGTTCAATGTCCTTATCTGCCATTCCTCTCTCTTGCAGCTGTCGTCGCAGGGTACTGAGAAGTTTCTTGCTTTGTAGTTCTGCGTCCTGTCTCTCAATAAAACCTTTTCTACCATGGTCAAAACAATCGAAAAGGTGTAGAAACTTTCGTTTCAAAAATTCTTCACCACCGATGTCCATCGAGATATACGTGTCTATCGCTTGCGTTGAATTGAACGAAGAGGTATTGTGGTTTGCAGAACCTTTCGAAACCCAAGTACCCGTGACGAAAATGTCGATATTTGTTTCGGTAATTTTATGCCTGTCTTGCCATGACACTTGGAATTAAACAATTAACAAATTGTCGAAGTTAAATTCTTCTTCATGCAGGTTGCTACATGATTTTTTTTTACTGCACTGGAGGTCAAGTTACAACAGGCCAGCGTTTATCAGAATTAATATCACAAGAGTAGAAAATCTAATCCTCGTGTGAGTTCCACATATGGCATTCTGCTCTATAGGAGAAATATTGGTGTTCTTGCGTTTGTTTTCTTTTGAAGTCAATCATCCATACAATGCCTTGTAATAAGATATGCCATAGTTTAAATGACCTGCACATCTTTTTATCATTGCCAGACCCATTGGTGCGTTTAGGTTTTAGCCAAATGTACATCCACGTGCGTTTCAACTTATCAAGTGATGAATAGATATATGCGTCGACGGCTTGAAAGGAATCTGCTGTGTAAAAGTAGGAGCTATTTGAATTTCACGATCCCTGATTTTTCGTCACTGACTTTTCTGGAGCACGTTCAAAAGTTGATTAGATTAAGATTTGGACTTAAAGTTAATCTGTTCCTTAATTGTTGTGGTTCGCTAGTTTTGTTAAAAATTCTCAAAATAAAATCTTTTTGAATTCATCCAAACTCTGGAAAAATAAAGCTGACTCACCCTGCTGAGTTGCATGAAGTGTGCAGTAAAGCCTAGTTCACGCGGGCAAATTTTCTGTGGCAAGTATTCTGTGACCAAGATACTTCCTCGTGTATAAAGACAGCAAATGCTAGGTTGAAACTCGTTTGCCTATGCGCCAGAAATGACTATGGCAGTGAAGACTATACGGAAGAAAGCACTGCCAACCTCTGAGTATGTGACTAATTTTCTGTTACAGGTCCGTCGCAGTGGTGGCGCCAGGAATTCCCCGACGCAGAGGCTAACGTCCCCGATAGGGGGGGGCTAAACGAAAAGAGGCATGACCACGCCCTCTTTATAGTTTCGTTACTTGAAGGTCGAAAACATCATCTCATTTTTCGCAAGAAGAATCTCAACTTCTCACTAGAAACAGTTTGCTTTTAGATTTGACATGAAGAGAAGAGTCAGTATTATCTTTCTTGGCTAAATTAGTGACAAGCTCTGATAGTTTGCGCAATATTTGTGTGTTTATCAGTGAAAATCCCCAGACGGATGGTTAATTTTCCCCAGACATGGGGACTAAGGTTCCCCGACGGAGGGGATGTAGCCCCCTCTGCCCCCCTCTGGCGCCACCCCTGGTCCGTCGTCCACACGATCAAACTTTTGCATATGACATGTTTTTGTTTGTCAAAAAATGGCGCTCCAGTTTTTCAGAAAGGCATTTGTCGAATGAAAAATTCGGGCAAATTTTCTCATGTACACGAGCACATAAAAATGGTCACTGAAAACTTGTCACAGAAAATGTGCTCGTGTGGACTAGGCCTTAAATCATTGTGATTTCTACCAGGTAGACCAGCTCGTACAGTTCCAATTTTTGAAATCATGGGCATTGACAAGATTGCCGTTCTTCCTGATCAATAGGACAATAAAGTGGCGTGCTGGCAGCCTGCACACCGGCATCTTCATTGTGACATTTGATTGTTAACGGCTTCATTCGTTGTCGTCACGTATCTCGTTTCAGAAGTTATTGCTACAGTGTGGTCATCGTGTGGTCCTCGTTGGTTTTTCGGATTCCTTTCATTGAACTGCAATGCAATGTAAACCACAGGGATATTTTGTGCTCCTATTTAATGGTTTTTCTTGAACTTATACCAGTATATTGAACCAGTTAAACAATTAAATTATTGCCTTATGTTCTGGATCTCGGCAACATTCGTTTCTACAACCAAAGTTTTGTAGGTGCGATATCAAACACTCGTCGCCATTTATCCAGTGATCCCGAACGATGTTATTTAGTGGTGAGCACCGATTTCATCATTAAAAAGTTGTGAAATCTCAGGGTATGCCAGAATTTTGGCCTTCCTAAAAAAGTAACCCTAGCAACGCCACTGCTCATAGTTGAGTCTGCCAAAAAAATGTCGCAGTTGCCGAGGGAGATTGAATCCATGACTGGTAGCTCCTTTTTTAATTACATGTAATTCATTGATTAGTTCCTACCACCGCCCATCTGAAAGCGACGGGCTCAATTCCCGTTTCGGGCTCAGAAATGTTATCTGAAGGTTGGAAATGTTTCACACTTACGCTACTTTGATCCATTTATTTTGGTCAGTTCATGATTGACTAAAAAGCACGTACCTATTTACTCCAATATTTATCATGTTAACTCCAATATCTTATGGCTACCAATAATTTTTCCCTAGCTTAGAAAAAAATGCATTGTACGGAAGCCCGTGCTCTACTGTAATAATTTTTTTTCAGTAATTACTAATTTTCTAGCAATCTTCGATTTTTTATTGTTAGTCCAATTTACGTTCACAAGTCCTGACATGAAGTAGACGGAACATAAAGTACACGTAGCCACTGACGCTGATGTAACGCTGGCCGCCGGTCAAAATGGCGGACAACGAGGACGTTGGTCCCCCAACTGATTTGCAACAAAGCGTCTCGTCCACAGAAGAACAAGAGATGGGAGCAAGGAAAGGTGAAAGCAAAAATCAAGAATCAGAAAAGGTGGGATAATATTTTGTTTTGGCTACAAATATTGAGTGTGTCATACGTCATTTGACATTTGTGAACATTTGCGCCTTCGTTTTCATATATGTATCGTATTATGACCTGTTTTTGCCGCATAAGGCACCGTTTTGATGAGCAAGATGAGAGAATTTGATACGATCACTCGCCATGAACTTTGGTAAAAGTGCTTTTTAGATATTACGGTGCACCCAGCAATGGAACAATGTAATTTGTAGCTTGGTTGTAAGGTTGTTCGGCCAATGCTATTATTAGTGTCAAAATATTTACCGCACAAAATTCGTATGAATTAATCTTTTTGATACTTGTTGAAGGTGTAGCACAAACATATTGAATTCACAGATACTGTAAATACTCAAGTTGCTGGGAGATTTACTGAATTTCAAGCAGCTAGAAGAGGGGGTGGTGGTTTAGGGGGAGGGCTTAATCGGGAGAAGAGCTTGTTTAAACCATAAATTTCAGGGAATGATTTAATTAACATGGCTCCTGTTCAGGTTATCTTCTTTTGACATATGTTTATGGTTTTGTGATTGAAGGTGGGAGCTTAATAGAAAGTAATACAATTGAGGCACCTTATTGAAGAAGGAGGCTCAAAAGAATTTTAATTGTAAATTCTTTTGGGTGGAAAACTTGCTAAATTTACAGTTAATATTTTTAGGTAAATTCCAAGAAAGATCTTGAAGCTGAGCCAAAAGGAGCTCCACATGCTTTTGGGAAAACAGAAGAAAAAACTAATTTACCTGAGATGGAGACTGTTAAACCTGACAAAACTCCTACTGTTGTTAGTGAGGCACCAGTGATAACAAACCCACCATTAAACAACAGTCTGTCTAGCAGTCAAAATCACATAAAGAGCAGGAGTGAAACTACAAGGATAGGAAGAAAAGGCAAAAGAAAAGTGGATAGTGGCCAAGGAGCTTCTACCACTAAGAAATCAAAGAGGTAATCTTTTCAGTTTCACTTCTGCCTGGTGTCTAAGAGCACCTTGGGCTGTAAATAGTGGGAGATGGGGTGTATGTGAAACTGTTCCAGTGTTTTAAGATGAGAGCTGCTTATAAAAAGTAAAATAACAATTATAACATCCCCACAGTTCTTGATACAGCTCCTGTGCAGCTTTGTTACACTGCCAGTGTCCAGCAGATCATAGATAATAAAAATATTGCAAATGAACCCATAGTTTAATAAAAATATTCACAAAGCTAAATTTAGGCTACTAAAGGCTATAGTCATGTATCCAGAGAAAAGTAGAAAAAATTTAGGAGTTTTTAGAAGCTTAAACTATTAGAAAAGATATTTTGGTGAACTGTCTCAAATGAACTTGACTGCCATATTGAGTGCTTTGAGGCTTGAGATTTTTATGGCCAGATGCATTTCCTGGCATCAACCTTTTCTGTTGGGGGAGGACCCTTAGCCTTTGCCTAAAAAGGCATTACCTACAAGGCAGCAGGTGACTTGTCACCCTGAGTAGGGGCCCATACCAAGTGCTATCAACCGGAGCCGGTTGAACTCGGGCCTTGCATAGGCAGGGTCAACAATCCCTGAAGTAGTAAACTTATAATTACTACCCGCTACCTATCTACCTGCTACCTAAAAAGGAATTTAACAAAAGAGAAAAAACTTTCCAACAAAGGTAGTCAGATACACTACAAATTTCAGCTAATCCTACTTCAGCTAGTCCTACTGGATGGGTACACAAGCGATGCTCAGGTGTGAAGGGCTTTCTGGTTAGAGCTGAGGATACGTTTGTGTGCAGGACATGTGAAAGAGAAGGTAATGAAGAGGATAGGAATGTGGAGGAGAGCTTGGATCTGGGAAATGGGGTTCACTTAGAGAATGTTGGAAAGTTTTGTTTCCTGGGTGATATGCTGAATGGGGGGTGGAGGAGTGAATTCTGCATCCGTGGCAAGAGCACTTTGTGCATGGAGGAAATTTAAGGAGTTATCAGGGATCTTGACAAGGAAGGAAGTGTCACTTAAGTTGAAGGGAAGCTGTATGTGATGTGTGTGAGGAGTGCTATGATATATAGAAGTGAAACATGGGCCATGACAGCAGAGGATGATGAGGATGGTGAGATGGATGTGTGGTGTATCGCTGAGGGATAGAGTGCCAAGTGCAGAGCTGAGGGAAAGAATGGGGATTGAGTCAGTGTCTGAAGCCGTGAAACAGAATAGGTTAAGATGGTTGGGACATGTGCTGCGGAAGGATGATGATGATTGGGTGAAAAAGATCATGTCATTTGAGGTGGAAGGTAAGAGAGGACGGGGAAGGCCGAGGATGACATGGAGCAAGGTGGTGGAAAAGGACATGAGAGAGTGTGGGTTGAAAAGGGAAGATGCGAAGGATAGGGAGAGGTAGAGAAGGCTGCTGTGTAGAGCCACTGGCCAACCCCTTGTGTAAGCAGGGAAAACGGCTGTAAAATGACTGTTGTTGTTGTTGTCTCAAATGAACTATAATTTTTCTTGGAATTAAGGGAAGTGAGAGAATTTCTGAGGAAGTGTTAGCATGAGTTTATGGAAAACTAGGCACAATTTGTTATTCTTGCAGTGACCTTGCTCAGCAAAGATTGCCATCTCATGGTTATCCACTAGAACATCCATTCAATAAAGTAGGTACATGTGATAATACTACTGAGTTAAACTAAATGAGTAAACAAAATAAGTATGATGAACTTACATGTACATGTAACATTGTGAAAATCTAAACCTGATAATAGCAATAAACTGATTATTTTTTCCAGGTCTCAAAATGGTAGTATTAGATTTAACACTGGTCTGCTGTTTAATAGGAAGGAATTTAAAACATGTATTTTGCTTTATGCATTACCAGATCAACCCCTTTATGGGCTCTGGAGACATTTTACTTAGCTTCAATTTCTGTGCTGTCTAAGAGAACAAATTCTGTAGTTCTGGCCTTATGAACTTTGTCATTTAAGTGTGTCAGTCATGAGTGTAAATGGTGATGATTGTTTTAACCAAATTTTATCTATAAGGATGGTTATAGATACATCCTAGCCGAACCTGACAAAAATGCCCCCAAATCCAACATTGATATGGAGTCATATGCAGGCAAGCCAATTCCAGGAGAATTGTATCGTGTGGCATTGCATCATAAAGTCTACTTAGCATTGCATGACAGAGGTAATTAATTGTGTTGTGTTACACTACATCAGAGTTTACAGCAAAATTGTAGAAGATTTCAAATTGCATGTTTGTTAGTTGTTTTCTTCCCAAGCCAACCATGTCTCCTCTTGACCAGTAAAATCATATGGCTTTAGCCACTTGAATAAATGATAAAATCCTGATAGATGGTTAATGAATTAATTTGGATCTTAATCCTGTCACCCTCTCACCAACTGATGCACCTTCCCTTCATGAGTAAGAACTGGCAGTAAATATTATGCAGAAATATGATGGAAACTTGTGAGGGAGAGGGACTTTTAAATGAAAAATACTAGAAAAATTACAAATGGATAATTTACACATATTCTCATTTTTTATTTTCATTATAGCTCCACAGCTGAAAATTTCAGAGGACCGTTTGTCAGTAACTGGTGATAAAGGATACAGTATGGTGAGAGCAACACATGGTAAGAGATTAAAAATTGATAAATACACTCAGGTCTTTGAGCTGTGGTCAACTTAAATTTTCTGTCTGTTTGTCAGATATTTTGTATACTAGCATATGCAATGAGGAGAGTTTCCAGACTTTTGACTACCATATATGTTTTTTCATATCTGGCCTTGGTATTGACTTGTTTCATTTTTTTACCAGTTTTCACCATGAGTTAGATTTCTTACTTATATTTGCAGGTGTTAATCATGGAAACTGGTTCTTCGAGGTAATAAAGTGGGGTTTTTTTTTGTAGTTTCAGTATTTAGTCAACCAGTTTCCACATCCAATACAACATTTAATGCAACATTTCTCTATCTAGACTTTATAGTTTTTACAATGCTTATGATAAACTGCTGTAGCTTTTTGGAATCTGCTGTTTCAGTTAAAAGGTGGCTCCTTAAATTCATTAAAAGTCACCATCAATTTCTACCAAAACATACTGGTATTCATAGTAGTTTATGCATTGTGCATTGAAAAAATGCACATTCATTGCACCATGCAGATTTATAGCAGAAAGAGTACATTTTAAGACTGGTTACGTGTGTTACCTGGTCACTGCTTAAAGTGTGGGAGAGCAAGGGTGGAATATGTTTTCTGAGACTTTCATGAGCTCCCAAGATTTACTGTGGGGAAATATTATTCCAGGTTACTTTTTTGTTTACAAAATGTATACAAGTGTATGTCCAGAAGAACTGTGATATTCCTTTACTTCCATTATTTTCACTTAGTTTGCATCTATTTGATCCAGTGCCAAGTGACCAGCTTGAGACTGAATGGTAGTTAAATGTATCTGTAGTTTTTGTTTCCTTGGATTCTTCTATTTAGGTTAAGGTGGAAGATATGCCTGAGGGTACAGCATCAAGAATAGGATGGTCACAGTTGTATGGTGAGTGATCTGAGTTACAAACTGTGTCCAAACCATGCTGTTTTTATTGTGGTTAACAAGTGTGCATGTTACCAACAACCTTCTAGGTAATTGTACACATGCACTTATATACAGGTAGATAACAAGTAGTAATTTCTCTCTCTGGAATTATGGTCATTTAAAAACTGTCAAAAATTTAGGTGAAACACTTTCATTCTGTAGTGTCACTGATTGGTCATGGAGACATCAGTTGCCAATGGGTGTACTACTCAAAACTGTAAATTCAGGACTGGAAGACCCAAATCAAGTCTTTGACGGAACCATTACCCATTGATTCATTTGTACCTGATGTGGTCTTTATCATTTCATTTTGGCTCAGGACAGACCACTGTATTCACTATCTACCATTACAACCTATTTGCTGGTTGAAAATGACACATTCTAAATTCTTTCCCACGTTCACAAATTTTTTTTGTCAGTCATCATTACTGTAGGTTCTAATATGGAAAGTTAACATGTTTGAGTTGACCCCTGGTGATCATAGTATTTAGAGGAAATGTAGAACAATGATTTTTGTAAGCATTTTGAATGAACTACTTGCAAACTAAGGGACTGAGTTTGCATCATTAATGACATATTTTTAATATGTCATGTGGTAGGTAATCTGCAAGCCCCTTTGGGCTATGACAAGTTTGGCTACAGCATACGAAGTAGAAAAGGAACTGTGTTTCATCAAAGTCGTGGAAAACATTACAGGTTTGAAAGGTTTAGCAGGGATTTGTTAGTTACTTTCTTAGAACTTGAATTAATTTGATCATTGTTTTTAATGTCTCACAACACTGGCCAGTTTTATAAATACTTTTAACAATCTGCTTGTCTTGTTATTGCATGAGATGGTAAAAAACGTCTTGTTAGTTTATTTGTTTCTTTTTAAGATTATTAAATACTAGAAATATATGAAGAAATAGTTTTGTAGCCATACCTCAAAGGATAATGAGCAAGCTGTAATAAGTTCTCTGTTCCTCCTGAAATATAATTTGACTCTACAAGTTTTTTAAGTTGTCATTGTAGTTCTGACAGTGAAATGACAAGCAGTTGCAATGTTCTAGAACTACTTATTACTGTATAAAGTGTCTTCTTGTCTGTGTATTACAGCAATGGTTATTCAACAGGGGATGTGATTGGAATGTTTATAAGTCTTCCAGAGAACAGCAGACCAACAGGTAAGAAGAGTTAACCACAACACCAGTATGAATTGAGGCTACAACAGCAGTTAGAACAACTAAGCAGCAGTGACAACAACAGTGAAACTTCAGTAGCGGAAGGAACAAAAGAAGAAAAAAAAGATTAACTTAGTATTAGCAGCAGTCACAGCAACAAGAAAAATATCATGAACGACAACCACAAGAAACAGCAGTACAGACAACAAAAAGCAACAATAAGAACAAACAGCAGCTGCTAGTACAACAGCTATCACAAAAAAGGTTAAAGAGTTAGCGTGGAGTTGAACTGGGGTTAGGTTATCGAGACAAATATAGGCAGGAGGACATGAGTGTCAAAAAGGACTCCTAGAAAGTGGGTAGGAATAGAGATTGATATAATGTGGCTGGACTGAAGATGTTTATAAAAACACTAACCAGAAGGCCTTTTGTCTTTGATTTGAACACGTTTTCTTTCTCAATTTTTTGCTCATATCAGCTTCATTTTTGCCTCCGACGTACAAAGACAAGGTAAGAGATTATTATTACGATGGAAGTATTACAGAGGGATTGCGCTTTTACAGTTAGCATTTGTAAAAATTCCATATCACCGGCACTAGTTGTGAAAATAAAACATACTTTGAGGGTTCAGTTGTTGTAATTGAAGTTCTCTTCTTGTTTTTTTAAGGCTTTGATTAAATTCAAGAGTTTTCTCTATTATGAAGAGAAAGATCAAGTTGATCGAGCGGAGAAGGTGAGAAGAAATGGTCAGCAACGGATATGGAAAGGATATGGATAGCATCGGGAACAGTGATATAGAGGAATGAGAGAGAGGGAAAGAATGGGAGAGAGAGGGTGAGAAGGGGAGAGAAGGTGTGAGAGAGGGATAGAAGGGGAGAGAGAAGGAGAGGCGGATCATTCATGGAGAAGAACAGAGAAGGAAGGGGATACAGAAGAGATGAATGGGGAGGTCGGGGAAGTAGGAAGAGGCAAGTGGGATTGAAATCTAGATAATGAAAAAAAAAAAAAAGAAGCTGAAATATAGAATTTTCTTGCTTGCCTACTTGTTTGGGGATCTTGATTCGTTTATCATTATGTGTACTTTTGTTGTATTTGGTTGCAGGAGTTAACTCCATTGAAAGGGAGTAAGGTGAGTCATAAGCCCAGATCATTGCATATTTTGTGTGCTGTTTGTCCAACGAAGTTCATCATCTGCGCAACAATTTTTGCGTTGGGTAATTCTTGTCCAGGAGCCGATTCTTGAAAGGACGATTGGCATCAATGTAGGATTAGCGTGGATCAAGGATTACCAATTAATGTTAGAATCATGCTTAGATTTTCTCCTCACTGCGACCTGCTTTTTTTGCCCTTGCAGATAATATATTACCAAAACGGACAGTCAAAGGTATGAAAAAGGGTGAAACGTACCGATTGGTCTTTTTGTAAGTAATAGATACAATATGAGCGGCCGATCTGTGTACGATTTACAAGGCGAGCTGTACTAAATCGCATACGGATTGGACGCGAATATTGTATATTTCTTAAAAGCACGAATACATTAAAATGGCCATGTTTATCGGTTATTGTGAAGTTTAAGTGAATTTTAACGCAGAAAATCGAAGGAAAAAGTTCATAATTCTAATTAGTATTCTCTATTCAATTTACAAAATACTAATTAGGAGCCAAAATCTTTTGTGTTTTCTTCGTGAATTATTACTGAGTTTTTTAATTGTATTTACAGAAGAATCGGTAGATTTCGGTACTTAAGAATGGCAATCTAGCTACTTCAGTTTCTTGAATCTTTACTATCCCTTTGTTAAAAACTTCCGTTAGTAAAAATTGAAAAGCCAGTAAAAATTGATAAAAATGATTTCACTCTCACATTCTCGATTTTACTTGGCCAAAAAAAATGAAATGACTTCGCTGCGCACGCACTGTGGATAGTTCGTTACTTTCTTCTCAAGCTGAAAGTGTCTATATTTTAGGGTGTTGCTGCCGAGAACATATTCGCAGGGACATATTATCCTGCCGTATCATTGTATAAAAATGCGACGGTGAGTGGTTGTTTCCAATAGATGGGCGAATTGTGACGTGTCGAACTTTGTTCCGATCGTCAGGTCTGGTTTGTGCATCAGGTTAGATTGTGAAGACGATCGTGCACGACAGTAGAGCCAACTACCCCCACAAAATTTTTTTTTCTGGTGGGAAAAAGACAAACCCACAGACCAGTGAGACGCCCTAGGTATTAAGTACTTGAACTCCAATGGTGAGAGGCTTCAAATGTGCAGAATTTTTAACCTTCTGATGACTGATGAGAGAACAACTATGGAACTATCAGGACTGAGATTGTGAGCGAAGTGAGGGTAACCTTCTGATGACATATGAGAAGCTCCAATCATCGAAGGACGCTGATGAAGAGTTTTCGGTCGAAACGTCGGTACCTTCTCTCATTTTTTCACCGGGTACTTCCCTTAAATCCTTTCAAATTCGGATAGTGCTGTTCACTCGTGAGGACTTATGCCCTGGATGAACTTTGCAACTTTCGTACGACCGGACCCAGATGAATAAATTTCACGAACCTGTACGATCTTTCTAGACCTCGTCACATTCAACGTGAAACTAGAGCTTTGCCCTTGTATCTCTTGAGCTTTGCAGGTTTCGGTAAACTTTGGTCCAGACTTTAAGTTCCCACCAAAAGACATGAAATACAAACCGGTAAGTGTCTCTGACATTTAAGGTTTAAGACAAGAAAGACAAACATTTTTGTAGATATTTTTCTTGTAATTTTAAAAAAATCTTTTTACCAGTTGTAACGCGAAGTAATTTTAATATGAACGCCAGTAACGGTGCCATTTTAATTTTTTCTATAAAAATATTTCGATTCATAACAAGAACGTTCATTTCCATATTGTGTTGGATCATGTATTCCCTTCAGATCTCGGAAATGGCCAAACAGCTTCTTGTGGAACAAACGTTAAGCGACTTGTTATTTCACGTGGAGTCCTCCCAGAACCAAAGTGAACCTGGAGAGAGGCCAATGTTGGCAATAAATACAAAGAAAAAGTAATATGATTTCTGGAAGGATGAACCTCGATGTGGTTGTTCAACTGTCGACATCTCAAACAGCACATGTCATGTTTGAATTAACCACTGTTCGCTGTTTTGGATATTTCTTACCTGGATCGGCTGGACAATTTATCATCTCAAAGCCAGTTCGATGGCCAGTAATTCAACGTAATTCATACCAAAAGTAGTTTGTCCATTGCATAGCAATAGCAGGACCGGATCCATACGTCGAGCTTTAACGCTGGTAATTTTAAAACCACAAACTACTTTCCATGTCAAAATAGGTTGGACGCATCTTGCAATTATCTTAATTTATTGTGCAAGTGTGCAACTTATGAAATACTGCCGTTTAGCAGTCTTGTAGCATGACAAAGCTTGTCGAACTTTAGCAATTATTACCAGTTTCACTCGTGCTATTGTAGCACCACAGTCAAATTTAACTGTATGAATTGAGATCGGCTAGGCAGATACAAGGGATATTCAATAAGCTTGAACCACGATTGCAGACATTCATGTCGCTATCACCAAACCAATTCTTACCTTGCTGAACGATTCACTTAATTCGCACTACCCTACGGAGGAAATATGGTAACACTTTTCCTTTTTTTATTGGTGGTTTTGACTTGTCTGCATTCAACAAGGAAAGAAAATCATCATTGTAATGTTACTGGGATCCATAGTGTTCCCAGGTGGCAATTTCCAGTTAAGTGCGTGGTGAATAGGAGTTGTTAACTACGCAGACGAATAAGGTTGACCAATGTTATTTTTATGTGTGGAACTTGTACAATTGTCATACTTGTCTCTCACGTCAAAATCATTGAAAGATACAAATAGAAATGGAATACGATTCTGTCGGCGTCATTTTGGTTCGAGGAACCAACCAAATTCGGCCAAGCCCTCGCACGCTAGCCAATAATTTGTTTTTTTAATTCTCAGACAATTTCACAGAAGTTTTCCCGATTTTATCGCACCTGATACGTGTCGCGGAAGGAAATTGTGACAGTTTCTTTAATGATCTTCCAAAAAAACGTGCTTCCGTACCATATGCCTGGCATGTGGCGTGGGTGACAGGAATACGATGTCTTCTGTCGTATGCAGCAGCACTAGGAAGACTGATGGCGGTCCAACGAAATTCATAAAATTGGGAGCTCTGCGCTGGTATTATAAAGCCAAAGGTTGAAATTTCTGTGCTTAAAAATTAAGAGGTTAAAAATTCACGACAAACATGGAAAGATGACGAGCAACAGCAGACAGAAACATTGAAATGCAATAGCAGGCGTTTTAGATTGGTATCTGGCGCTTCGTACCGTGCGACGCAGGCGATAGAATAGTTGCAAGTTTGGGAAATATAGTGATATATGTATTTCATGTAAAGCTTGGTCGATAATTTTCCGTGATAGTTGAGCAGTTGTATAAAGCAAGAAGCAGGGGACAGCCTCTCCTTAATTTGAAGGAAAGAGACAAGTTTACTGCTTTTCTTTAAATTATTATTATTGTATTATTTCTCTCTTCAACTCCATTGGATGGCTTTCACTGTGCTCCTCTTTCTGTGTGACGCAAGGACGTCGTTGATCGAATATAACTGGGCGTGAGCGTAAAGAAATTCTCCAGTGTGGCATTTGAATCTTGGCAATATTACAAACAGTAACATTAGACCTGTACGTTTAGAAGTAATACAGAAATAGCATCTTTGCTTCGCGAATTCTTTCAAAGTTGATTTAGTAATTTTAGCATACTGTTAACGTACGGGAATTCTTTCCTTCACTGTCCTTTCCTTGAGGTTCAGGTCTGTGTGCTTTGTCAACTAAAGCGAAAATGTCAATTCATTTCAATAAATACCAATCGTAATCTTATACCTGTACCGAAACGAGAGTTGGCCACGGATTCTCTGTTCCCAGTTATCGAGATAATCCGACAAGTTTGGCACGAAAAAACGCGAGCACGCAAAACACGCCCACGAACGGGCAGCTCACCATTGCAGCTCATCCATCGAGCCGCCATGTTTTTGTTGCAGTCTGGGTAGCGACGATAGAGTATCGCGCTGAATCGATTTCACTTGTAAAATCCGAACAACTTCAATGAATGTGGTAAGTGTTTCACTTAATCTTTTTAGATTAGCTTGGTAATTCTTTTGAAATGTTAGTTTCTTTTAAGTATTAGGAATAGTTTTTAGTTTGACAAATACCGTCATGTTAATTTCAGCTTTTTATGTAAATAACTCCCATGCTGTTCATTTCTTTGGCGTCCAGCTTCCAATATTGCCTTAGGGAATTTTTAACTATTATAATTAAGATAGGTCACATGTCCCATTAACAAAAGAATTATCAATATTTTATGAAGCTGCGAGATGCTTTGCATAAGTAGTTCACGCTTGAGAATAGCCATGTTGATACGGAAGAGCCCAATCTAAGTACAGGAAACCGTATTTCGCTCGAAGTTCGTTTGTTGTCCAAAGTTTACCAACTCCAGCAATTAGGCTTCCACGGGTTATTGTGCAAGTTTCTACAAATTCGATCAGGACCTGTGAAACGTAAGTGCTGTCATATTAATTTGTCGTAAAACTCTCAGCCCGTAGCGCCTCTTGCCGTTCGTAAGCGCTGCCGTAATACTTCACATTTCGACTTCATAAAAGACGAGGCAAGCTAGTGAGCCAGCCGAACCTTTTTGGTATAATCACAAATTTCGTGCTTTGGTAGTAGTTTTAAGTAGTTATTTTGAATCTATTTAACCACAACACGCGTCCAATGCCCGCCATCACATATGAATATGCATCACCGAGAAAGTACGCTCGAAGTGAAGAAGAGCCAAAGAAACGATGTAGGAAATCTCAAATGGCTTTGCTCAGCTTGATGGAGATTACTCTCATCTTGATGTGATTTCTTTATCGGCCGTATGCTGTTATTTTCTAGCGAATTTAAATTGTACGAGTCTAATTACTTATTTTGTTTTAAGTCGTTTCACGAAACGGTTAAAAGTGAGTCGTCGTTCACGGCAGTAGAGTATTTGTTTGCAAACAAACCCCAAAGAGGAAGTGAAAAGGGCATAGTTTACTCTAACCTCTCGAACCTGAAACAGTTGACAGGGAACCTATCAGTTAAATAAAAGCTCATCTGCGCTCGAGATACTATCAACTCAAAAAAATCCCAACTAATTTACGACAAACCACGAGTAGAGATTCCCCCTCCATTTCATGAAATGCTCCTTGGAATGACGGGAGCCGAGACTTCAACATGTCGTTTGTCTTTATGCAGTTTTGCTAGCATTTTACGTAACATTTACAACATTAAAAAGGTGTCACATGGAGCACAAATTTTAAACAAGTGTTCTTCAGATGTCGTGTGGCAGTCAGAAGTATTTCCAAAGTTTTTTTTCTTAGCACTTATTGTTTGAAGTTGATATCAAATTTGATACTGGAAGTTGCTTTGTAAGTATTTCTCCACACGTGGCTGTGTTGATTGAGTTGTTGAGGGCGGGCATCATATTGAATTAGACACATTAGTCTAGTACATCACTCTGAGCTGTCCTCGCAGACTATCTTTACCTCCTCATTTGCTTGTGTTAAAATTCTTGACAGAGTTCGTAACAACTCGAGAAGAATGGGCGTATCTTATTTAGATCAGCTATTTCTTTAACCAAGTCAAACATCGCTGTTGATTCACTCTATATTTTGAATTAATAATCGAGAAAACCACCCTGCCTCGATTTTTGGGATACGTCAAGAATAATTAAAGGTATATCGATAATTCAAGTTTGGTTAAAAAGATTGTTATGGTTAGAATGGTTAATTCAATCCGTTCGCAGTGGAATGACTGTTATCTTCTACAACATGTACGGCAAGCACGCTGTCTTTACTTGAATTAAATTTCATACACAAGGTGTGGAAAGCTTCTCAGCAACTACTCTCAGTGGCACAGTTCGCTTTTGTACAAATTCTAATCTGTCTCAGTCAGAGCTCTTTTGACTACACAACCTCTTAAAAGGTAAACATTGTTTTGTGTCGGTAGTTTGACTGTTTGGTGTGTTAACCAATTACTTCGAATTATTTGGATTAAGAAACCCTTTTGAAACTATTTTAAACTTTTTCTAAGGAAAGATATCTCTCATATCGTTACATTTCATCAGAGTTCACCTTTACATTAATTATGAGATTATATGATGAATACTTTTTTTATGAGAAAGGTTACATTAACTGGTTAAGTTTGTTCAGTTTTCAGCGCTAGAAATTAAATAAGTTGTAGAAATGAGTGCTAGAGGAGGCTAAATATTTTATAAGTGCTAGCTGTTTTGTCGTGGACCATAAAAGTACACCACGAGCGCTCTTTGTTTCCATTTTAAGAATTTAAGGAAGGAACATGTAATATCAGGTTTAAAATATAACTTTTCGTGACGTTAAATTTACTGCATATGGTCGGTGTGTTTTGAAGTTAAGCACCGAGTCTTATTTATTGTTCTTTATTTAATCAGCTGTTTTGTAATATGCTGGAGTGGATTTTAGGTTTTCCTTTGTTCATTTGGGTTTAATTTTTGAGACAAAGTTACTGATCCATGTTTAAGTAAAAATTGGTTGTGCTTTTTAGCATATTGAATGTTCAATTATAAGTTGGTAGCATAACAGTTTCACATGGTAAGGTCATTTACAGTTCAGCTGTGTATTTCTTAGCAGAATGTCAGACACTGTCAAGTCCTTGTAAGCATACCAGCAAATGCATTCTAACTTTGAGCTGCTTCTCTTTTAAAACTGCAATTCATAAAATTTTTCTGTCAGTGTTCCTTGTTGCTTACCAAACTAATGTGTATTTTATGCTCTTCTTAACAAGGTAGTAACCCAACCATTGTGGCTAAACTTTTAAAAATTCTAGCTAAAATTTAATAAAGGTGATGTATTGGTTGAATTAGTGGCATATTTGAATTATTTCTCTATAGCTTATATAATTCAATACATCCAAAATCATAATAGTCATAATAAGATTATCTCTAGCACATTGAGAGCTAGAAATGTTTGATATAGCACTTGCTGTTATTAATAGCATTACAGTAATTGTAATATTGGACATAGCAATAGTAGAGTATGTGCCACTGACGCTTATATTACTTGCATCTTTTACAAATGCCCACAACCCAGTATATAGTATATCAAAAGTAAAATGTGATAGACTGCCTAAATAGGAAAAAAATGTGCTCTTCTTACTATCTTGCCAGGCTGCTACCTTTCAACTTTTTAAAGCATTTTTTTTTTTTTTATACTCTTCCACAGTTGCTCACATTTTTTATATTGTGGAGTGCCTTATTTGCAACTAAAGTACGTGCATTCAGGTTCCTTATGTAATAGGGTAATGATTATGGCTAAGCTGTTTTTCCGTTAACAGTAACTTACATTTTATTTGGCAAATTCTGGCATGAATATTAAGAATAATTCCTTTTTATGGTGAACAATTCACGTGACAGCATTATATCTAAAGGCCTATAGTGTATGTACTGCATCCAATATTTTGGTCATGGCCAACTGGCAGACTGTTGTGCATGTCAGTCTATTTGATACTTGGTATCCATGGGCTAGTGTTGGCAATAAAATAAGAGCTGTTAAAAATTATTTGTTTGTTTTGACCAAAATTGTGTACGTGATGGTGTTTGTGAAAAGTTTTTTAATATATAGGCTGAAGTCTTGCCTGAAGTAAACAGCTTAAAATTTATCTTGTAGGCTTTAATCATAATCATTTGGGCACATCTGATGTATGTAGAAAAAGTTAAAGACAAGGGTACTGGAAAGAATACAGGAGAGTTAAAAAAAAGCCATTGAGAGGAACATTGATATGTAATATGTTGGCCGTTGATAGCTTTCTGCTAGACAGCATTTCATAAAACCTTTTTTATCTACAAAATTTTCATATTTACTATTATACTACACACAGTTGTAGACTGTCTGGATCTCAAAACTAAAGCAGCCGTACAGTATTTAAGTGCAGATGGAAATGTAAAAGCAATGAACTATAGCACATCTGTTATCTCATAGTATCACTAAACAAGTATTTGGTATCATGTGAATGTATAGTACTGTATAGCTGAAAATTTACAGAATAATACTAAGTATATTGAAAAATTTACTATAAGAAAATGTATTTTGTCAAGTGACATGTGAAAATAATAGGTTTGACCAATGTATAAGGAAAAGTATGGACTTAGAGGGATAGTTGTGGGTCCAACATTATGATGGTAGTATAGGCATACTGGATGTGAAATTGCTATATCACTTGGTGTGACAACAAAGAGTATTGAGTAAATTTTTCACTTGACTTGGCCCTTTCAGAACTTGTTTATTTCCCAAACACTTCCATCCCTGAATGTTTTATGTGTTATGCTTGACAATTTTATTCAGCAAAGGCATGTTTCTTGATTGAAAGAAGGGTTAATGTAACCACATTCCATTTTTTGTGTACATTGGAAGATGCTCTGTAGTGGTAATGGTGACATTACCATACAGACTTGCAGCTTCTGCTTACAGCATTGGCCTCAGTGATTAAAAACCGTATTCCACCTCAGGTAGCCCATAGGGCTTGTGGCTTTGTCAATGACATTTGAATGGTCAGAGAATTACTGAAGGGGTCAACCATTGATTGTTGACAAGTCATGGCCAGGTCACAGTAGCCAGCTAGGAGTTTACCATTATTAGTTTAGGACTTAGTGGAATATGAGCTTTTTGAGCTATGGTCATAACAAGCTGTTACTGTCTTAGGGAAACAATGGTTTGGAGTCACCCAGCTTACTAGCAAGTGACTTCATAAAGTTTAGTTGCTTATCTATCTTTTGAAGCTTCAACCCTATGAACACCTTATTGGTTTGAACAATTACACATCATCTTTGTACAGATATCTACCTTTTGAATTGAAATAGCAAATCTAATTCATGTGCTTAGCATATAGTTCCAACCTTAAACTATTCAGTACTAAAAAAAGTGAAAGAAATGCAATAAAAGAAAGTGGTAAAAGATGAAATGGTGCTTGAGAAAATGGGAGGATATTGGAAACAAATTGAAGAGCAAAATCCCCTTGTTTTGTCTCAAGTAGATTGTGTATTGTAGTCTGATGACTGAGACTTTATTGAAATCTAGCTGTAGCAATGAAATGTTACCTTTATTCGGAGTAACTGTTGTTGTGTATTTGATAAAAATACAACATGTTTCCCATAATTAATTGTATACTGTTTTTCTCTACTTTGTTGCAGTAAAGAATAAGTAATGACTTGACAGGACAAAGCAAAAAGAGAACCCTGCAAGATGAAGGAGGTTAGCTTAATTATAAACTACAGTACAACCTCAGAAGTAAGACCACCATTTGGTCCGTGCAAAGTGGTCTTATTTTCGAAGTGGTCTTAATTCTGAGAACATGTAATCTAATATGTTCCAAATAAATCCACTAATGAAATACATTGTTGTATTAATTAGAACTGATTATGACGTATACACTGTATTTGCACATTGTACAAAATGCAAGAAAAAAAATACCAGCTCAAGTCAATAATAGTATATGCATAATAATCATGAACATGCAGGCAGTTGCAGCAATGACTCATGCACTAAAAATGATCTAAGGTACTTTGATGTACTGTTATGCTTCAGAAAAGACTCTTGGCCTCTTTGTTCACCTTAATGACTGCAATCTTCTGTTCTAAACTCAAGTCTGCTCTCTTCCTCTTTCTGCCCATTTTGACACGTGGTTGCAAATGTGAGACTAATTTAGATTTAAGCAGGAAATTAGTGGTTGCATTTCTGAATTCCAAGGTGGTCGCATTTCTGAAACTAATTACTGTACATCAGCATAGGCAAAGATTTGGGAGTAAACCAAAGTGGTTGTATTTCTAAGGTGGTTGTTTTATTGAGGTGCTTGTTAAGCAGGGTTCCACTGTACACATGAAGTAAGGAGAAATTTGGTACATTACTGTAACAAAGTTCCTGTGCAAATGAAACATAGCCCAATTAATGCTAGATTAAGGGTGTAACCAGAAATTTTGAAGAGCAGGGGTTGGAGGAAAGTATCAAGGAGCTATTGAGGCAATGTAAATAATTTCAATTGCTAGTAGATCAACTTGCCTTTGGGGAATGAAGGGGAAAAACTGTCCTTAACAGGGTACACCTAAAGCCATGTTAGCAACAGAGATTTCCTTATGGTTAGTTAAAACTTTATTATCAAGAAAGACTAAGACCTAGCCAAGATGTAGATAACATTCAATAAATACATGTTGACAATATTTGGAGCTACCATTGTTTTGTATTTTATCAGAATACTTGGTGATTCCCATAAAATTACCTCCTGTTCCTCTCCTTTTGAGACCTGAAAGAAGCAGTTTTACTACTTTAGATTAAAAGAACTAACCCTAGATCATATATACAATCTGTGGCTGGTTTTTTTTATTTTTTTTTTTTATTGTCTTGTGTTATTTGTTTATATTTTGTTTTAGTCTTGTTTTGTATGACAAATTCAAAATTTTGAACCAGAAAATTTGCATTCTCAGACAATTGTGCAGAATTGCACTCTCAACTTTTAATTTTTGCCAGCGTTTACTTTTAAATCTGAGAGGTATTTTTTGTCATTTAAATGTTACATACCAGAATATCAAAAGTCTGCATTTTTTGTGTTATTTGATGAATTGTAGATATTCTTGCCATTGTAAAGTGTTAGTTAATAAACCAGATAGTTTGTACTCTGATTTCTAAGTACATAATAGCTGGTTGAAATAATGAAGCAAATTGGCGTATTTTTTATGTATTAACAAGTGCAAAACAGGAGACAAGTTTGCATGAGTGCGAGTTATAGTCCTTCAGTCCTTATTTTGTGGAGAAATTGTAGTAGAAATTAGTGTACATATTTACCTCCAGTTTCTAAATACTGTTTTTTTCGATGTATTTTTTCTCGTTGGTACATAAATTAGTTATGAGCTTAAGGATCCTGATCATCATCTATTGACAGAGAGCTGGTTTAATTCATGTAAATGAGTTTCTTTTAGGGAGAAGAAAGTAATGCAATTGACCCAAGCAAACAAATGAGAAAACCAGAAATGGACAATCAAAGTGACAAGAGAAAAGAGTTGGAGTTTGTCGTAAGTTTTAAGTGTACTTCTGCGCCAAAGTGTTGTAATTCTTGACGTCGTCAATGTGTGTTGTAATTGGAAGACGCCTGGCATAGCGCCTACGGGACATTTCAACCAACAAGAAAAAGGAAACTTTTTTGTTGTGCTGCTTCACTAGGGAAGTGTTAACGCTGCATTAAATGGTTCGGAAACAAATTGGTCAGTAAAGATAAAATTTTGAATGTCAAAGACGTTGTGAGGACTGAAGCTATTTTTTTGTATCGCTAGCCGAATATTCTTCATGTGACATGCGGCTTTCCCACGATATCTAAATGGATGACATGGTGGAATCCTCGTTCCTTCTCACGTAATATTCGCGACCTTATCCTTCTTCCCCTTCTTCCCCTTCATGCTGTCTATGCAGTCCATGTTTCCCCTCATTGGCCGATTGCTCTTTCTGTTAAGACATTCGATATGTCTTGTGTTATATTGTGTTATGTTTTGTTACACAGGGTGACAAGACGTCTGTTCGCGAGGGTCTAATTCGGGATGAAGTGTCCCTTGGTGGTGAAGGCAATCAACCCAGTCTTATTCAATATCGGTCAAAGAGGCGTTGTGTTATGGAACGAGAAAAGAAAAAGAAAAAAGAATGGTGGGAAGAAGAGAATGTACTGTCAGACGAGGAGGACTTTGATGATATTGGTAAGGATGTCTGTAATGACAAGTTGAAATTGAAATGATCGATGAGAAGAGCTGCCGTTCTGAGCTCAAACTTTTTATCACAGGGCAGTTTATTTTAGTTTCGTGCGGCTTATGTTTTAAAATCAACTTTCTGGCGTTTATTTGGTAATTTTATTGAAGTTCTGGCATGTATGTATATCACAAACTGCTTACGCAACTCAAAGGGTTTATAGTCACGAGAAAATCTCGTGACCCTGGTGTTTTTAAATTCCGAGCTCCTTACTGTGACGTGTTCATGATGCGTGACGCGACGTGACGTGCGCGGTAGAGTAATTTATGTATTATTTAGAAACCGAGCAAGAGTGCTTCATCGGATTTAAAACGCGAGGAGGTAGTCGAGTGTTTTAGGTCCGATGAAGCCCGTACAGCGAGTTTTTTAAATGACTTCAAAATTGAACCCCTTGATATATTAATTCGCAAAGCAAGTTTGAAAATTAATGTTTTTTAAGCTGAAAAAACTGAGAAAAGTGTGTTTTTGTGACATTTAAAAAAAAAAATAATCTTGCACGGTTGTGAATTTCTTTTGTGTTTTCCTGATGAATTATTAATAAGTTTCGAAAGTGTTTGTAATTTCTGAGGTATTTGATCCCTTACTTTCACTAGATTCTGATAGCTCGGATAATCCTAGAAAACGACAGAAGAAGAGAAGTGTAATGCCAGTGGGCATGCTTCCTCCTCCAAACCGCATTTTTGTATTCTCTACGGAACTGGCGAACCGTGCGGCTGAAGCGGTAACTCAGGGTCGGGTGTCGTCGATTGTGGCTTATCACCGCGCGCAACCGCAGAACCAGCATTTCCTCAGACTTCACAGGAGCAACCCTCCTGATTATATGATGAATCACTCAGCCGTGGGTGGTATTAATCCTTATCGCTATGGTAACTACCCTGGTCACGTGTCCAAGATGGAAGGTATGTTTTCTGGAAAGCCAAGGGGTATGGCGGAGAGTCAAATGAGTGGTCGTCAAGGAGTGCCTACCGGGGGGATGGGTAGTGGCTTAAGCTCTATGCATCAGTACCAGCAATATTTGAAACAGCAGCAACAACAACAGCAGCAGCAGGAGGCAAGACCGTCGATGTCAGGCGTTGATGAAATTCAACAAATGTTATATGGTCCTGTTAATGGTGGCACCAAGGGAATGTTCCCGCCGTCTACCGTACCTGACGCTGTAGGAGAGCCAAGCGGACCGCGACCTCCTTACGGCTATTCAGGCCACGTCCCTCCGGGTTTCAGACAGCAGTCGATGTTCATGAATAGCCAAAGAGAAGAACGTTTCAAGTTTCCACAGCAACAGAGCTTCCCAAATGTTACGTCACAACAGCAGCAGCAACAACAACAACAGGCACAACTCCATCAACAGCCACAGCAGTCTTTCAGTACATCCCAACCCAGCACTCAGCAGCCTCACTTGCCCGTCCTTTCGCCAAGTTCTAGTGCCTCCTCTTCCTCGCCACTTAGTTCAAATATACGTTCTCCACCGCCTTATCCTGCTCCACGTGGTGCTGAAGCCAACACGCTGCCTGGTGGTAGCACTGTAGTCGGCGCTCCTTCGCCAACCAATGCAAGCTCACCTCACACGCCTCAAACTCCCCATGCGCCACTCACTCCTCGCCTCTCTACGTCGCTTGCTTCCCCAAAGGACGGACAGCGGTCTCCATTTTCACCAGGGAGCGTGTCAACTTCGTCAACTTTTAGTGCGCAGGCTTCAGTGCAACAAAACATTCGAGATAGCGGAATGAAACACCCGTCACTTGCGCGACAGTCACCGAGCCTTGAGAAACCGGAATTAACAGGTGATAAGGGTATTCCTTCGTTTGGAATAATGAGTGATTCGCGGGGTAGCTTCACCGTTAACTCGCGACAGGAAGGTGCTCAAAGACCAAACAGTTTGGATATATCTCGCGACAACCACGATACTCAGCGACTTCCTCCACCCAATAAAAGTCCCTTTCTCCCGAGCAGTTCACCGATATCTCTTCAACCTAATCCTATGGGAGATTCCAGTACATCGCATCATCCTTCCAAGTCATTTTCTGTGGAAAGTTTGACGGCACCGTCCGAAAAGGAACGCTTTTTTCGTGCGCCCTTATCGGTACAAGCAGCCCCGCCATACGCGGCCTACTCCCAACAGCCAGGACTCTATTACGCCGGGAATAAATTTCCGCCGTCGATGTTAAGTCAAGGACAGTACCAATACCCGGGACACATTCAATCGACACCACAGCAATTCTTCCCGCCTAACCTTCCACCGAATATGTACCTCCCTCATAGTACCTTTCCTATCCACCATGCCGGAAATCGTGAAGGCGGTTTATAGAGCGGCACGTGGTTTTATTGAAGCATACTTCACATTAGCTGCTTCGTTAATGGTAAAATCATTGGAATCAAAATCGTGTCGTTGCTCATGTCGCGCGAAAAACATAATCCAGTAACAGCTTTTGGGGAGGTCTTTGAGTAATCATTACCCTGCTCCTTTAAGGAACATGAGTTGCAAAGAAAAGATTGGTCATGTCATGAACGAATTCTCAATTTATGGGGGAGTCGGAACTGCACAGAGCAGAGACCGAGAGAGTTTCCTCAACCAAACTATGGTCCAACGTGTACAGCAAACATCTGATGTCTGCTGAACGAAATATAGAATCTTTCAACCGTAATTATCCAAAATTACCTACTGTTTTTCGACGTAAGGGTTATTACCAGTTAATTACAGCACATGCAGTCAAAAACTGCGAAAGAAAGTAAAGAATTTCGTTCATCAGTTGATGGTTTGGTTTTTTCTATGGTAAGAATACTTTAAATCTAAATATGTTTGCTGTATACGAGTTTAGGGCGATGTTTCTAATATCAGAAAACGCTCCTTTTTTCATTGGTTGATCGTCTTTACGTAACTGACTGTCTTCGCCTGAAAGTTACCACAATATCTTTTCCGATTACATCATATCGATACAAGGTGTTTCGCTTGTATTTCTTACTTAAGTGATTGCTAATCTTAGCCATTAAATGTTCACTTTAGGTTTTAGAAATCAGGAAAAAGAGGTTTAAATTTTCGTAGTTGGAAGTTCAGCGAATGAAATCTGTTAAATGTAGAATGAGACTTGTTTTAGGTATTAGTTATCCCTGAACTTAGTTTTCAAAATTCATTCGCGATTTTACAAATCTGTTTATAGTGTAAATTTTCAAACGTCATTCGTTACCTGTTAAATTTGTTTTGATTCTCAGGTGTGACAAAATAACAATTCAAGAATTAGAATTATTTTTAGAAATTTGGTTGTCTGTTCGTGATCTTTTAATTACTGTTTCTCCAGATTTAATCAATTACGTACAGAATTTCTACATTTTCAGTTAAACTCGTCGAAAGCATTTTCCAGAAGGTCGCAGGCTACCATACCGCAACAGAGGTGTAGTTGTTAACATGAGCTTGACCACCGGGTTCTTTAGTTTTCTGCGAATTTGTATATTATTTTCAACTAAGTTTAATTTTTTATTGGTTCTCCGATGAGCCAATCAGGTTTCACTGAGGTTTGGGCGGGTAAAATGCTAAGTTTTGTAAAACCAAGATGGCGACGGAAGCGATATCCATGGTTTTGCTAAGAAGTAAACTCTGACAGAACTCGGACAGAAAGCAAATTCCAACCTGTCCAAGCTGAAGTAAATGTTCAGAAATTATCTCAAGACGAGGAAGGGACATTTTTCGAAGTGGAAAGGACGTGAGCATTTACATTAATCCTTTTTGTGTGTGTAGAAGGGAAGTCTACTAAATTTGACTTCGTGTTGCTTTTGAAAAATGGTTCGGTCGATGAAATGTCTTAGGAAGTCGTTGGGGAAAACCTTGATTAAAAAAAAAAAAACAAAACATTTGCAACCACTTGAAGTCAGAGAAAAAGACTTCAGACGGCGTTCTCGATTTTCGTAGGAAGAATCATTGGAGGAATAAGTTCCAAAATTCAACTTGAGTTTAAAATCCATTTTACGGTTAAGCGAAGACAATGTCGTAAAATTTCATACCCACTAAGTACATTGTTCTGGAGAAGGCCAACTTTATATCCATAATTTTTTTCCATATTTTGCCATTTCCTGTTCAATACCCATTCGACATCCGGTCGTCTGTTCCTATTTATTTTTGTCTCAAATTTCCATCCGAGACTCCTCCCTTTCGGCCTGTCCTTGGTAACTGTTCCTCGGGTTTAATTGTCCCGAGAAGTTGTAAAGTCACCTTCAACTTACTCTGGTGTGTATTCGTGCCTGGAAATCTGGAGAAACCATGCCGGTATTTCACACTAAAACAATCGAGTCCATTTTGGAGCCAGTCGCCCAACAGGTAAATCGCTTCGTTGTAAATGTCTGGGCATTTTTTCCTGTAGTGGTGTCAATGTTACAGGTTAATATCGAAGAATCTGTCCGTTACATTTCATCTTTGAACGCTTGTACGTTGTTTTTTGTGTTGTTAATTAGAGTAAGACAGTTTTGTTTGTGAATTTATGGCAGAAGCAGTAAATGTGAGGGTTGAACTTTTGGTGTTTGAAATCCTCGAAACCTGTTGTCTATCGTAGTAGGAGTAGGATGGGGTTGGTTATCTGTTTATAAATACGTATGTTTTGAATGGTTTTAGGTACGATAAAAAATCAGTGTGATCAACAGATAAGTTCTCTGCGAAGATCTCTTATTAAAATTATAGTGCTCTTTTGAAAAAGAACGAGTTTTAAATGTGTAAATAATTTAAGTCATTGTCGCTAATCAAATTTGTACTCAGTGGACAGTGTGTCATGAATATTCTGTCTACAAATTATCGCTGCTGAGACGTTTGTTTCTCTTCTGACGCTTATTTTTAAAGAAATCTCACTGCCTTTGTCATTACAACATAATCTGGTAAACCAAGAGCTTCAAATAATTCCACGATTTTCATTTCTCGTCCTATGGTGAGCAATTCATCACATTTGAGGAATCAAGTGTCGAATTTTCGTCATATTTTTGGATTAACATGTCATCCGAAATCTTTTTCGTTGTACAATTGTTCTAGTGATGTTAAAGTCATTCAGCTAATCCAGAGTGTCTTCTAACCCTATGTCTTGGAAACTAAAAGTGTTATTCCGAACATACCTTGTCCACAATCACGAATTTCGACGTGCAATAGTTAATATACTATTTAAAATCTACCCCAACTATCCTGTGTTCGAACCTCTACGATGTTATTGGAGTACAGCAACGTGTGGCCACCAGATTAAAAGCTTGCTTCACTCAGGCCATTGGGTGTCTGAAAAATGAACTTTCCAAACTTGGCCAGAATGACCCTTTTTCTTGAAGTTTTTAAGGACACACCCCATATCAATGTTTCCATGTTACTAGTTTTACTGCTTGCCATCTCTGCAGGAGGAAAATGATCATTGACATAACTTGGACATTTTTAGTGAGGGCCCTTGATGGGGCATTAGTGAATTTTCTCAGGGGCCAGCATTTGGTAATGAATACTAAATACCTTACAAAACTCTATATATAATAATGTTCATAACGTTTGTATGTAAAGGTTTCAGGGAATGTGTCTCAAATCCCACATACATTCCAACACCTGTACTGTTTTCACTGCAACTTGTCAGCAACTTGCAATACCTTTCTGTAGTAACTGTTATTTGTATAAATAATTTTTTTTTTTGGTTGGGGGGAACTAAATGAATAGGGCAGGCATAAAAATTCTACCACTTTAACCAAGTGCAGTGAAACAAGATGGTGAGAAAGAGGATTTGAAATTAAGAGAAAGGGGATTAAAAACTTTATAAATTGGAATACATTTTAAACACTGTGGTAAACTCTTTTGACAACCATAGGGCATTCCAATCAAATATTGAAAATTAAAAGTATTTTATTTTTAATGTTTCAACGACAACAAATGAATTGAGATTTGAAGTTGCAATTGTTTTGGAAGGGTTGCAAGTGTGTCAGATCTATATATGTGATAAAGATACATGTGCCTTTATATGTGAAGAAGTTCAATTTTTTTGGCTTACGAACGATAAATTTCCAAACTTTCTTCACAAATTACCATATTAAGAGGGGAATTTCATAAGACATTTAAAGAACTCGCAGTTTGTGCTTTATGGGATCTAAAACACTTGGCTATTGCCTCATGTTTTAAATCCCGATAAAGCACTTCTGCTCAGTTTTTAGATATTACATAAAAAATGAAATTGCCTGGAAAGGTTCACTCAAGTGAATAGTTTTAACCACCACTTCTGATCACTGGGAACATAGGTGGGTGTGAATATTTTGCTTGAAATTTATATTTATTTTACAGTAGGCAATAGATGAGTGTTTTGGATACACTAAAGGATGTTCATCGAGTTTTTTTAACCTGTAATGCACCAGCTGACAATGAGTTTAATAATTGTTTCTAAGCTGCAAAATTTTGACTAGAAAAGCAAGGTAGACTTAAATCTGATGTATTATATAGATACAACATTGCTATCATTTTCCTTTGTGTTTTCTTCATGAATAAGTGAGTGTTAGATTATATTTACATAGTATACAGTATTAATAGTTCTTTATATTTCTTCTTTTTTTTCTTATATTTCTATATATCTTTCTTATATTCTTCTTATATTTCTATATATCAGAAAACTAGAGTTCTAATATCAATAAAGGACCTGTAAAACAGAGCAATTTGTTTATTCTTAGGTTTCTCAGCTTGTAATTCTCCATGAAGAAACTGAAGGTGGTTTGGCCATGCCAGATTTATCTGCTCCAGTCCAAGCAGTTAGTGCTGCAGTTCAAAATCTTGTTCTGGTAAGATACTGGTGTTGCAGACCCTAATTATCTTGTAGGGCATATATACATTTTAAGAGGATCATTTTGTAATGCTTTTGTGATTCCTTGTGCTGTAAGGTTGGCAAGCAGACAATGGAGGACAGCAAAGACCAAATTTTGAAACAAGAAATGCCATTGGCCTTCACTAGAGTTGAAGAATCATCTACATTATTACTTGGTGCGACACAGATCTTTAAAAATGATCCTTACTCACCAGAAGGAAGAAAGAAGTTGCTTGATGGAGCAAGAGGTGGTTAAAGTTTAAAATTTTATTATTTCTTGATCAAGAATCGTTCCAAATAACTACTTATTATAATATACAAGACAAGGTTTAGGATGTTTTATTTTGCTGTTTTGTTTTTGTAGCATCACTGCCTTCAATATGAGGCATGTAATTGCACATGGATGCATTGAAACATGCTAGAAATCTTCTGTGCACTTTCACAAACAGTTGTAAAACAAAATTTTTTGAACAAATACACCAGCCTAAACTGCCCCAAAATTGGCTTATTTCTCTGGAAATGGAGTTTGAGTGTTGTGATGCTAGTTCAGTGGAACATGGTATATACAATGGCTAGGCACAAAGTCATAGTTGCATATAAGAGAAAGCTTGAAATATTGTAGATCAATTATGTTTGAATATCCATTATTTTACTATTAATAGGTTAATTACAATATAATGTCATCCTTTTAGGAATTCTTTCTGGAACATCAGCCATGCTTCTTACTTTTGATGAAAGTGAAGTACGCAAGATTGTTGCTGTTTGTCGTGGTGTAATTAAATATCTTCAAGTTGCTGAGGTTGTGGAAAGAATGGAAGACTTGATACAGTTTGTGAAAAACCTTACTCCTGGAATTACTAATATGGCAAAACAAGTAGAAGCACGGGCAAAAGAACTGACTCATGTTGCTCATGCTGATATTTTAGAACAGCGTGTTGCTAGTGTGAAAAAAATGATCCCATCACTGATTTCTTCTATAAAAACATTTGTCACCACTGGTGCAGGTTAGTTTTGGAATGATAACTTGCTTTCTTTGATGTTAGGGTTCCTACCATGGTTTGACTTGTCTTATTGCTGCTGTCTCCTTGGGTGATTGTTATTTATGAAAAATTTTTTATGGTATTTGTTCAGGGGATCTGTCCATGGTAGTTAAAGTGTTTTTGTCCAGCCCTTAGAGCCTTTCCTTTAAGAAAATGGCATTGAAGTTTTCAGGATTTGCTTAGCTTGATAGACATCCACATATTGCTAGGGAATGTTATAATCAGTATGAACAATTCTTTGCATTTCACAGATTTAATAACCAACAACAACAACTGGCACTTGTTATAATAATATTTGTGTAAGGCTGTATTGTTTGATGATAAACTGTGGTCATGTCATCATGATGTCTAAAAAAGGATAAATCCTATAATTTTTGTATATTTTTGAGTTACATTATTTTCTGATTGTGATTAGAATCTAGAGGGTCCTCCCCTAAAAGGTAGGCATAGAAAGAGTTAACTCTTCATCGTATCATCTTAGTGATAGACATCCCCCTGCCAATTATGCTGATTTCCCTTGTAGCCCTGGCAACTTTTGGAGTTTACGAAGTAGCTTCACTGAAAATCCTTTTGAAATTATAACTACTGTCAATATCATTGTGTGTACATTATGTATGTATGTATGTTTACATTTATGGCTGTAGGAAGCTCAGGGGCACAGGGGGCTGGCACCCCTTTATTTTTCAGGAAAAGGGGGCTGAGCTCCCCTAAAAACTTTCTATCAAAGCACACAAGTAAAGTGGGTTGTAGCTTACTAGTAAGCATTGATTTATCAATTTTTGTGAAAATTGTGATAAATGTTAATTGCACATTAAATGTTAAAGAGATTACAAAGAGTTGTTGCACTGATGTATTTTGACTTGTACAATTCCTGGGGTTCTTTAATTAATCTTTAGTGATTGTTACCCTCCAAATTAAAATTCTGCCAATATTTTCCATACCAAAAGACAAAAGTTAATGCTTCCCATCAAGTACTTTCTTTGCAATAATACTAATTAAAGAAGAAGAAGGAACTACAGTGTAGAAAGTGGATGTGACA
Organism: Heliopora coerulea; assembly: GCA_030142905.1. Classification (NCBI taxonomy): domain Eukaryota; kingdom Metazoa; phylum Cnidaria; class Anthozoa; order Scleralcyonacea; family Helioporidae; genus Heliopora; species Heliopora coerulea. The sequence continues at coordinate 157,341 of JASJOG010000282.1, read as the reverse complement.
TAACTTCTAGCCAGAATTACCTTCAGATAAGTTTAGTGTGTGTGTGTAGATTTAAAGTGCTTTGTCTAATTGATTAGCTTTATAGATACACCAGTGCAACTACAGCAGTTTTGGGAAATTAATCAGATATTGTTAAAAAAAGTTGAAGCTTGACTAAAATTATGTTGCTTTTGATAATAATATTTTGTGGTAAAACTGCCCTCAAAATGAGGAAATCACATTTAAGTGCATATGAAAATCAAAAATTTTCTTTGGGGGCATGCCCCCAGGCCATCCTAGAGGATTTTCCCACCTTCACCACTCAGCCAATCCCCCTTACCTTGGACATCTTCCTAAGGTGGTGAAAGCAACCATCACACTCATGGATGAAAGTCATCATTTGAAAAACTAACAAAAATCATCTTTCTCATGAGAATGAGAAAAGCAACAGAACTTATAAGACTCATAATAGAACTGTGAGAGCTGGCAGATTTCTACTATAGAGGGTTCCTGTGCCTTAAGCACCCAGCCAATCTCCCTTACTTTTGACATCTTTGTATGGCTGTGTTTACATGTACTGTATGTATATTGTATATACATTCATACATATGTTTATTATAAGTAAGTATGCACAGGTTGAATGACATAAAATAATACTTGTCTTTGTTATTCCTTAAAGGTTCATCTGGCAGAGCTGAAGCTCAGGCAAATCGAAATTACATTATTGAAAGAATGTTCACAGACATTGAGGAAATTATCCGCGTTTTGCAGTTGACCACATATGATGAAGACGAAGGTGACGACCCAATAAATGATATGAGGAAAGCAGCTTCAATCATAAATAACAAGATGGATTTGGCAAATTCCTGGTTGGATGATCCTAATGCTGATGCTGGAGGACTTGGTAAGAGACAGTTTGAAACTAGTTTTGAAAGAGATACAGCACATGTTTAAAAGGTGGAGGACCATGAGCTATTTAGTTATGTACGTGCATTTCTCCAACACATCTGTATTATTGTATGGTTTTGTAACAGGTGAATCTGCTGTCAGAAACATCATTAACCAAGGACATCGTGCAGCAGCAGCAGCTTCTGACCCAGAGAAATCTCGGATAGAGAAAGTGTGCAATGAATTGGATAGGCTACTTGATGACTTGGCTGCATTAAGAAAGCAAGGAAAGGTAATTGTGCCGTCGTTTTATCAATCTCTCTACTTTTGCTCTTCTCTCCACAATCTTCCTTGCCTACTGTACCTTCTCGCCTTCTCTGTTTTATTCACTTTCCTTCCTAGCTTACCTTGTTTGCTCATTTTCTACAACAAATTCTAGGGCACCAGTCCAGAAGCACAACGATTAGCCAGTCAGATCAAGGAAAAACTTGCTGTTCTTCAAGGTGATATTGATGATGCCATTCAGCACCAGGCCATTACTGGAGGCAAAAAGCCAAACATAACTTTTGCTGGGAAGAGGGATCAAGTACAGGAATGGCTTCAGAACCCTGCTGGTGATCCATCAGGCTTGGGTAAGGTGTAAATATAGTTTACAGTTACTCATCCATGTTAAGGAGCCTAGTTTGTGCGGACTTTGAGGTGCTGGTGGCACGGTGGCACGGTGGCAGTGCACATGTCTAGTCACCACTGTCACTAGAGTTTGATTCCAGCACCGTGCAGTTATCTGGTTAAAGTTACTTTCGTCACATACATGTGAGAAGAGTGTTGTCCAGTCTGACTCTACCAAGCATTGCAGGTTTTCTCCAGGTACTCCGGTTTCCTCCTGTAGTAACACTAAACCCATGAGGGATGGCCCTTACTGGACCTCTAAGGAGAACAGCTCAGGTAGCTGATAGGGTTATCCAGTATAAATAAAGGTACTTTAGGTACTTTGCTTCAAAATGACGAAACATGATGTGCAGCTTCTTGAAATTTCCTCAGGTTTCAATGTTGAATCAACAGGAAATAACGTACACAAAACTGTAGCCATTGGCATTTAATAGTAAGAATCAACAAAGATCAGTTCAAAACCCATAATTTGAAGGACCTTTGGTGGGAATTGAATACATGACAGTAGGAGTCTAGTTTAGTACTCTACTTACAGAGTTTCAAAGGATTATGATGGGACCCTGCACATGAATACTCATTGTACGGTGGAAAGAGATTATGGTGGATAAAATATTAGCATTTACTTGATTATATCTCTCCTCAATTACAATATTCACACTCCTATTGGGCTTAAATAATGTGGCTTTGAAATTTCCTTGGGGTTTAAGTCTTAACACTCAAGTGTGCACCCTGTATCCAACCATGGTTCACCCACGTACGGTCAGGCTCCTAGACATGACTTTCACTGCTCAGACATTAGGGCACTGGACCAGGCAACTAGCTCATTGGTTCAATGTCGGCAAAAAGGGTGGAAATTACTTTTTGGTCATGGTCTAAGTTGGATCATATAAAGGGGTTTCACCCCTTTTTACATACCTGGACGCTCCTTGAGAAGTAATTTTCTTACTGGTATACTGCAATGTTTTAAGCGCTAAAATTATGAGTTGAGCTACGTTTGCTTCATGAAACATTCCTGAAGTGTACTTGTATTGACTTTTTTTATACATCATAAGGCTCCAGCCTTGGAGATGACAGTGAAACCTGCTTGGGGTTACCATGGTCTAGAAAACAAGGTGCACACACCTCTTTAAGTTCACAGAAATTTAAGTTTTGATTCCTAGCAATCGTTATCAATTTGGTTCAAAAATAACTCTTTGCTTAGTCATACGTTAACTGTAGTAATGTATTAGAAGTTTTGCACGTGTGATATTTTTGTCAATTGTGATAATTATGTTATGCATAATATCGCCTCAAGGTTATCGTTTCACACTCTTCGTTTAAAAGTGTAACATTGACATAGTTGTGCTCATGAACAGTCTAGAAAAGTATGTTGTGAGAAAACTGAATGAGAATCAAGTTACTGACGGGTTCAATTTGCGGTGAAATTACTGAACTAAATGTTTTTCTTAACTTATATTTTTAACTCATTTTCATTTTCCTTTTAATCCGTAGCCCAGCAGGCGATTGCTCAATGTGTGGCGGACGCTAGAGATTTTGCTAAGAACTATTCAGGACCTGAGAGAAATGAGATTTTGGAGCTTGCAGATGAGGTGGAACGTCTTTCTAACCAGTTGGCAGATCTAAAGAGAAAAGGAAAGGTAAAAATTGGGGGAGGGTGTTGCGGGAGCCTTTTGAATTGCTTGCAGGAAATTAATTTTGAATGCCGAATTTACCCAAAAAAGCACATTACCGCTCGACATTGACGTGGTACTAATTGTAAGTGTTCTTGGAATTGTTACTGTTATCGTTTTTAATGTTCAGTTTAAAAGCGTCGTTTTTAGCGAAGTTTAATAAACGCGGTACTTTTTCGAGGAAGTACAGTAATTTGTATGGTGTTCGTATTTTTTGCCGTTGATTTTCGTTGTCTTACGAGGCGTTTTACTCGCCCTTTCTTTACGTGTCTCATTTGACAACACAAATACAGCAGGGACGGTGGAGCTGGGGCCCCCACTTTTTTCGGAAATAACATTGAAACAACTACTCCGAACATTTATTGTGAAATTTTCCGGGGAAACATGCAAAAAGCTGTATTTGTATCACTAGCAACCCCCCTCGAAATTTCGCTCCGCCGTCCCTGTGCAGTAGGGCGAGACAGACGACCGTTGGACGTTGGTCAAACTCAACTTTTCCGAAAATACTTCTTATTCTCAGACGCAAATTGAACCCACAACCTCACGATGACTGGTGGGTTACTCATATCTTTGAGCTACCGAGACTCAAAACAGACATGAAAGATGTAACTGTTCTCACTGTCTCAACGTCGTCCAAAGACCTGAAAAAAAAGCAAAATAAAATGTTCGTACATTATCGCATCAATGAACGGACTCGGTATTGATGAAATTTATATTTTAAAAGTGTGAGAGCTTGGAGATATCTTGAGATGATAGATGAACGATCGGCAAGCTCTGTCCTCAGAAAAACGATTTCAGAGCCCCAGACGGGGATCGAACCCACAACCTTCTGAGACGTTCAAACCATTGAGCTACCAAGACTCAGATGGTGAGCTAAGGTGCAAGTTCGACATATATGTGCGACCTAAGGAAGCCACTATATGTTAATAATGATATTGATGAAACTTGCACATTAGCTCGCCATCTAAGTCTTGGTAGCTCAATGGTTAGAACGTCTCACCGGTCATCTGAAGGTTGCGGGTTCGATCCCCGTTTGGGGCTAAGAAATCGTTTTTCTGTGGATAGAGCTTGACGATCGTTCATCTATCATCTCAGGACTTGGTATTGTTCGCTATTCACTGAAACGGTGTAATCAGTAATTAATCAAATAAAAAAGATGTATTTGAGCTACATTTATTGATTCCCCACAGGGCAACTCTCCTGAAGCTCGCGAGATTGCGAGAAAACTTGAAGGGAAGCTGGGAAATCTGGAACGAGTTTTACAGAAGGCAGTGGCTGGTCGTGTTGGTGATGACTTCATGGACGTACAAGGCCCTCTAAAACAACTTGAGAGAGCTGCAAAAGCTCCTCCAGGTGAACCTGCCATTTTGTCAAAATATTAATAGTTGGAGAAGTAACGATGAAAGTAATGTTTTTGGGCTACTGAGCCTTTAAAAAGGCTTTGACTGGCATTCAGTGCATACTAAGCAGGTTGCGCCAAAACCTATGTCCGATTGTCCGGGACAAGTAGAAATTTAGTACGGACGACTAAATCTTTGACGTGACCTGTCCTTTGGACAAGCAGATTTAGAGTCACTAAACAAGTACAGAGATCGATGAAAATTGACTTCAGATTGAATTAGAATTGAAATTTATCTGATAATCATAACAGCAAGCTTGTTACTTGACAAAATAAGTGTAAATATTCTTGGAAACTTTTGGAATAAGTGATCTAAACTTAAGAATCTCTAAAGAAGAAACACTGTGAAAGTTGACATCCAAACTAAAATTTTACATTCATTGTATTTCTTTGTATTTTCAACAAAATTTTTTAGACAAGCACTTTCGGGCTTCGGACAGCCAAATTCTTTGTAATGATTGTCCAAAGGACAGGTGTATTACAAAATTTTTCTCTTACCCTGACTAAGACGTACGATATTTCGACTAACACTGCTCTGTCTTTTTAGGCGCACCAAATCGTGACGCGGAATTCTCGGAAAAGGCTGCTGCTTTCGTAGAGCATGGACAAAAATTGGCAGAAACCGCTGCCCTAGTTGCCAATTTTGGCGCGCCATCTGCTGATAAGCAACTCCTGGATCAGATTAATTCCACAGGACAAGAGGTGGGAGTTAGTTGTTTAACTGTTTGTACATAAAGCGGCGCACTCTGGTTTGCTGTCCTTTATTGCCGTTTGCTACCATTCCCGTAAAGAGATATTAAATTCGTTGAGGAAGATTTCTTGGAATAATCTGATTATTCAAGAATTAGTTATCTGATGCCACTATTTGGGCGATCGATCTGCTAAGCATTTGAATTTATCTGGTATAGAAACAGCAATGACCGGATATATTTAGAAATTCAATCAATGATATAAAAATAGAATAGTGCGTAGACAGTGATAAATGAGGTAGAAAGTTACAATGTTGATAACTGCCGTGACTGATCTCAAAGAATTCCACCGTTTCGAGGAAAGGCCCTTCGACAGAGAAAGAAACGTGTTCTGAACGTTTCAGAACACGTTTCTTTCTCTGTCGAAGGGCCTTTTTGGAAATTGTTGTGAAACATTAAGTTGACAACTAGAACGAACTGAAGGTTTGCATTAAGCACTTATGGTTTTTTGACCCAAACGTCGAGCAAACGTTTTCCTTGCATGGACAGTACCCTTGGTTTATTTTGAGCGTTTGATTCGTTTTCTTTATTCCAAAACCTATAACAGAGAAGACGTTCATGAAATAGAAGCTGTAGTAACGGTGTTTTCTGAATGTGTTTGACCTTTTTTTTTTATCATCACAGCTCCGTAATTTAACCCCTCAAGTGGCACACGCCGCTCGCGTTCTGCTCAACAACCCCAACAATCCAAATGCAAAAGAGCATTTTGAAGAAATGAAAAAACAGTGGGGAGAAAAAGCTGACGTTTTGACAAATTTAGTTGATCAAGGAACGGACAGACTTAAATTCATGGAAGCCTCAGGTGTGTGTGTGTGTGTGTGTGTGTGTGTGTGTGTGTGTGTGTGTGTGTGTGTGTTTGCAAGTACCTGAACTTGTGGGATATTACTTTTTACAGTTGTCGTACCCTTTTTTCACATATTCTCAAATAAGTTCAGCTGCTAGACATGGTGACTAGACTAGAGTTGGGTATTTCTAAGTTATGAAGCCACCTGGTGTACTACTTACTAGATAAATGGAGGCATTCACATGGAGCATGACAAACGGTTCGTTTCGTTCGTTCGCTCAACCTTGAGTAAGTTATAGTCAGATTGGAACACGTTGTTCGGAACAACCTCTAATACCCACCATGCCTAGGTTACAAACTTTGATGGATGTAGGAGCCAACGGTATATTCGACGTTTTTTCATTAAGATGCAATTGATAAACTGTGTCTCCCACAATTAAGTCTCCCACTTAGAGGCCGTTTTCCACTAGACGAATTTCTTCGCGTGAAGCGACTTTTTCTTTTGTCAAATGAGCTTTCGGCTGGAACTAATGATGGGCCTATTCAATTCGAACAATGAAATGTCGATTCGCGCGACAAAATTCGCCTAGTGAAAAACGGGCTTAAAGGTTACATTTTTGTCCAAGTGGTATATATCTATGTTGTAAGAGTGTTTCTGTTCGTTGACGTTGTCTTTGCAAGTGAAATTTCTCCTTTGTTTCAGAGGAGGCTATTAAACAAGATCTCTGTGACCTCAAGTCAGCGGTGGCTGATCAGGATCCACAGGTACTAGAACGAGTTTAATATCTAGGCAATCTAATTTGCAAAAACTGTGTACGTTGTGTACACTGTCCTTGAGTAGGCTTTCTGTTGGAGAGCGATTAAAGTAAAGAAAAAACGGAATCTTGATAAAAAAAGGTTGCGGTATACGTGTCCTCAATGCTTCACCATTCCGACTCCTCTGATTGTACCCATACATGTAGTGTTTTTGTTTTCATTTAGCGAATTGCATCTAAGACGTCGAGTGCGGCGCGTCGCGCAAACCGTGTTGTGTCTGTGGCCCAGATGGAGTTGGACAATTCTGAAGATCCGAATTACGTAGCCACGTTAACTGTTCCGGTGGACAATCTGGCAGGCAGTAAGTATAATAGTAGATTTTTGCAAAGAATATTGTAGAGTTTGACTCTACTAAGCTCTGCAGGTTTTCTCCTGTGGCAATACTGGACAGATGAGGGGTGGTCTTTACTGGACTTTCATTGAGAAAGATTTGGTATAGAAGATAGGATTATCCAGTATGAACAAATATACTTACATGCTTATTTACTTACTTACTTACTTTTCTTACTTACGTACATACATACATACATACTTACTTTACTTTACTTTATTTTATTTTACTTTATTTTACTTTACTTTATTTTACTTTACTTACTTACTTTACTTACTTAGTTACTTACTTACTTTACTTACTTTACTTACTTTACTTACTTACTTACTTACTTACTTACTTACTTACTTACTTACTTACTTACTTACTTTACTTACTTACTTACTTACTTACTTACTTTACTTACTTTACTTACTTTACTTACTTACTTACTTACTTACTTACTTACTTTACTTACTTACTTTACTTACTTACTTACTTACTTACTTACTTACTTACTTTTCTTACTTACATACATACATACATACATACATACATACATACATACATACATACTTGCTTTACTTTACTTTACTTTACTTTATTTTACTTTACTTTATTTTACTTTACTTACTTACTTTACTCACTTACTTTACTCACTTTACTTACTTACTTTACTTACTTACTTTACTTACTTACTTTACTTACTTTACTTACTTTACTTACTTACTTTACTTACTTTACTTGCTTACTTTACTTACTTTACTTACTTACTTACTTATATAATTTACTTTACTTACTTACTTACTTTACTTACTTACTTACTTACTTACTTTACTTACTTACTTTACTTACTTACTTTACTTACTTACTTTACTTACTTACTTACTTTACTTACTTACTTTACTTACTTTACTTACTTACTTTACTTACTTACTTACTTACTTACTTACTTACTTACTTTACTTACTTACTTTACTTACTTACTTACTTACTTTACTTACTTTACTTACTTTACTTACTTTTCTTACTTACTTACTTACTTACTTACTTACTTACTTACTTACTTACTTTACTTACTTACTTTACTTACTTACTTACTTACTTACTTACTTTACTTACTTACTTTACTTACTTACTTACTTACTTTACTTACTTTACTTACTTTACTTACTTTTCTTACTTACTTACTTACTTACTTACTTACTTACTTACTTACTTTACTTACTTTTCTTACTTACTTACTTACTTACTTACTTACTTACTTTACTTACTTACTTTACTTACTTACTTACTTACTTACTTACTTTACTTACTTTACTTACTTTACTTACTTTACTTACTTACTTACTTATATAATTTACTTTACTTACTTGCTAGCTAACTTACTCACTCACTCACTCACTTATTTTGCTTGCTTGCTTACTTACTTTCTTATACATATTTATACGTATTTATTTATGTGTTCGTTATCTTTTCTTGTCATTAACCCCGATGATCTACCGTGCTAAATTTCCATACCTTAATTTCGACATTTCTGACATCAACCAAACTGGCAATCTGTCATAAAATTTATGCACTCTTCGATAACCATACAACTGATTGAAATAAACATTAATTTTAACATTTTACATATGTAGATATAACTCCATTTGTAAACGTTGCCAAGACAGTAGCAACAAATCCCACCGATGCAAACGCCCGAAGAAGATTGTCTGACTCAGCACAACAGGTAATCAGTTCAATGAAATCAAACTGAAATTATTCAAGGTATAGGTGAGCAAGATATAAAGCCGGGATTTTATTTGTTTTTCGCTGAATTTGCCAATAGGCTTTAGAGTAAAAGTTAGTACCCTGCACAAAATACGGATAAAAGTCATCAAACAGAAAATAGAAGAACGTAATATTTAATAGACGTGGAGGTTGACATCAAAACATCTTCAGTCATAATTAATGGAAATGCAATACACTAAGTTATATAGTTTAAGACGTGTCATATTGAGCAATCAGAAAAACATACTAAAAATGTTACCGCATTAGGAGACTGGCCCTTATCAAGCTCTAATTATAGTTAAAGTTAATCTCCTTTTCATACAATCGGCCCCTGTTCGATGTTTCTTATTACTAATGCTTGCAACTTTACATACTCACGTGGGTAATTGAGCGAGATTGCTCTGTAATACGTAACCGAGAACTGTTGCAAAAAAGCAACTTGACCTTGGACTCAGTCCACCGCTCAAAGGATTAATTCAAGAAGCTAAAGTATCTCACGTCTGTCGCCCCAAGCAACTGTAGCGCTATCTTCGTGGTCTTTCAATTTTCTATTTGAATGCATAACTTAATTGGACACAGAAAAAGCATGAACCATTTTTTAATGAAAACTTGTTTGAGTGATGCGTAACAGTTTCGATTTTTTTTTTCTTAACAGTGACTGATATTTTTTGTTTTTGAATTACCTTTCAGATTAATGATTCCGTCAGTGGAATACGTAAAGCTGTGGAAGAAAATACTGTGGGAGAGCCAGAGCCAGACTTCCCACCTCCCCCGCCTGAGATGCCAGTAATTATTCCAGAAGTAAGCGAGCTACACCTGGCAGGTATTGTCGTAAAACTTTAGATAATGTAGTCCTCAGCTTTATTATAATAATTTTCTGTCACCTATGAGTGAACAGTGTCAATTTGAAGTAATGATCATCGATACAAGTCTCCATGCATGACACGAGCACTTAAGAGAAACTTAATTTTTTTCACTGTGTATTTCTTTACATTTGTCTTTCCCCCATTAGAGGAAGTCCCTCCACCGCCCAGACCCCCTCCTCCCTCTGTCGAGGTCAACGTACCGCCCCGTCCACCTCCACCCGCGGAAGTTCCAATGGACGCTTCAGTGGTAGAAATGCTCCAAAGACCCCCCGAAGACAATAGGATTGCTGTGAGTAGCAGTGCAGTAATTTATGAATTGTAGGAGTTTTAGGACAGTTCAGAACCTGTTATTGATTGTTTTATTTCCTTTTTTTTATTCCTTTAGATGGCTGCTCACCAACTTCACCGTGAAACTGTGAGGTGGGAAGAACAAGGCAATGAACTGGTAACAGCGGCAAAGAGAGTTGCTGTACTGTTTGCCAAAATGTCTAGATTCATGAGGTACGTGACTTATCACCCTAAAAGAGACAGTTACAAGAAGAGCTTGTATGTTTCAGAGCCTGTCAGTAAACGTCAGTTCATACTTCTAGCCGCAGCCCGTGTGGATGAAATAGAAACAAGCGAGATTGATTTAAATCTAATTTGATCGTGGTTCGGTGAAAGTAGCAGGTACACTTAAGGCCGTTTTCCACGAGGCGAATTTCTTCGTGCGAAGCGAATTTTTCTTTTGTTTCAAGAGCTTTCGGCTGGAACTAATGATGGATCTATTCCATTTAAACAATGAAAAGTCGATTCGCGTGACAAAATTCGCGTAGTGGAAAACGGGCTTAATGCCAGATATGAACTGCGTCTTAAGTCATTAATTGTTAACATTTATTCACTGAACTGGAGTTGGATAGTGCTGGATATTTACCGGGCCCCGAGGCGGTGATGCGGTTTACCGACTTATTTACAGAGGATGTTGCCAGTGGATTTGTCGCGAATTATTGCCAAATGTTGATTTGATATCGATATCTCTGTCACAGAGTTAATTACACCGTGCGTTGTAGGGGTAGAGTGATCTGTCTTTCATTCTTTCTGTCTACTGCGCGAGGTCTAGGTACGAGATGGCGTCACCGCACCGGGTTTGTCCACCACAGAGCACCTCTTGTTTTTTTTTTATTTTTGTTTCTTGAATTTTTGATGGATGTGAGAACTTTTTTACAGTGAGGACGAAGATGCCAAAGCGGGGTCAAAGAAGGAGTTGATTGAGCTGGCGAAACTGATCGCTCAAGAAAGTAAAGAAGTAGCTAAACTTTCACGTGCCATGGCCAACAAGTGCACGGACAAGACAATGAGAAAGAATCTTCTGACAGTCATCGATAGGATTCCTACAATTGGTACCCAGCTGAAAATTGTAGCTACAGTCAAAGCCACTATGATTGGAGCAGATGGTTAGTGTTGGTTTTCCTTTTATTTGACCCTTTTTAACTGCAAAAAAGAAATGACAATATGCAAAAATAAAATAGGTAAGGTCCAATTAAAGTGGCACGGGTACGACCTGAAAGGAATTTAAGAGCCATAAAGGGTACTAAAACCTTATGACGTAGATGCAATTATATTACCGGTAATAACTTTTGAGGAGCTAACCTAGCGATCGTTATATAAATTAATAGAAATATCGCAACAGACTGGTACAAATGTTCTGACACTTCTGATACTTAATCAGCAATAATTTGTTATAATTACTGTACAACTTTCTTTTGATCTGATATATCACGTCAGGCAAGTACAGTACACATTTCCTGCGATGTGTTCGATAGCATTGGGAACTTGAGAGGATCTGAAAACCTTTCTAAACCAGTTCGCACTTTTCTTCACGTTTGCCAATGTATGGTGTATGACTTCTTCGGTTTTCAACCATGCCATCCAGTTAACCTTATTTATTTGTTTATTTATCTAATTAGACCTTGAAGGTCTAATTTATTGCTAGTTTATGAGATGATAAACTCTTAATTTCCCAAAGGTAAAAACTGACGAACACGAAGCCCGAGTTGTTTATCATCTCATCGCAACTGTGAGCTAGTAGTGTAATTGTTTCAGTAGATTACTAGTATTCCTTGGTTCGGGAACTGAGCCTAACTTACACACCGTACAGACTATAAGATTACAAGTGGACGTAATGTTAACCATGTTTGTCGTTGCTCCCAGAAATCATTGCGTGCATCTCGTTATTTTTTTCACCTCAGATGAAGAAGCTGATACGGAGGCCACGGAGTCTTTGGTGGGTTGCGCTGAAAACTTAATGTCAGCGGTTCGTCAAACTGTCCGAGAGAGTGAAGCAGTGGCTGTAAAAATTCGCGGGGACATAATTCACGGCGTGAAGTTTGTTAGAAAAGATTACCAGTAACTTAGTGTTAAATTAAAGTATTGTTTAAATATTTAGGAAATAACCTTTCATATAGTATTCACCGGTAACAATAGAAACTACTTTTGTTCAATCAACTGGATTATGTTTTAATAAAATTTTAATATGTTTCTTTCATCTTGTTTTTATTTTACTTACGTAAGAGATCATTTTATTCATAACAGTGTAAAACTAGACAGTAACTACTCCAAGCATTTACGGTTAGTTTTTCTCCACAAGTTGAGGTATGATTACATTGAAGATATCTTACAATAAACTTATGTTAAATTCTATTTATGTGCAAATGCATTCACTTGTTTCATTAACTTGACTCCAATCCTGCCTAACTCTTTGATTCAATATCAATGTGTATGTATATTTTTTTTCAGGTATGCGAAGAGGATAAATGTGCATGGATACAAGTTCTAAACTGGTAAGTTTTGAGTTCTTAGAACCGATTAACTCTTGCCACAATATGGCGAGGTCATTTGAACCTTTTAAGCCTAAGCTTTGATTAGGGAAATGTTGAGAAACTGGTTGATCAAACCCATTTGTAGTGCTATAATTGCCGCAACCGTTCTCACATTAGCTACGTGGCTCAGACAGAATACACAAATCACATGAATTCCAAATTGCAGCTTCATACACCTATAGCCTCAAGTTCATTCTTTTCAACTTTGTTCGATTCACTTTCACTCTTTGTTCCGAACAATTATCTGTTTTCAATACAATTCAAAAGCATAAAGTTGAGGCTCTGCGCGTGAATGATGCATCATGGTATGTTGGCAATTGGTCTGTTGGCGCATTTAGTCTCGTATGCAAACTGTCTGTCACTTACGAAGTGAAGGTTTGGGTTATCATGTTACAGATAATGCTTTCATTCGTATACGAATAACATTAAAATTCAAATAAAGAATTGACCAAAGTTACGTCACACGGTCTTAAATTCAGAAGTTGTCGGAACCACTCAGTATTTTAATAAAATGCAAAAATAAAGGTAACTCCACATGTTATTAACATTATTATTGATTCTACGTTTCGACTAACTTACGGTCGTAATGACCATGAATTGATTTGATGACTGTATGATGACTGTATAATGATTCTTGGTGATGACTGTAAGTTAGTTGAAACGTAGAATCAATAAAAATGTTAACAACATTTGGAGTTATCATTGTTTTGTATTTTATGGTCTTAAATGGCGCAATTAACGTTGCAGCTAAATCAGTCAGTTGAACACCATTTTAACAACGAAGAGCGCTGGATTCTGTAGCAGATTAGGTAGGGTACACATAAGTTACCGTTGGCGGTTGTCATAGTTTTTTGTTAGTTGTTTACTTATTGGCGAACGAATGTCGTGTGGTTCGAAAATCTTCGACGTTTGCCGGAGGTTTTCGACATTTGAACATCATGTAGAAAAGTTTATGATAACCTCGACGAAAAACTGTGTTCATGACTCCGTAAATGAGTGGATTGAAAACTGCGTTGATGTAAGCAGCCTTGGATGTGATGAAATCGCCAAGGTCAGACTTTGTTCCCGTGTGCAAACAATACAAGTTAAACACAGTAAAGGGAGTCATGCACAAAACAAATACTCCAATGATAACGAACATTGTTGCAGCCGCCTTGGCTTCTTTCTTAAATTTTCTTAGTAAACCACGTTTTTCTTTTGCTTCACTGGACTCGTCAGTCTCCTGGCTCGATGGGTGAACCGCGTTGAGTCGTATGGACTTCAGTTGTTTTCTGACTGCTCTGAAGATTTGAATATATATGAAGAATATGGCGTTGAGAGGAATCCCGAAGACGACCATGAAAACAAAGAAAGTGAACCCCTTGTTTGTTTTAAAATCTGTGACACAAAGTGAGGTCCCAGGAGCAAACACGTAACGCCCCCAGCCAGCCAGAGGAAGGATCGATGAGAGAATGCCAAAGGACCAAACGGTAACAATAACTAGGGTAGTTCTTCTGAGAGTCATGATCTGGTGGTACTTGATGGAGTGAATTATAGCGAAATAACGATCAAATGAAATAACGGCAAGCGTGAGAATGGCTACCGAAGACAGACATTGGTTCGTGAAGCCATTCACCTGACAGAGAACGCGACCACTTTCCCAATCGCCGGCTAAGATCGTTGGAATCCCGAACGGCAACAAAAAACTGCCAACCAAAAAATCCGTAAGCGCCAGGTTTGCGATCAACCGCCCACTGGGAGTTTGCCACTGTTGTGTAACATAAACTACGGCAATGGTGAACGCGTTGCCAAGGATTGTGAAGAGCACGTAAAAAACATGAAGGACGAAACGAAATGTGTCAAATTCGTCCATGTTTCTCCTCACATTCTCCTAGGCGCTCTTTGGTCTCAGTTGATAGTTCCAGAGTCGAGTACAGCACCTATGAAAAGTACGCATCGTTGTCACTATACAAGTAGTATTTCAAACAGCTTACCCTCATTATGAGCTATGGCTTATATAAGAGAAGGAAAGAATGTTTCAGTGATTATGATTGGCGCTGTTATAGCACTTAAGCTTCAGCGCCCTAGTTTCTATTTTAATTCGTAAAAATTGTTTTTGGTGAACTAATTGTACTTGTTACATTATATGCTTGTATTCTGCTCAAGCCAGTCATCCAATATTCAGGCAAATTACTTCCCCTTAATGACTTTCCATTAAATATTCTTCTAGAAGACGTCAGTCATTAGAATCTTACCCCTTCTGAGAAAAAGTTCCTTTCACGTACGATTTCTAGAAACCATCGTAAATATTAGTTGTATTCTTTTCACCTCCTGGGGTGTAAAAATTGAGATTTTTCTGAGATTTACAGTCTTGCCGAGAAATTTACCAAGTCCATGTAATATGAGATAATACTTAATGTCATTTCAAATACGAAATCTTATGAATTTCACATGAGATTTAATTTGTAAATTAAACTCCGTTAATATTGCTACTTATGAGTTTTGTTTGAAGAAGACATCCAAGCTATTGCAATAAGGAGTCTGTATGTTATTTCGACATTAAAAATGTCTCTTAGATCAGCAATCAATGTGGCTATGCCCTTGCGGAAGACGTACCGCGAGGTAAATGGTCAGATCTGTAGCAATTAAAACCCATTATGAACTGACGAATTTCAAAATGCTTTTTGAACTGTTATATTCATATTTATTCGGAACAACATTTTGAAAAGCCATTTTTGACTAACTTAACAGCCTTTTGACACTTTCCAAAGCTTAGTTTGAAATTTTAAGTTCGATGTACGCTCTCAATTTTATATACTAATGTTTTGAAGTAAAACGTAAAGTTCTTAGTACAATATTAAACTTGAGATGCCAAATTGTGATTAATCTATTTGTATGGTAATTGCGAAGGGCGCCAGATGGATAGATTTAAGAGTACGCAAGTAGGATCCGTGGAGCTCCACTCGACAGTAATTTGATTAACTAGAAGCTTAGTTGTGATTGTTCCTTGGCTATTTCCTGGTTAAGGTCATCTTACTAAGTATATGCTACTTTTTTTGTTGTTGTTCTGTAGGTTACTGTGTCTATGAACAGTACCTTAAGACAAGGTAAAAGTCTTTTAGTTACACGTCGATTCCGCATAGAAAACAATTGTGATTGAAGTCTGTTTCAAGTGGGATATTGTCTCTCACAATACGTCACACGTGGGTTGCAATAATCATTTTCTTTAATTAATAGTGCTATATATCTCCCTACAATATCGATGTGTTCGTAAAACATGGTCGTTTTCTGGACAAGCGTCATTTTGTTTTTATAAACACGAAACTAGACTTGACATAAACGAAAACATAGGTAACTTAACATTTATTTTGCTCATTTGCTAATGATTTTTGCCAGGCGGAAAGATCGGTTGAAGCAAGTCGGTGTCACATCAGCCTGTCCTATCCAATTTGAACCAATTGTTCTAATGGTGTACAAACCAAGCAACTTACGTCATTCTCAAAGTACTCTTTATGATTTTTTAATTTTCGATGAGCATAGGTGTATGAAAGTGTTAGTGTGGAAGGAAACAAATATGAAGATATTTTAATCTGAAAGTGAAATTTGTAAAATTCATTTTCTGGCTACAGTACAACAAAAGTATGTATAATATCATGATGCCCGTTTGTCTTTGTTTGGCCATTGGTAGTCTAAAATAATTTCCGCACTCATTAGTAAAACTAATTACCCCTACGCCTTATTTGTTTAATAAATTGGAGTGGATCGACGCATTCCTGAAAGTCTCGCAAGTTGTAAGGCCACGTTTCTTTAGGTTTTGTGTGCACCAATTACCCAAAGATATTTGAGTGAAAAGTTAAAAAAAAAAAAACAAAACTCCACAGAAATGAGGCCAACTCTCTTCTTGCCCTTTAAATAGTCAGTGACCACAAAAATCAGCGTTATGTCACCGCAGCCATTTTATTTCTACAGATAAAATTATTGGATAGAAATTTTAGCCAATAAATTATGCATGTGCAGCAGACTTTTCAATATCGACGAGTCTAGAATTGTTCCTTAATTTCGTGTCAGTCGACGTGGCTTTTCTTTTGAACATGAATAATACGGTATATCTGCGCTGGGAAAAGGTTTAGTATTCCAGCTGTTAGCCATCAGCAAATCAGAGTTCAGTGATGAAGCACACGGAGATGATTCCCCTCCTGCTTCAGTGCTTTTCCCAAATAGTGCACTTTCTAAGCAATAAGAACTGTTTCAAACATGTCGCCCGAAGGTCTGTTTTAGTTACTCACATTTCAAAATTTTCCAGAACCGTTCCCTTCCGCATTCGTCACACTGTCCCAGCTATGCCAAGTGCTGGCTTAGTATACATGTTTACCAAACCTTCCTGCTGACGTGACGTTGGCTTTCAGTCTCTTATACGACTTCTAACGCTCTCAGTTCACCGTCATTTAAAGACAGCCTTCTCCTCGACATTTACAGGATCTTGCAATATCTTGGTGGACGAGGAGGTTGATGTGGTTTTAATTTGTGATTTTGACCATGTACATAATCGGAATACTCTTGCACTTTAGGAACATTATTAATTTTCTCGTAATGATTTTTTTTTTCAAGCACACTGTTACTTATTACACTTTTGCAATTTAGTCTATTTAGGTTTCTGTTAATGTTTATCAAGATTTCAAGTCTTCCCAGACATATGTCGAATAGAAACCGGTGAGTAGAATATCATTGCAGTTGCGTAGCGAGGAATTTGAAAATTGGAGGCAGGGGGAAATTTTAGACCAATGTACCGACAAATATAATGAAGGAAAAATCAAAGTTAACCAAACCGAGAGTAGAAAAAACTTTAGTCGCACAAATGGATCAATTTAATCAACGCAAGCACAAAGTCTCTTTTCACTGATTCATCAATCAAACACTAAAATTAATTGACGACAGCAACAAGACATCGATTATTACATATATTCTAAGTTTACAGTATCATCTTTCTGGGGCTTCTTTCTGCGAAAAAGGAGTAAATGATTTCTATTTTGCCAGCTCTGGCTGGTGTAATCGTTTTAAATTTTGAAAATGGTTTAACGCAAAAATGCGCACATCACGTGAGCTATGATGTATACCAACATATGTTTGGTCATCACTGCTATCACGACCACTTTGTCCTGAGGGTTGACCGAATTTGTCATTTTTGTCCGTTAAAAAAGAGCAGAATTCCTAACGAACATTTTTTTGTTAAACGCCCTTCCTACACTTAACCTTCGCCAGAGCTTTTAATTTTTTATTTTGTAATTCAAAAGCAAACAGAATCTGCTCCAGACAAGCTCGATGTACCGACAAATGTACTGGATGTATTGACAGACCTAGTCAGGACGAAAAGTTTTGGGGGAGGCAACTGTCTCCTGCCCCCCTTGGCTACACTAATGTATCATTGTATATTATTACAGGTGTTTTCTTTTCACTCGGCTGTACATGTTTCTTATCACCTATACTTTTCTACTCAACATAACACAAGTTAAGTCAAGCACAGCAGTGCTGGTGGAATATGGACTGGAAATCTCGTAATTGTCATACACATCGAAAGTTTTCTAAAAACTCTAATTTACTTGAACAGGATTTGAACTCGTACTTTCGGGTTAGGGGACTTGTAGAGCAAGTAGATAATGGACAGTTAGTTTATATTCTGCGTTTTTTTTTTGTTTTTTTTTTATCTTTGCACTGTTCTCTATTCTAACTGTCACCATTATATGCCCCTGTCGTCTGTTACGAAAACTTAAGAAACAAATTTTAATAAAAGAAATAATTTCACATCTTTGTAACACCTGCTTACGCAACATGAATTGGCTTTTTGATAAATATCGGCTTCCGTCTACCTAAGTTGAGATGCTTTTCTTGCGTACTCTGTTTTGTTCGTGACGTTCAGGATGCTGAGCTTCATTGGTAGGTTTTGTTACTTAGTGTTTTTTTTTTAATTTTTTTAAACAGCGGATGGTTAGTCAATGGGAAACCACCAAAATTCCGTGGATACAGTGCTGTTCATTGGTGTGATATGTGTCTACGGTCATCTTATATCGAATGATTTACATTGGTGTTTCTTAAAAGCCATTCGTGGCTTTTAAATTTTTTCCTCAAGTCTGACTAGTCGTTGCACTTTTTTTCAAGTAAATCCCCACGTGGCCGTCTAAAAAATGAAACACAAATCATACATCTTTTGTGTATGACGATGAAGTCAGGTCGGGAAACAAGTTAACGTGAAAGGTGTAATATTTTATCGGCTTCTTGCAGCTGTCTGGTTTAAGTTACCTTAGTCAGATGTAGAGAGAGAAGAGTTTTCATGCCAAACCAAAAATTTGAATTTTTTCCAAGTCGTATAATAGATAAGAACCCAGGTAAAGATAAGAACCCAGCTCAAACGTTTTGAATGAAAATCGATAAGAGTCAGGAAGAATCCAAAATGTTTAAAAATAATTTTAAAGTAAATAGCTAAAATATTTCGACTTTCCTGTCGCCAGTGTGACTTTTCATTTAAGTATTTTGTTTTGAACTCACCCCGATCTTCTAAGTCCTTCTACTTTTTCAAAAGTGTCTCTAATTCCAATGAGGATTTGTTTGTATGGACCAAGCATGCAAGGGTTTTTTTGGCCGCGCGAATATCCACCGCTGACGCAAAAGACTGTTTGAAATTAAAACCCCATTATGGGCTCGTTTTATAGCTATTTTGTTACCCATCTCATGACTTTAAAGAATTATTCCCGGCTAAAAAATTTTTCAAGCACCAAAGGATTTTTATCTGAACATGGCAATTTTTCTCTATCTATATGTTCTAAAAGTTACTCTCATAAACCAGTACCTTGAATCCTGTCCATAAATTGTCGCTCGTATCGATTTCTATATTTATTGCACAATAACGAAGACGATATTACATTTTTACCGTCCAGTTGGCTGTCGAACTGACATTTCTCATTCGGCTGGATCCACACTATTTGTAATCACACGTGATCTCTTGGCAGATGAAAGTGCTATAATTCGTACTGATTCCAAAGACAGGGAATTGCTCAACAGCTCCTCTGCTGCTGAGCAAATTTGTGCTAATTGTATGCGCCACACGAAGTGTCAGTCGCGTTAAATTTTTAATTATTCGCTGTTCAACAATCAACTTGACTGATAAATATAGACAACAGTCGATTGTTGTGATTAATAACACTAAGATAACACGCGCAACGATTGGTTTGGCTACATGCTTTTATCGAAATTTGTATACAAACTTTTTTTTTTTTCAGTTTTAAAAAAATGATACATATAGAAATAAAATAACAGCAGTTTTCAAGCGGAATGGACTACTGAATTTGAACGTTGCCCTTTGTGCTGTTCTGAGAGAAACCTGAAAAACAAGCTGTTCATTATGTTGATGTAATAAGCTCTTGTAGCAAATTTTAGGAAAGTCAGTTGATTTTGTTCTGGTTCTTTAGGTTTAGAAATTGTTTTGCCAGGTAGCCCTGATTTGCGACTTATTGATTTGTCAGTAGCTGAATTATTCAGCGTATTGATCTCCGTAACTAGGAAGAACAGACTACACGAATCAGCTCTATGAAATCCTTACTCCGTTTTTTTTCCAGTAAACAGAGTGCTACCTATACCTTTCATATAAAAAAATACATGAAACATTTCATCTTGAAAATTTCTTGTTTTACCTGCAGAAAGGATTCATAATCAAGTAATAATTTTTACCTAAATTTTCGTTATTTCGTATAATTTAGTTATTTAGCTGGTGGTTATTCTAAGGTTTTACTTCCAAGTGCGGAAAACATTGACCGGAAGTGGTAAGTAAACCAGCTAATGATTAGTAGTTTTCGGCATTTCCCTTGAGATTTTGACGTAATCGATTAGCTATGTTGTGTGTGGTGCGCACGGGCGGAAAAAAACATTTATTGACGTCACGAAAACGTTAATTAAGGGAATGATGTCGCCTGACGAAGATAAAGCTTTGAATAGATTTTACGAACATGTGATTTGGAGTTAGTCTTCCACCATCCTATTTCATTGATCAAACCATGAGACTTACCATACTTTTACCTTGCCAGGTTTTGCTTCTGGTGTTTTTATTTCAAAGTGTCCGTGCTTGGTGGCCGTTCAAGGGTGCTAAGGTGGCACCACCTCCTACAGAAGTGAAAGATGAGAACGGTGAGAAAACTGGAGAATATCTTCGAAATAGCCCTGTACCGTTCGAGATGTCTGTCGCCGAACAAAAGTTCTTGGCCGAAGCACTACGTTACATGGGTGACATGTCAGCCCTGGACCAATGCCATCAAGTTGTAAGTAAACAAGACTAGCCATAGTTGACAGGAGAGGCTGTTTGAGTGTAATCTGAATGGCTCGGTTCCCTGCAGCTTTTTTAATTCAGTGAACTATACAATCCACTGGGAAGATCCAGACACGCCCGAGAGCGAAACGAATTTCTTTCGGGTTTGCAAAGACAATAAATCTGGCTCTAGAGATAAACTAACTAGGATTGCACGGGGGATTTATCTTACATGCATTTGCATAGTCAACATTGAAAAGTATCTTATCCACTCCTGGACGTGTATTGCTTTCGTGCTCAGTGTCTTTCCATACTTATCGTTAGGTTGTGTTTCTAACCTGACTGAAGCCACATGGTTTTATTCTAACTCACGATAGGAGATTTAATTCAGCTCAGAAAAGGCATGCTGTAGTGAAGGGCTGCAGGCATTATGCGGGAAGAATTAGGACGTTGAGTAATGATATGCTGATGAGAATAGTGTAGAAAAATCAGTCCCAGTGGTTTTAAAATACATACTCATTATGGTATACGAGAATTATGTTGGATTATTGCTATCTTATTCGATCCAATCAGATTTCTTGTTTGGCATGTTTACCGAAAACATATGGGGATCATTAAACACAAAAAATGTTTCTGTTCGCTCTAATATTCCAGGTTACATAATTTTCGTTATCGGCTTTCAGCTTTAAATAAATGAGTGTATTATGAATGTAAGTGTGAGTATTTCCAGCTCGCACTTTGCCTTGTAGGCGGACAATTACGTTGAATTTTACAGGGCTCTATCGAACTTTTTATGCCTACATTTTTAATCATTAGTTTTCCCAGCAATTAATCTTAATCCCTTGTGCTTGAGACCATAAAACGTGGAGAAGGCCAATGACATTCGGTAGAACGTTCACGAGCTGTTCCTACATGCGATGAAATATCTGATATACTAATAAATGGAACGAAAGGCTGTCGCCTTGAAAATTAAGTCACCGAAACATGTAAATCTGAATAGTCGAATACAAATGAATATCTTTAGGTATAATATTTAAAATCTGAATATAAGTTCATCGTAGTGCATGTGTCCATTTCCTAATTCAAATACCTTGATGCCTGATAAGTTTGATATGACTAAGTCCTCGCTTAATCCATGAATTATTTTAAAAGATCATTACCCGTCTGAGAAGATCTTGCCACGAACTTGGTGAAGAAGACATCGGGAAGCTTGCTGTCGCGTTGTTCAACTGCCAGTCCAAGTCTGAGGGACGTACACTGTATTACTGTTCTGATGAAATGGTGAGTAATTCGTTTGTAATCTGCTTACGAAACGTCTGGTAATTTTTTTTTCCTCCATAATTCGTCTATACCTTCGAGATAAGTCTCGTCAGGCTGAGGTGATGTGTTGTCTCATGAAAGTTGATAGATTTTGATTTTCGTTGACCCAGGGCAATTTTTAAACCTTGTAGTTGTTGGTTTCAGAATATTGTTTCTCTTTAATTTTCGTCAGAGTTTAAGAGATTGTACTTCTGGAATGGATCCCGATGCATGGAACGCTTACCACATCATCAGCAACCGTGCAAGATCTGTGTGCTATGCCACCAGGAACCAGCAATTCCGACTGAAAACTGAGTATCTGGTCAACAAACTGGCACAGACTGCTGGAGATCAAGTGGATTTCTTGGAAAAATTGAAGGTATGATTGCTAGTTCTTCTGTAGTTGGTTACGTTGCCATGAGACAACAGCTTTGCATTCAAAGAGAAATGCTTACTTATGGAACAGACATGCGTGAGCGGGCTCACCGGTTGAGAATTTAAATACCCAAGCTGTTGTTGCGATTATTAAAATGAAAGCTTATAAAAAAGTTTCCGCGGAAATTCATACTAGCTGCGTGCAAACTCCAAAAGGGATGAAGTGACCGGTAACCATTTTATCCCTGCCAACAGTTTGAAAATCAACGGACAATTAGTGTTGGACATAACTTGAATTTGAAATCATCTAAGTCTTGGTTCCGTTGACTCGAGACTTCAACAGAGCGCAACTTACTACTTGTCAACGTAGTCAATTAATCAAGAATTTAGATATCACGTATAATTTCAACGATCATGGTGATTCTTGCAAAGCTTGATTCCTGCAGAATCTTCGTTTTCAGTATGTTTTTCTGACATAGCTGACCAAAAAACTGTTTGAATCACTAGGATGGGCAAGTGCAGTTGCAGGACGTTACCAAAGGAACCCTCACCAGACTGACAAGTGGACATAAAAACTTACTTAAAGAACAGGTTCGAATCCGTAGCGAGTTCAGCAACGTTAATAAAGAACTAACGAGTAAGATGTCTGAAAATATGGTTGCATTAAATTACGAGAAGAGGATTATCAAAGAAGCTGAGAAACAACTGTCTTCGATGAGTGAGATCATAGCTACTACGCTAGGTGAGGAGGACATCTATTTGGTCCTGTAATAACTGCTTAAGTAAATAGATTGAATGGTTTGTGGTTCTCATTTTGTACCGAAGATTAATGTCGCTAATTCATTTTGATAATTAAAAATGTACTTTGTTCTGTTTTTATTGTTGTATGTCGATGCTGTGGTTGATGTTGGTGGTCGTTGTTGCTGCCGCTGTTGCCGCTGTTGCTGCTGTTGCTGTTCTTGTTGTCGTTGTTATTGTTGTTGCAACTGTTGTTTTTATAGCTGATGTTGTTGTTCTTTTTGTATCAGTAGTAACTGATGTTCAACTTGTTGTTCTTCCACATGTACTTCTTGTACCAATTACTACAGCTGTTGGTGTTGCAGTGGCTAATGCAAAAATAAAGTCCTTGACAACCTACCTTACTTTAATCTAGTGTCATTTTTTGCAGTATATCATCACGTTCAAAAGTATTGTATATTTCTTTTTTGAAACATGCAGAAAACACGACAAATGAACTTAAAAAGCAAGACGTGAGACGTAAGGAAGAACATACTGCGGTTATTGACGATCTTGAAGAAGTAAAATCAAAAACAATGGACACTTGGGAAAAGATTGGTGAGTACATTAGAGGATGAGGTGACATGAAAATCTAGCATTAAAAAGTGCAAGAAATTTGCTGAAAAAAGAAGTCACATCGTTATTTTTGATACGCGTCTGTCATTCTTTTCACAACTAGATGAAAAAACTAGCGCCATTCGGGAACATCAAGAACAATCATTAAATCATCACACAGACATCGTTGAAAATCTGCGCAAACTTAATGACACTATTGGCTTTTTGTTAAAAGTAAGTATATATACTTTTTATGGTCGTTGAAAACTGTAAAGGCGAGTGTTAACTTTTAACCGAATGAACTGGAACTATAAATCTCAAATTCATTAATAATTCATGACCTAATTAACAAACCAGATGAAAATATTTGGTTATATACGTGCATTTTGAAACCTGGTAAAGGTCGCGTAAACTGAATTCATATTTAAGAAATCAGGTAATAAATGGGCCATACATAGAACCGTTCATTACCATATTTCTTAATTATAAATTCGTAATAGACGATTGAGAAGCTATTTCATAAACTCGTGACTCGTGTTTTACCAGAGGTTACAAACACTCGAGAACAATAAAAAACACTCGGCCTACCGCCTCGTGATTTTCACTGTTCTCTTGCGATTGTAAAACACTCGAGAACAACAAAAATCACTCGACCTACGGCCTCGTGATTTTCATTTTCCCCTCGTGTTTTACAAACACTCGAGAATAATGAAAATCACTCGGTTCACGGCCTCGTGCATTTTCATCGTTCTCTCGTGTTTGTAAGCTCTGGTAAAACACTCGCACTCGTTGATGAAATGTTACGTAACGGTAATCACGCGGCTTGAGTTCTGTTTGAAATTCATTTGGACGGTATGTTCTTCAAGGAACCCCAAGTTGTGAGAGCTCCTGGGTTGAACACAGTTTGGGCTCTGTGAAACACACACGAGCCCTGATTTGTTCCAAATTGAACAGTATGATTAATTGTTCGTGGTATACCCGAAAATCAACTTAAGGACTTTCTCAGGCCAACTAAGTAGTTTCGTTTCCCATTATGGTTGTATTGAGTTACCTTTTCCTGGCATTCAATTGTCTTGTTTCTTCTCCTCTTCCTTGAAATTGCATTATTCATATCCAGTTAAAATTGAGAATTTTTTTCGTGTATACCATCATAGTACAAAGCTTTGCAGAGCGGACCATACTCCAAGTCTTATGACTTGGAATATAAGAAAGTCGGAGGTGGAACCGAGTGAAATTTGTTTGTTAGAATACTCTTCCACCTTTGGTTAGAATACGAAAGATGTAAAATTTCTTTTGTGTAAGCATTTACAGATCGTGTAGATATCTTTATTGCACTGTGTGAGTCTGGGTTTGGCAGATGGTCCAAACATCGATCTAATGTCGAGGGTCCAGTTGTTCAAATCGCGACTTCCTTTACCCTGTATTAGGAATAATATGCGAGGAGAAATTCAAGGTATGCTGTTCATGAACGAAGACGTTTCCTTTGAGAGTTTTGGCGGAAGTCCATTAATACTAATCTCTCTTTGAACAACCGACACAAAGTTTTTCGTTGTTTTTCCAGGCAATTGACGACTTCGAAAACAGGTTCGACCTTCGCTTGTCTTGGCTGGCAGACCAGTTTGGAGGAGCAGGAGATAGGATTTCCACGTTGACCACGTGTTTTTGCCATTTCTTGTACTTCATTTTAATGACCGTGTCCGTGTTGTTCCTCAATGCACCCCCAATATCTCGCGTGGTTGTGCTTCTCGTGATCCCGTTCAATGCATGGGCTGAAATAAAACTTGCAACAGGCATGTCATTCATGACCATGACTGTGTTAATCTTCTCTGTAATTGCTGGTAAGTTGATTAAACCGTAGAAATTCGACAAGTTGATTTTAATATCAGGTGGCACACTTTGAAAACTTCTTAAATTTATCAGAAAGCTAAACTTTAACCCTGTTGAGTGAAGGTCAGAGAAATTGATCTAATTTGCATGATATTCCAGTTTGCTACTGCTAAGTTGAAATATCCCAACGTTTCGTTTCTTCGTTCGGTGTGTTTGTTTCTTTGTTCGATGTGTTTGTTTCTTTGTTAGCTGCTTTGATTGCTTGTTTGCGTTTGTATTTGTGTTGGTTTGTTTGTGTGTTTGTTTGTTTGTTCGTTTGTTTGCTTCTTTGTTTGTTTGGTTGTTTGGTGGTTTGGCTGTTTGGCTGTTTGGCTGTTTGGTTGTCTATGAAATTGGAAGTTATTTTCCTGGATGCGCTCCACACTTTTCAGTGCAACGAACCTTGTTTTATGAAGCTTAAAGGTTTCTGCAAGAGGAACATTACACTAGTAAAATGGCGCTGTCTGTTCACAAGCCAATATGCGACCTTACGTGTTTTAGCAATCTGTGTTTAAATGTCATTTTTTTTTAAAGGGCATTATGTGATTGAGGTTACGCAACGAAAAGGCTTCAAGGCGAGGGAAGAAAACCTTGAGAATTCTTCACGTCCTGCTACAAATTACATAGAGAATGCAGGTCTTCCTGCACCCGAACCTATCAGACCTTGCACACCAATTATCCCATCAGCAAGTTACCCATATTACAGCAGTCACCATGGTAACTAGCCGTTACGTGATGTACCGTATGCCTTGTATTGACGTAAAACTGAAGTGACCATTGTTTTGTAATGCAGCTGATGATAGACGATTTTGTATCCAAAAGATCTGGGCAGAGTAGAGCAAAAGAGAACCTCTAGTTAATGAATTATTTTTGTCTTTACAGGGGCGGAGAGATAAACTTTAATCCACGCTATTATAGATTTTGATATTTGATTAATGTTTGTCCTATCATAACCATTTGTTTTTTTGCTTTTCCAAGCAATACCGATCTCAACTAACAATCCTTGGCCCGTGGAGTTTAGTCGCACATCAACCCCGAATCCCGCCACGACTCCCAATCCTGCTTCTACTCCCAATCCACCTTCTACTCCCAATCCTGCTTCTACTCCAAATCGAGCCTCTACTCCAAATCCTGCCTCTACTCCTCGCCATTCCTCCTCGGTAACATTTGATTCAGTCGACGTGGACAACGCTAAACGCCTGCTCAATCTTAGCGCAGATCAATCCTCTACCATATCCAATACTCCATCTAAGCGCTCTCTGGTCAGCAGCAAGAGGTGCGGGGCGCAAACAAGAGTTGGGTCATCCTGTAAGAGACGTGTTAGCAGAGCCGCAATTGCTTGCGATATTCACCGTTAAGATGTACTTCACTATACCATACTGTGAAAGGAATCGATGTGCTGAACTCAATAATGCATGGTTCGCTGAAAATAATGTTAGCTAGCAATTGTCTATTCGCAATTACTAATAACATGTGAATCTGCAGAAAAAGGTATAAATGTATTAAGATTGTAAATAAAACGAGAAACATGTAAATAAAACAACTTTCTAACTTACCTCCAGCGGCCCGCGTTTCCTCCAAAGCGCGTAATAATGTGGTATTATTTTTAAAAAGAACTGTTGTTTTAAAACTGAAAATGGCTCATTTCGTGGATTAGGAAATTGCAGTAATTGTCCACTGAGTTGAATGTTACTGGAGAACATTACAACTTTTGTACAGCTGAGAGCGCCGATAGCGTCTGCATTTTTGGTTGCCCAAGGTTTGAGTTTTCCCACTGATCTGCGGAGACCCAAGCAATACAACAAGGTTCCTTAGGGAAATCTTTTAGAGTTCATTTTAGTTGGTTTTGTCCGAGTTCTTTGATTTAAAATAGTAACTGTACGCAACGCTGTTACACAATGGAGTCGTTAATTTATGAAATATACTTCATTTCTATCAATGTCGTGCGGAATAAGAACTTTAGAAAGGTTTTTTTTTTTTTTTTTTGTAACTTAGCGTGTTCCATAACAAAAAAATAACACAAATGACAACAATACGAAATCTGAGAATTGGCGGAGTTTGGTAACTAGTGTAACCCCCGCGAGGAGTGCCGCGAACTGGTTCGATGTTCCCGCTAATTTCAAATCTCGAAGTACTAGCAGGAGGTTGGAACGATAGACATGCCTTTGTTGAAGAAGAAAGTTTACGATTTGGCACCGTACCCTGGGGATTTGAAACCAAGTGAGGAGTTGTTTGTGATCTCCGAGACGAGAGAGTGCTTCAGGAGTTATGAGTATCCTTTGCCACTTAATGCAGTAGTTCTAATGACTTACATTTAGAACCGTGAAATGACAGACATTTTCGATTGTCACGAGGTTAGTTAAGACATTTTTCGCTTTTGTGGACAAAAATAGCCGGGTAGAATAGTAAATTGTTGTGAATCTACTCAGTCTATAGAATGCGACAACATGCAAATAATGATATTTAACACTGGTAACCATTTATATGATGGCGACGGACAAGAGACCGCTGTATGTGCGTACTTATAAATAAGATTTATTTAGCTGCTGGAGAAGAACGGTAGACGTGATAAAATAGAGTTACTAAAAGACGGTCCAAGTCGAATTAATAATCTCTCTAAAATAATCTTTGGAGTACTTCGTGAAATGCCTTTCGCCAATTAAAACTGGACCAAAGCAATATTACAAGGACTTGCCGCCTTGCACCGGGACAACGGATTGGGGGATGCGTGACTGGGGAGCCCCTCTGCCCCCTTTTTGATAACGTAACGTCTGTTTCCAATTTACAAGTTGCTATTAAAGTGGTGGACAAACGTCTTTCTTGAGACCTGAAAAATTTGAGCTATTTCTCTGTTAATTCTTTGCCCTCCCACATTGAAAAATGCTCTGCAGTCTCTATTGCATACTAGTAATATTTAACAACTAACTGCCTCAGGCTCAGTGAATATTATTGAATAACCCTCAAGAGGAAGTCAAGATGATTATTCAATAATATTCACTGAGCCTGAGGTTTCGCCTTGGGGATTATTCTGCAATATTCACCGAGCCTGGGGTGAATAATTGTTTTAGTGTAATGACACAGGTGATTATTTGTAAGAAAGTAGTAAACTAGCACTTTTAAAATAACCTCAGTAACATTTACAAAGGTAGCCACCATTTTGCTTCTGAGCCTTCATTGCTACATTCACATGTAAGACTTATATAAAGCCAAAAGGTTCTGGAAATTGCCAAAACTTAGACAAGGATGAGGCTGTTGGAAGCACGGGGGACTGGTGCCCTCCTATTTGTCAGGATAAGGGGGCTGAGCTCCCCTAAAAATTTGCTATGGAAGCACAGGAGTTAAGTGGTTTTAAGTAGTCTTGACCTATTGTGCAGAGGAATATCTGATCTTTCTTCATTCCAGCTGCACGGCAAGATTCGGTGACTGTAGTTGGTCCTAAGTTATATTGACTAAGATAATGATGCTTCAGTGGAAGATGACCTAAATTTTAACCAGGATCACTCTCAGATAAGTTTAGAGTATGTAGATTTAAAGTAAATTGCAGAGATGTGCTGCATCTTATCCATAAGCTTTATAGATACAACAGTGCAACAACAGCAGCTTTGGGAAATTGATTAGATATTGTCAAAAAAAATTGAAGGTTGACTAAAATTACATTTCTTTGGATCACAATATTTTGTGGTAAAACTATCTTCAAAATGCAGGAAATTGCATTTAAGTGCATATGAAAATCAAAAATTTTCCAGGGGAGCATGCACCTGGGCCCCCCCTAGAGGGTTCTCACACTGTTGGCATTCAGCCAGTTCCATTTACCTTGCACATCTTTCTGTGGGAAGTGTCCAAGGAGATACTGATCATTCAAGTAAAATGTGAAAAGTCATGTGATGCAAAAATGACCAATTGGATTAAAATGTCAATAGCAAACTATGTGACGAGATGAAAATAATCTCGATAACTTTTTACTAACTTTTTCATGTTATTGGTCATTTTTGCATCACTTGGCTAGATTTACGTACAAAAATATCCCCTAGTTTTCATAGTTCACATTTTAAACCTATAAAGGGCCTTTGCTCACAATGTTAGCATCTAAAACAGATTCTGGAAAATGTCATTGTTAACTTGTGATTCAAGTAAAAAAAGAAACTGTCAGCCAGTTATATCAGCATCTCCTCTCATAAGTTTGCCGTCCCTGACCCTTTAGACTGTTTATGCATTATTTAACACTGCCTATACCGCACTCGACTTTAATTACACAGAAGGAAATGAACCAACAGGAATGCAGAACAAACTGATAATGTTTAAGAAACCAATAAATTTCTTGCCTGAATATATTACTGTGTGGTTGATTTGATCTTAGTTTCTTTGCCAAATCACTAGTCTATTCCTTTACAACTCTGTCAGTGAATACATTGAAAAAGTGTTTCTTTATGGTTCCCAAGTCTGGAGCTGTCAGTACAGTGGACACTCTGGATTGACCTACAAAGAGGCCATGAACTCTGAGAAGGCAGTTTTAAAGCAGTTAAAGTCTTTCCCAGAATGTTTCAAGAAACCTCTTCTGCAAGTTATCCATCAAGGTAAGGTACAAAGAATGGATGTGAGAAAATAAATTTCAGATGCTTCAAATCTCCTTGGATTTCAATTGTGCTAAGAACATCACAACTGTTATAGTAGGATGTTTCAGTTCATTAGTATTGATCTTAAATCAAATTTTAGTCAGGACAATAAATTTTTCAACCATTTACTAGTTCAGTTAAGCTCCACTGGAAGGAAAAACATGAATATGTGTTAGGTTGGGGTTTTTTTTTTTTTGTTTGTTTTTTTATTTTTTTTAATATAGTTTTATTTTTTCAGGTCAAGGAAGATTGGATGCTGTTCTAGAAAGCTGCTCACAACTTATAAAACATGAATATTTTCCTCAGGAAGAAGTTTACATCTGTGACAACAAAAGTGGGAAGTAAGCTTTTTTGTTACTATAAACAAACTTTTTAATTATATAAATGACATATTTGATGATTTAAAAGTAACAAGTACGTACTGTATGAGGACCTCTATAATATTATGCCTGAATAAATGTAGGAATGATTACTATGTACTGTTTGTACCATCTAAAGATGTTCTGAAAAGATTTTACTTCTATGTATTTTAGGAAAAATCCTGGTGTAGTTGTAGAGGTAACCAAGCCTGGTGGGGAGGTGAGCAACAGAGCAAGTACCTTTAGTTTAAGTGTGAAGTGTGTTGACATTGTTGCTCATTAAATGAATAATACTACCAAAATTAAATGCTGCAGTGGTGAATTTACTGCTTATTTTAATTTTTAGGCATCCAGGGTTTTGTTTCCAATAATGTTTTTGGCTAAATCTGCCCAATTTTTGTCATTTAATTACCTTTGTTTCAATAAATTATTAGAGACTTCAAGTTGATCTTGTACTACCTGACAAAGAAAATAAAACAGCAAAGACACCAACCAAAAAGGTGAGATCTAAAATAAACAAACAGAATAAAGTAGTAAAGGAACATTGAAAAACAAAACATGTACACAGCACAACTGCTGTTGTGGACAGTAGCATTAGTTTTGGCTTCTAAGAAAATGGATGAATTCTAATAATAATTTATGATTAACTGGTTTTGATCCAATTAAACTATCATTGGTTTTTAGGTTGCCTACAGATACAATATTCTGACTGGATCTGAAATAATACAGACCAATGTTTCTTCTGATGATATAAGGTATTAGTAAAGTTTGCACAGTAAACTACCTTGTGTTTAATTTTTCATCTCCTGGAAGCCTCCACTATTCTTTCATATTATTCAAAAATTCCTTTAAAATATGATATAGTGAGATCACCTCATCAGGTGATCTCACATATAAATATCAAATATCAATCTCCACATAAATATCAATGCATGGCAAAATATTGGAAGAGTCATTCACAAAATGGAATGACAAAAAAATTTAATAAGGTCATCTATAATATTTTGTTTCTAAAGATTTGACTTCTTCAGAGAGTTATTTTAACCACATAAATGAAGCTTAAATCTGTTCCTCCACAAGCATAACGACAATGAAAATGATTTTAGCTCAAATTTGCTTACCTTATCTAAGCAAATTTACCTAACCTTAAATGTGACATAAAACTGTGCTCCTAGATTTAAGCACCTAAAATAAAATTATAGAAAACTGATTTCCTTTTCTCTTTGTTTGTTTTCAAGGAGGAATGTTCAAATTCCTTCCAAGCAGCTACTGAAGCTTTTTGTGAAATCAAGTGCTGGAAAATTCAATGTCAAAGGAAAGGATATATGGCTGGTTAAGGTAATCATACATTGTACGTTCGAAGTGCAAGGCCTGAGATTCACCCAGATTAATGAGTGGTGGCCAGTGGAAATAAAAAATGTATGTTGGCAACCACAATTTCAAATCTGTTGCATTGACCCTCTAAACTTCATGCTGTGCAAGATACAACCTCTAGATGAGTAAAGTTGTCTGGTGAACAGATTAATTGGGATAGGTTTTAATCACAGAGCCAGGCAAAATCTATCTTCTGCTGTAGATAAATAAATACCAGTTTGTCAGTTTGGAGGGTTGATGATTTGATTAGCCTTGTATTGCTGCAATAAGGTTTCTGGAAAAAGCTCTAATGTGTGCTGATGTCTGCTGAGAATTTTAAATTGTTTAAGTTGTATTTATTTACCGGTCATATATTTACATTTTTCTTTAATTTTTAGGATGAACTGATTAAGAAATACAATTTACCTGCTGTACCTAAAACTATGCAAGAGCTTTTACAGGCAAAGGTAACAACATTGGAAAAAAAAGTAAAATTAATTTCCAAGTCCTATATTACAAATTAAACTTAATATCTAATTTTCTATTATTGACTACATAATGTTAATGTACATTTCTCTGTTGGCTATCACTGGAAAGTATTTTCATTGTCTGTATTAGAAAGCCCTTAACTAAGTATTTATGATGTTGTGGGAGTTGTAGTATGAACCATGTGTACTATACAATCTTTTATTGTAGTCACTTAATAATTACTGTTATTTATAAATCTCTGTTAAACTGACTTTTAGGATCCTTCAAGAGGTCCTCTTTGTACTATTCATGGGCCAAATGATGAAAGTGTCAGGAAAAACAAGCTCAAAAATTCATTAAAAGTATCTCCAAGGAGCAATGACCCCACCCAGAGAACTCTGAACTCTTTTATCCAAGATCTCAAAAAGGATATCAAAACTGTCTCTCATACAAAGCACAAGGACAACATCAAGAAAGCAATGTCAGAAAGCAGTTTTGGTCCTGAAGTTGAAATTTGCCTTATCCCTGTGAGCATACAAAGAAGTTTGGCAGAAAGAAGTGGCTTGAAGAAAATTGACAAATCTGTCAAGTTGAAGGAAGCAACAGTTGCAAATGATGATAGTACATCAAGATCTGAAAATATATCAAACAGTGGTGGCAAACAAGACAAAATGCAGAGTTCCAAATTCCCTGAAGATAGATCTGTTGCAATTTTGGCAAAACGAAAAGAATCAAGGAAACGACAAGAAGGAAAGGAAAATGAGAAAATCAGTTCAAAGGATTTGGTTTCCGTTGCTCAAGATGTACCAGACATAATGGTTGACGGTAACCAAGATGTAAGTCTGAAAGTATTAGTGTTGTAACCAGGTCAAAATTAAAAAAGTTAAAAATTCTAACATTTTTCATAAAACTAAAGCCTTTATAAGGCAAAGTGTCATAGTAAACAAACAGCAGCAAACTTACAATTTTTGTAGCTGTTTGCTCACTTGGTCAATTTCACAAATGGAGACTCTAGTTTGACTCAGAACATTGGGAGTTTTAAATTTTGTATTTTAAAACAGAGTAACATTTTAGATCTTTATTAAGACGTAAGTCCCCTTTCGGGTAATTGTGAAAAACCTGTCAGAGAAACAGTTCATGAAGGTGCTTCATAAATGGAGCAAAAAGATTGCACAAAGTGAGTAACCATGTCAGATAGTGAGGTTTTCCTCATGGACAATAAAAATAATTATAAACTGAATGATAACCTAATGTTAGAAATGAACTAAAGTGGAAGGAACAAGGAAAGTGTCCACTTGAAGCAGACACCACCATGATGAATGATCACAGTCACAAGGAGTGAATACCAGTTTGTATTTGTTGGAGAGTTTTCTGGGGGGATAACTAAGCTGAGGGAGATGATGGATTGCTGGAGGACTGCAAAGGACTGTAAGAAGACTAGAAGTGAAAGGAGTTAAATTTTTACACTTTGTTTAACTGAATGGAGGAAGGGATCACAGGTACAGGCTAAATGAAGATAGGAGTTAAATGGAGGGAGGAGTTTTATAAGGGGCTTAAACAGGGGGAGGGGTTAGATAGAGTGATATATTAAATGAACTCTGTGGTTAAATAGGTGAAATGGTGAGAGGGAAGGTTTCATTGAGGGAGAGTATAAAAAAAGAGAAGATTTGAATAGAGGGTGTGGTTTAACAGAAGAAGTGGGTTGCTAAGAGGAGTACATTTAGCTTAAATACAGAGAATAGTTAAATAGAGGAAACACACCAACAAAGTGGTTAAATAGGGGAAGCAGTTTAACAAGAGCGTTTAATAGAGGGATGGCATGAGATTTAAGGTTGATGGATTAATTAAAATTAGAAACCTGTCTTTCTTGTGGTTTTCTAGGATGAAGTTTGCATTGTTGACCGTGACCTTTGTGAAAAAGAGAGAGAGATTGTCAAGAAGAATACCTTAAAGAAACAAAAGACGTTATCTGAAATGTAAGCTTGAGTATAAATTAGACAATTTTGAGCGCTTTTCCCGTACTTTGCCAGACGTTACACTACCTTGTAACAAGTTACGTTACACTGTAAAATGTTAAAATACCTTGTGAAATGTTACACTACGTTGTAAGACGTTACACTACCTTGTAACTTGTTGCATTAAACAGTAAAATATTACACTACGTTGTAGGACGTTACACTACCTTGTTACATGTTAAATTACACAGTAAAATGTTACACTACGTTGTAAGACGTTATTCCACCTGTAAGATGTGACGTTAGGCAGTAGAACGTCACGTACTGTAAGACGTAATACTACTTTGTAAAACATTGTGCTACGTTGCATTAAGACGTCACCCTATGATGCTCGTCATTCGCACTGTTGGAACTAACAATTATTGCCAGGTGTGCTTGAGTAATAATTTGGTTGTTTTAAGGTTTAAACTTAACGTCCTAAAGAAGCCAATACCACTGGAAGGAAGTCAGCAAAAGAAAGTGAGTCCTGTAGGTGAACATGGGAATATTTCATCTCCATTGCCTTTGCAAAGGTAAGCGAATCTCTGTTGAATCATGGTCAGCTACTCATTCCCCTTGAGGTTGTTCGAAATGGTAAATATGTTTTTAGTCCCAAAGAGATTTTTTTGAAATGTAGAAACCTCGTGGAAATGTAACATTTTCAAAACAAATATAGGATTTTTTTCTAACTTTTTATTTATTTGCAGACCTACCCTCATCGTTCAAGACAAGCAACAGATTTTGAAAGAAAATGAAATAAAAGAACGGTATGCTAAATAAGTCCCAGTTGCTTGTATACTATACCTGATACAAAGCCATAAAGACTAGAAAACAGAACTTCAGTTTGGCAAAAAAATACTAAAATTTAAAGCGACTTGATGTATTCACTTCTATCAATATTGAAATACTTGTGAGGTAGGTCTCTCCCAACTTTAATAAAAACAAAATATGACAAAATGATTTAGAGATGTCGAACTAAACTTCAGTCATCGGGCTAAAGTGCAGTAAGCTTATACTCTCGTCAAAGAAATTCGGCATTTAAAGCACATGACATGTGAAGTACTCAATTTTATTTTGTTCCGTATTATATCCGGGTTTTTTAAGTACAAGGCAGCATTCTTGTTAATTTATCATGATCGTACGGTATATACTGACATGTTGATAACTGTCATCAAGAGAGAGTAAAATTTTTTTTAATTACTAAAACTAGAAAATTGAAAGAATTACAGCTGAAGAAGACGTTCAAAGCTAAGTCCGAAACAGAAAAGGTATGTCGATTAATACTAGATGATATTTAATCACTGCTAGTTTGCAAATCTTCTACTCTTTCTCTATTGCACTAATACCTTTTTCGTGACTTCTTCTCTTCCTCATTTTACGCCCGTCATCTTCTCTTCTTCTGAATGGAACTCCGAAGAAAATGATCTCTGTGAATCAACAGAGTACATCCAAAATTCATTCGATGTGTAAGGTAACTTGGGTTAATTTCGCAATGTTTTGAATAATCGTAATTTCATTTAGCTTAAGGAGGAATCGGAACTCGTTCTTGCTCCATTACCTTCACCTAAAGCTGTGTCTGTGGCAGAGGAACTAAGTCAGTCGTATGGTGATATCCTCATGGTTACCCAGTTCATTCATACCTTTGATGATTTCATCAATCAAGACGCTGAGCTCAAGTTGACACCAGGTAAACATGATTGTATGACATTCCACTTATGAACAGTACACGCTGTAACATTTATATGTAATTCAGTTCGCGTTTTGTCTTTCTTCACATCAAATCATTTTAATCATTGCAATTTTATGTAGCTATTCGTAACATTGAATTGATTTAGCTGTTTCCTTAGACTCATTAGGAGTTTAATTGTATGGTTGTTAATGTTCTTTCATGTCATGTTTTATCACATACTTTACTAAGTCGCAAATCAGACCAACCTGAATTGTTGCCAAATTCCGGGAGAATCATTTATTAATTTTGAGACTAGTTTTTCATTCTCCTTATGCGAATGATTTGCTCTGGTTTTTGGTATCAGTTCAGTGTGGTAACGTCTTCTTTAGATGCATATTGCGAACAAAGTGTTATTTTTTTTAGACGAACTTGCAACAGCTTTGGTTTCTAGTCCTCAGGGACACGACTGTTATCTTTGCATCTTAATTGTTTTTCTGACAATTCTGCTGAAAAATAGTCGTCAGGATGATACATCGGAAAAGGTAAAGTGTTACTCTTTTTTTTTTTCCATTTTCAACTAAATACTAAACAGTGAGTGATGTTGAGATTATAGACTAAATAGTGATTGGTGTCTGGATGATAGAAGCTGTTGCACTGTTTTCGAAACCCAGTTTACTATTAAACAGCTTGTTTGAAGGCAACAACTCAAGGAAATACGACATTCAAGCAAATGTGACACATGATTTTCTATGTATATCTGGAGATCAAAGTAGTCTCAGAATGCAGGAAATACCGTTTCAGAGCCGTCAGATTTTCCAAATTTCTGCGGGGGAGCATGCCCCTGGACTTCCTAAGAATTATTCAGCCTTCGGCGTCGACCAGTTTTGTCGCACCGATTCTAAGTTGATTGGTACGGCCCTGACTTCCAGTT
This sequence comes from Heliopora coerulea, assembly GCA_030142905.1. NCBI lineage: Eukaryota > Metazoa > Cnidaria > Anthozoa > Scleralcyonacea > Helioporidae > Heliopora > Heliopora coerulea. The sequence continues at coordinate 120,052 of JASJOG010000282.1, read as the reverse complement.
ACAGGATCTTTAGACAAAGCGATGTCCTGAATTGTTCACTGGACTTAAGGAGAAATAAAAAGCGAAAAAAATGTCCTTGGGAATGATACATGAAATCCGTGATGACGACATTGATTTGCTTTTGGCCCATCTTTTAAGATCGTGTGAAAAACGACATTCCTAGCGTGGCGACAATATGTTCGGTTTTGTGCTGAGTCAACGAAAACTGATTCATCGTTTTTTTCCCCTCTGTTCTTCAGTTTTTAGAACTGGACGTTGATCTTTTTGATGTCCCATTAACGAAAGAAACCGTTGGTGAACTGACTAGACTGTATTTGAGAAAGGATCAAGAAGATAATTCTTCCAGCATTGGTCGACAGAAGACGATTCCTAGAAAGCAGCTACCATCACTGGTAACTGTGAGAAATTGTCTACCTTTCAATGTTCTTTCACTTAACTTGTGTAACTTTAAAGAATCTGATGTAACGTGAGATTGTCATAATATTGTAAACCTTGTATTCTTATAGTCACCAAACATCCTAAAAGACTTGGATGAGGAAGAAATTCTGGATCTTCTTCCTTCAGAAAAACTCGAGGTATGGTCCTTTTTGGAGTTGATGCTTGTGAAAATCATGTTTTGTGTGTTAGAAAGAAGTATGGATGGAGAAAGACAGGTGAGTGAGATCGAAGGGAGGGTAGAAAGGAAAAGAAAGAAATGAAACGAGGAAGAAAAGAGGGAAAGAAAGAAAAGAAAAGAACAACGAAAGAAAGGAAAAAAATAAGGAAGGGATGACGGAAGAGAGAGAGAGAGAGAGAGAGAGAGAGAGAGAGAGAGAATAAAAAAAACACGAAACCAAGAAGGGAGAGAGAATTAAAAAGAGAGAAAGTAAGAAAGAGAGAAAGAATGAATGAAGGGAAGAAAGAATGAATGAAAGAACGAAAGAAAGAAAGAAAAATGAGAAAAACTTACGGCAAACTCACACATGATGCGAAAAGTACAACGAATGGGAGACGAAGAAAACCAACATATGGATAGAGTAAGGAGCTGAAGACTTAGATAAGAATGATACAAAAATGAGCAGGACTGGGCGTTAGTTTACTTGTTAGTTTGAGAAATCTATTAATCACTGGAGATCCAGCTGTCATTTTGGTACTCCTTAAATTTCAGATATTAGTTTACTTACTCCAAAGAGTCCTGGATTCAGATGTATTTTGCGATCATTTGGATGACATTGTTGAGAAGAGGAAACAGACGTGGTAAGACATAAATTAAAATGTCTCCATTCGTTCAGGAAACACACGATAGCTTACACTGCTGTTCAGGTGTAGATCATATATGTCCTCCGGTCAAACCCGCAACAGTTCTTAGAGGTTGCGACTTTACTGTACCTCTCTATCAGACCAAAGCTTGTGTTACTCATTGGTCAAAGCATCAGAATGGTCGTCAGAAGGTTGGAAAGGTAAAGTGTTTTTATTTATACAGCTACATAAGCTGCTCTCCCTAGAGGTCCAGTAAGGGCCACTCCTCGTGGGTCCAGTGTGACTATAGGAGGAAACCAGAGTACCCGAAGAAAACCTGCGATGCTTGGTAGAGTAAAACTGGACAACACTCTTCTCACATGTGACCAAGGTAACTTTAATCAGATAACTATACGGAGCCGGAATCGGACCCTAGTCACAGTGGTGAGAGACACGTGCACTACCACTGTACCACCAGAACACAAGGTTTGGTTGCTGTCTGTGATTCAAAATAATTTCCAAAGGATGTGAGGTTGACAAACGTTCGGGATGGTCTATTTGAACAACGTGATCACCTTGCGCAACATGCATTACCTCACAGCTTAGTATGGTGTAATATTAAAATATCGCACGGTATTGCTGTTTATTCTGCCAGTATTGACAGCTTTAGAATTTTGAATTTGCATTAGGTTTTGAATTGGTTTTAGTGGGTTTTGATAGAAATGAAGTATAATTGGTTTCGAGATGTGCAATTGGTAGAAGTAAGGCCAAGATTTTTGTGAGCATCGAGGTTTGAGTGTTTGAAAGGCTTATCGCCCTGTTATTTGCCCGCACAATATTCTCTTCTTTTACTTGATCACTGAAAGCATTTTCTTCTAATATTTGCAGGCATCAACTGAGCAAGGAAAGGAACGATTTAAAACAAGAACAGAAAAATAAAGAATTTGTAAAGAATAAACAGAAGGAAATTGACATGTTCATGGTAAGTTGGGTTTTAAATTTTTATGTGTAGAATAGATTTCTAGAGTGAAGAAGCGGTGACTACGTTTTTGTCTGTGATCTATGTTATTATATCGTTATCTTAATATGGTGAACCAAGCATCATTTTCTGCCGAATGTTTATTTAAATTTACAAAGGGTTTGTTGAATTTTCTGTTTAGGTGAAAGATGAAACGATTGACATAGGTAAGAAAAGGATTTGCAACATCCGTGTTAACTTTTTTCTTTCCGTTCAAGAGGCTTCCCTTGGGTGAGCAAAGTAAAAGACTTGTGTGGGTAGTGAGGAGTTATTTACCTTAATTTTCAACAACAAGTCAACCAAAAAGACGTTTACCTCCTTTCTCACTGCACGAACTTATTTTGTAGGAAAAGGTGAAAATATTGATGTCTCGGAAAGTGTACGTGGTGCACAAGAAGGAGACCAGTTCAAAAATGGTCATTGTGAAGAAAACAATTCTAACAATGTGCTCTTCGAAATGTCGTCAAAGGGCATGGGTAAGTGAAGCTACTTTAGTATTTCTAGAGAAGCGAAATCCTGTTATTTCTTTTGTTTGTGGAACTAATTATACTAGTTTGGTTAACTGTTGGCACCAACGTCTTCCTGGTGCCGTAACAGATAATTTCAATGAAGTCTGGGCCAAACTAAATTACTTCTTCGTAAGATTAGTTGAAAATAATGATAATCTTCATGATACAAGTCAACCTGGCTCATACAAACAATCTCCTCGAACTATATCCATTTCGTTCGAGACTTCCGACACAAAGAACGAGGAAGGTTACGAAGTTTTACTTGTAACTGCATAAAGAGACAAGAATTAGTTTCTTTTGCAGAAAAACCTAGAAGTGCTGATAGTGGATCTGGAGATTTAACTCATGCAAAAGAAGTTGATAACGTAGAGAAGAACAAATCTGCAGACATCACTATTAACAACGAAGAAAAGAAGGCTGATTGTACTTACTTAACGAAGCGGCAAGAATTAGTCGCTAAAAACAAGATTGAAAAGGAAAAAGAAGGCGAAATCAGGCGTTTGAAGTAAGTAGTCCACGACCAAAGTTAGCATTAAATTCCCATGACTGCTGCCGTACGCTTATTTATGTGGTGACTGATTTAGTTTGAAGTAGCCTATATCACCATAAGATGCCGTTTCATTTTGTTTCATACGTGTTTGATTTTGCGATGTAGTGAAGAATTGTATCAGAGGGAACAAAAGGTGGAACGATTAAAGGTTTAGTATATGTTATCTGTAAGCTTGTATTTTTGGATCAAGCACCCTTTATCGTATTAATTAACCACTCATTTCTTTGGATTATTAAATTTTCAGAAAGGCTTGGTGAAAGCAAAATGTACCTTTCGTGTTAATTCGTTGGGACGTGATCGAAATCACAGTCGCTACTGGTTATTTCCGTGCTGTCCAACCAGGTTGTATGTGGAAAAAATCGTGGCTGGTAAAGTCTTTCCAATAGCCACCAGCATCGAAGAAACAGAACGGAATGAAACATCAGAAGTCATGTTGGAAAGGTACTGTAAACTACACTTTTGCTGCTGTACAAATGGCTCCCATTCAAAAACCAACCTGTCATAAATGTTGGGACATATCCATTGCAGTGGGTGCACGTCATATTCTTCACTTAGAATGTTAGAAAAAAAGCCGAGATTATCACACAGTTACACAATTAGTCCCCGAGTAAACGCATTTTTTGTTTATTGTTTATTAAGAATGGAACCTCCCTTTTTCAGGGCTTTTCAGTGACAATGTACAACATAAGAAGCACAAATCTCTAAAGTAAATATTTCGTATAATCAGTTACTATTTAAAAAGTCATTAATTAATCTGGATCTAAGACAAAATTTAAAAGAAGAAATAGTTTCTAAAGTTTCTATGTTAGAATTAAGATTGTTCCAGTTGTCCATCATTCGATTGTAAAATGTCCTCTGTCCAGCACCAGCTTTATGCAAGGGAATTTTCAAAAGCTGCGACTGCCTAGTTGTGCGTTTAGAAATCTCAGTACGAGTTTTAAGGCGATCACATTTGGTCTTAATAAAATATAAAAGGAATTATAGATTTTCCTGGACAGTGATGAAATAAATGCAACATGCACCTATACTGCCGAGAATATAAAAATGGAAAAACGGAGATAAATATGACCGTCACTCTAATTGTGTTGGAATCTTAATCTTAATCTTTATCCTATTGCAAACTCTTAACTCTCTGAATTAACTTTTAAAAGAGAGATGAGTATTGCCCCAAACCCTGCTTGCTGACATAACACCTTTGCACCTGTATATTTATCAGGAACGAGAGATCTTCGTGGTTTTATTACGATAGTAAGGAAGAAATGGACAATTTGCTGAAAGCACTAAGTCCACGTGGTGTAAGAGAAAGCGCCCTCACATACACACTGAAGTCTCAACACAGTAAAATCAAACACAACTTCTCTAAAAGGTAATTAGGGGTTACGTAGCAATTAGAACGAAAGTTCTGTTCCTTTCCCCTGCCACACCTTAATTATTTTAGTTTTGTTGTGGTCATTTTTGTGTTGTACAATTATTCATTTAGTTTTTATATTATTATATTTTGTGGCGAGTTCATTAAACTAAACTAAAGTAATGTTGGGCCGTTTGACCTTAAAACACAGAAGACAGATGAAATGCGCTGCTCGACCAGAATTAGACGATTGCCTCAGCGACATTCCTAGAGCAGCACAACGGAGATTCACTAATGTTTGGATAGAGTTTTGTCTAACCACTAATTTTCTGGCGTTAGCGAGTGCTTGTAGCTGGTTTTATAATTTCACGTGCGGTGGGTTCCATGACGTAGCTCAAGTTACACGTCGATCAGTATTCTTTAGGATAGCTTGTCATTTAAAAGAATATTAGTAAAAATGAAACTTTTCACCTTTAACTGAAACATGAAATCACTTAGTTGCGTTCGAGTCTCCCTTATACATATGATTTAAAACCTTCCTATAATATTAAGTCATGTTAGAATTTTTCTGATGCAGAACCACAATTTACTACATGTTTTTGCTGTGAATTTTTAAATTTTAGACCAGTCAATAACAAGAAAAGCACTGCGAAGAATAATCTGAGTGATTTCTTGGCGAGTTTGAAAGAGGTATAGAAACAAGCTTTTATTTCTATGTGCTTAATCGTGGCAGGGTTTAGTTGAAATTTTAAAAACCATGTACGTTCAGTTAATATACAGAAATTGCTGAAATACTGAGATCTTTAATTGATATACCTAAGAACGCGCCTCTAAATCCCGCAAAAATTGCTATACTTCTATCCATTATATCTGTATTTGTTACAGCGAACATTCTTAAACTAATAACGATCATTACCGATTAGTTTATCTCTTGCTTTTGAACAATACTTGTCTTGGAATGGAAATATAAAAAAGTGACATATAGGTGTCGTCAGACTTGTCCGTTTCCCACTCAGAATATTGACTGTCATCTTTTCTTTAAGGAGTTGACTGAACTCGGTAGACGTATTACCAATGGCTTCATGGGTGATCTTCCAAACTTAGAAAGCTGGCTGGAAAATGTCAATAATTGCTCTTCCACGCCTCATCTGGTAAAAAATATTTAATGAATTGACTTAGTTTGCTTTATTTTCTACGTTAAAGCATTTTTGCAAATTTTGGCATTGTTTTTTGTTTGCTCTCTTATTTATTTTAAGTTTTTGTTTTGGCGCTTCATGTGTCAAATGTATGTGAGATATATACTGCTGTTGCTACTTGCTACTAACAACCAAATGTTACCAATTATTGTTATGACAATGTTCATCTTGCTGTTGACACTCATGTTGGTCTTGTTGTACGTTTTGTAGCTAGTTACGTCATCAGAGCGATATAAATGTTGTTTAGGAAGGCGATAATATTACCAACAATAGTAACGTTTGTTTTGCAGTTGTTGTTGTTGTTACTGTCTTTGCTCTACCCTGTTTTATGTCGTTTAGCTTCCTGCATGCAGCCATCAAATTGACTAAATAACGTTTGATTTCTCAGGTTTCATATGCTGTGGAATTGGGTTCATCCGTCAAAGCCAAAGGTCTAAGCGAGCGTTTGAAAAATCCAGAGCGTTGGTTGAGAGAAAAATGGATTCCAGCCGTAAAAAGAGCTCGGACATTATCCAGTTTACATTTCTGTCTCTGCGTTCTAGATTGTTGTCTTAAATGGGAAGAGTGTACTTTGTACTTGGTGAGCTCATTAACTGATTGTGGTTTAATAGATCGTCTACAGTAATTCATCGCCTAAGATGTTTTAAAGTTTGTGTGCAGGTATTTCAAAATTTGAAACGTAAGTCTTCTTTGATGTTATTTTTTTTCGCTGTTTCGTTAGAAATGCAAGATTTGTCGCAGTAACGGAAATGCCATGATTTCATGTGATAAGTGCCACAAAGGATATCATTTCACTTGTTTACGAGAAGTTCTTGAAGTGCCCGTCGAACAGTGGCTTTGTCCGGGATGCAAGGTAAATTTTTTTGCTCATTGGTTTCAAGTCGGCTTCATTTTTAAGATTGGTAAGGACTAGAAATTACAAACCAAAACGTTTGTGCTCGTAATTTCATGTCGTACCCTTTTTTTTTTTTTCCTTTTTTTTTTCGTTAACTTCATTTTTCATCAATTTTCCGATTCTAAGCTGTGGAAGCTGACTTACATAAGGAGCGAAAACCCACGAATAAACAAATAAAAAATGATGTTCACATGCATCTTGCATAAACCAAGTCTTGCACAAGACGCGTGGACATCTTATGATGGACAGTTCGCACCTTATGTCAGGGGCGTCTTATTTGGCTCGTATAAATGAACCAGCTTGCATATCATGCCAACTAAATCTTATTTTCTTGGTATATGCATCCCTGTTGTTAACTTATGCTCTGTGAAGAAAACCCCCTCCGAAAACTTACCTGTTTTGATATAGTTCTTTTACATCCGTTTAATTTCATTTCATAATGACCGTATGGTGTTCAAGAGATGGTGGTGGTAGCTTGATGTCAGTAGTTATTCAATCATATACTTCTCCCATAAACTATATACGACCCAGTATACAGATTTATGATACCATGATCAGAAGGTTGCGGGTTCGACTCCCTTCAAGGATTCAAAAATCTTTTCTGATCGCATAATTTTACTGTTTAAAAAGAGAGGATTCAAGATTACCCAATAGCACACACCTTCCAGCAACCTAATCCAACGTGAGACTAAATCATAGGAGTCAACGGTTTTGAGTTATCAATTCATTTTAACTTGATTTCTCTGTTTATATTTTTAGCCCTCGTTCAGCAAACGGCGAGCGGAAAGCCTGGATTATATAACGGAACAAAATGTGAGTGAAACCTTCATGTAATTCCACTCCGCAATGCTATAAGTTACAGCCATCATACTCTTGCTTACTTCTGATGGACTACACTTAATAGTAAAGTAGTTTACCTAATCCGGATATTGAACATTTTAACCTTCAATAAATGTTTTTGCCTTGCCTTGCCATGGCATTGCCTGACATGCAAGCTTCAAGTTAACGTGCGCATCCTAAGACTTCATTCTGCCTAGATTTACGCCTATTTAGCCAAATCGTCGTTGTAAAAAGTGTAAATAGATGAAACAAATGATATTCCCCCTTAATATAATTATTATTCTAGGAATGTATTGAAGTTGAAGAGCAGGTCAATGAAGATTATTGTGACGTTTGTGGTGGTGATGATGGAGAACTGGTCTGCTGTGACACTTGTCCAAAGGTTTATCATAAACAATGTCATGACCCACCAATGAGAAATGTTCCAAGGTTGGAAGCACAAACATTTCACCATTCGTTTATTTTTCCGTCCTTTATTTCCTGTTTTTTGGCGTTTTTTTCGTATCCCCTCCTGTGATATTGTGAAGTTTCTCATACAACTTTAGGATTATTAAAAAAAAATGCTGTAATTGCAATTAAAAGTAGAAATTAGTTCTACCCAGAGCAACTGGCAGTTTTTAAAAATGACTTCCATAAGTGGTGCTACACACTGTAATTTCTGGTCCAAACTGTAACTGTTGTTTATTTTTTTTTTTTTTTCGCGTGACAAGTTGCATTAAAAATTGTTCCATCATTGTAATAGGAACTTTAGTAAATTAATGAGTTGTCCTTATCAAACAACATAACCATGTTGGCTTTTCATCACCTAATGTTTTTATACGTAGGGGCATTTGGAATTGCTGTAATTGTCAGAAGGAAACAGAAACCAGACCAAAGAAGCGTTACTACATAGAAGAGGATTCTTCTGATTGGTCTAATTCTACGGATTCCTCAGTTGAAGAAGTATCGATTCCCAGGAAAAGGACAACACGGCAGAAAATTGAGTCAACAGGCGAAAACGGGATCATGAAACAGAAAAGGTGATGAATTAATGCATTCTTAGTCCTACTGTAGAATGTCGTGTTCTGTTGACAGTAGGGTCATTTTCCTCATATTTATGAAAGAAAGCAACAAAAACTAGGGAATATAAGCGATGTTGAAAGCCATAATTGGCACTTCTTTCTTTGTAAAGCAAAGATTTCTTGCGATGAAGGTACAACGAAATACCGTGTTCTATAAAGATCTGCGTGAAAAAAATACGGAATGAGCGTGTTTGGAATCGTTTGTACGGGTAGTTATGAGTGCGCATGCTCTTTGTCTAGTAAAGTCGAGATATTTTTGGATGTCGGAATGCAACTACTTGATGAAAGATTGAGCTACGATGTTCACTCGGATCAATGGGTGAGCGATTTCGAAGTTGGTATCTGTGTAACAATTTCCTGTGGCAAGGCTTACGACTTCCGACGTCTCAATGGGTCTATTTAAGGTCGAAGCTGTTTTAAAAATATAGAACGTCAGTGGGGATGAACAAGGTAGTGACCTTTGCTATCGGAAAGGATGCCGTATAAAGCTAGTAGAAAAACATCTAGCCGATACCGAATCGTTTCTTTTTGTCATGATCCAATGATTTTGCAACGTTTATGTAGTTACCGTCAAAACTCTCATAAGCAAGATAAAAAGTGAATCCAAAACGGGCAATTTTTCCTGTGAGAAAATAAACATGGATGAATGTCGATGAATTCGAGAGCTATTCTATTTCCAAACAATCGTTAAGCCACTTTTATGCGTATGTGGTTCATAATTCAGCGTGGCCTAGAGAGTGAATTCACCCAGTTTTGCCAGTGTTTTATGTAATGTACTTTGTTACATATTCCCAGAAGATTATGCTGAAAGAGATTTTTCATTTCTCCTGAAATTATTTCATATTAAGACTGATTTAAAGCTGAAAATCAAATATCCTGTTATTCGGCCAAATTATAGAATCATCCGGCGAATTACTGCTTTTTTTTTTGCTTTATTTTTATGAAAATAAAGTAACGAAATCCAGCCCGCAAGCTATTTAAACGTTATCTTTTACTGGTTTTTCATATCTCTGGATAAGAACATAGTGTTCTCTGCTGTCGTGAAATGCACAATTTCATGCTACATGTGTGTTTTACTAGATTGCTAATTCTGCGGAATTTCAGTACTTACATTTCATAAACGCTTATTGGTTTATTTAGACCTGCTAGGAAGGACGCTAAAGTTGGTAGGAAAAGAAAATGCACTCCATTGAAGGCAGATAAAGGTATTGAAGAGGGAGTAAAGAGAAAACCCAGACAAGATTCTGAGGTAAACTCATTCGGAAATGTGGTTATACGAGAATTCATTCAAAGTTGAGAAATCGTTCTCCATTACTGGATGTCTGTGGCGCTTGGTATAGTTTCTTCTTCTCCACTTGTTTAGCTTGGAAAGTGTGAAGCCATGTTAACAGAACTTTTCAAACATGAAGATAGTTGGCCATTTACTGAACCAGTGGATTTATATCAGGTTTGAAGCTAGTGCTAGATTTTTATTAGCAAAAACATCCTATGAGAAACTGAATTTGCCGACCATATGCGTCCATTGGCCCAAGGAGGATTTATGGAGGGCCTGAGGAACGTTGACAAATCCTCTATGGGCTCTGAGACATTTTATCACTAAATTTCTGATATATTTCCTCATTGGCGGGGATGCAGGAAAATTAGATCAAGATTGTTGAACCAGTGAGGAAATTTAGAATTGGAAAGTCTCTTCTTTAGGAAGGAAAACCGATGAAAGCTTGCAGTTACGTACTTTATCTAAATAAATTATTAACCAATTTGAAGTAAATTTCTCTCCAATTTTTCTATAACCGAGACACTTTAGTTTCGTAGTTCTTCTCTCGAATTTTAAACTTAATTGATTTTCTTATTGTGTAGGTGCCCGATTATCTGGAGATTGTTACTCATCCAATTGATCTGGGAACAATTAAAAAGAAGCTGAATGGATTGGAGTACAGCGGTCACCACGACTTTCTGAACGATATTCAATTAATGTTTTCCAATTGCAACAAGTACAATGTGGTGAGTAATACTAATAAACCAAATTCTTTAGAGCGTTCGTCGAGGAAATTGTCAAAACTTTTTTACCCCAAAATATGTCCAAATGAACTGTTAAACTTTGCTCTTAAACTGCCCGTGGAAATGTGTTGATAAAATTTCAAACGTTTAAAACTAAACTCAAGACCTTTTTCAACAAAATGTAACCGTTACGTCTTTTCTGACTTTTCCCTATCAGGATACATCAGAGCATGGTCAAGCAGGAATCTCTTTGGGAACATATTTCAAAGAAATACTACCTACTTATTTTCCTGACTACTCGGCAAATTCTGTAATGGGAAGAAGAAAATGTTCGAGAAGATGCAGAAAGAAATAGTTCGGCTTAGGTTCACATTCATTGGTCGTAACCCTTAGTTAGGAACCTCAAAACTAATGCTACGTTTCGTTCATTCAGATGATTGGGTGCTACGTGATAACAGGAACTGATGCAAAAAGATTCGCTGCGTAGCTTGAGTTATGATATCAGTTGTGTTAAGTTTACAGCAATGATGTATCGATATGTGTTCAACAGGAACACAAAGACCTGTAGTGTTAAGTTTAAATACGATGTTAAGTATCGCGAATGTCCGGAATATTTTATTAAATTCTTATTCAGTTTATTTACATTTCCTAAACTATTGAATGTAGATTTAGTAGCAAATTGCTCAGAAACGTTGTGCTGCTGGCTGCACGTTTGACAATTTCATTCATCAGATCTGTGAGAGCAGCTTTGTTTAAAATATCGGTTTCTCTTGTCGTCATGTCATATAGATATATCATAGGCACATATTATAGGCTGTAAGATTTGGGTGAAACCGTTCAAATTAATGAATTTTGATGCGCATTTATCTTTTAAGGCAGGCAGAAGAAAATGAAACACCAACATCGTCAGTAGGCGCTAAGTTTTATACATTTCAGTTTCTGTTGAAGAAAATGATCGGACTATAATGCGGTTACAGCATTTCAGATAAAATGGTATGATTGTGAGCTTCACGGATTCCTGGAGTACACTAGTTTTAAAGCTTTTTCGCCAAAAACAGTTAATACCGTTTTGCAACTGAATCTGTCCAGAGATGACAACTATTCAATTTCAAGGCCTGGGTTCTAGCGCTTTCAATATGGCGACCACTTTAGAAGATCGTGCAATTTGGGACGATGGCGAGGTTTGTTCATTTCTATTTTTTATCAAAGCTTTATAGTTCTTAACAGTATCAGGAATTTTGAAATATGATTAATTCGAATTTTATAGGAAATTGACCTGGAGGTCCTTCGAATGTCTACAGAAGAAATCACAAGCCGGACACGACTTTTAGACAATGACATAAAGGTGAGACTTGTTCAATTATTATGATTGATATTATTAACAATATTTTCCCAGGGAGCCTACTCGGCGAAGCGGTTTTCAGTAGTGTCCTGCAAACATGAAAATAACATAGATAGAAAAACATAAATAAAACATAGAATTAATTAAAATAAGAGTCATATATATATGACTCTTATTTTATATCACTCTTATTTATATATATGACTCTTATTTATGACTCATATATATAATATTTTGTTCCTCCGGATAATTATACAACTGTTGATGAACAGCACGTTCTAAGATCTTGCTGATAGTTGAAAGTATTGTAATTGGTCTATAATTATTGCAATCTGTACGGTCTCCTGATTTAAATAGGGCCACTACTCTTCCATGTTTCCATATTGCAGGATAAATTCCACCTTCCAGCAAACCGTTAAACAAAACAGGGAGGCTCTTATAAATTACAGTCGCAGAGTCCTTGAGAAGATGAGCACCTATACGATCCAATCCCATTGCCTTGTTAGTCTTGAGCCTTTTTAACCCATTCAAAACAAACTGTTCTGTCACTGGCATAGAGCAAAATGAGGTGGTAGAACTAGTCAAAATGTTAGGCAAATCTGATGCTGCAAAAATGTTCTTGCCTGCTTTCAACTTCCGAACCAATTTAGTAGCGACGGGTGAAAAATATTGATTCAGGATAGATGCGATGGATTCTTGATCGTAGAATATAAGACCGTCGCTCTCAAAACATGAAACTGGGCCGTTTTGTTTACTTGATGTAACTTCATTCAGCATTTTCCAAAGGGTGCTGTAATTTTGTTTGTTTTCATTAATTATCCTAGTATAATATTTGGCTTTACATCTTTTCACTTCTGCATTAACAAAATTTTTTGTTTTCTTGTACAATGCCCAATATCTCAGAGAATTTGATTGTTTAGCTTTCCTGTGATAATCACATTTGTGCATAGCTTCCATTAACTGTGCAGTCATCCAAGGGAATTTGGTACCTTTTATTCTAGCTGTCTTTATAGGAGCATGCTTATTTGCTGTACACAAAAATAGTTCATTCCAATCTAAAACAGCAGAATCAACATCTGACTCATTATCAACAATACTCCAATCAGTTTGGCGCAGCTCTTGAATAAAGCGATTCTTTTGATAGCGTTTATAGGAGTGGTATTCAATAGTTTTCCCAGAAGCTTTAGTTACACCCGCCTTAACTCAAAATACCATTGATTGGTCACTTAAAGATAGATCAATAATTCCATGATCAGTGATGCGAGGGACAGTGTTTGAAAATACAAAGTGGATTAGAGTAGATATCTCCGTTGATCAATAATCTGTTCCAGGTGGTAGGCATTAGCCAAATTTGGCAACTTATGCTTAAGTGCCTTATCCGTGGTAGATCTTGAATTCCACGGGATATTAAAATCTCCCAAAAGTAAAACTTCATCTTGGTCAGAAATATCCTGGAGAACACCATTCAGTTCATCAATAAATATGCCAGCATTGCCATTAGGGGCACGATAAATAGACCAGATAGTAACTTTCTTAGCTTTTGGGCACAAAATTTCAACGGAACAGGATTCAGTTGAAGCAGAACCAAGCTCAGTTCCGACACGGTATGAAATACCGTCCTGAACATAGATCATAGCTCCACCTCCTCCTTTACGCAATCTATCTCTTCTAACACAGGAATATCCATCAATATAGACTTCACTGTTTAGTATAGAGGGCTTGAGACAGGTCTCTGAGACTGTTAGGATGTCGACAGGTTTTTCCTTTAAAAGTAATTTCGATGATTATAAAACTTTTTATCACCTTTAACGATATTTTTCGGAAATGGAATTCAGCTAGTTTTTCAAACCAATAAGGGATCCATTCAATGAATCCAGAAGGTACACTCCCTGCAATGTAGACAGCAGCTGATAAGCCAGTAATTTTGAATTGTAACCGAAACGCAACATTGTATTACACTGTAGCATGAAGCTCTTACCGTTACGTTTCTTGCATCTGTTTGTGTTAGATTATGAAGAGTGAGATAATGCGGGTTAATCATGAACAGCAAGCAATGAAAGACAAAATTAAGGTAAGTATATTGCTGGTTAGATAATGATATCATCTACCTTTCAAATCTGGATTTGAGTAACCAATGCTTTTCTTGGCTACATAATAACAGTTTTTATTTGAAATGTATATTTTGGTTGATGTCCAGGAATGCTCAAAACTACTAAGAAAGTGTTGATATATTATTGTACATCACATATTAGGGGTGGTGTGAGAGGCTATCTGATAAAGAGTATGAGGTCACTATGGAGTTGCTATAAACTGGGAGATCACTGAGGGTTTTCATCAACAAAAGTTTTGTAATATAAAGTTAAGGAATGCCTTTCACCCCAATTTCAGTTGAAAAAATAGTAATAACTGGGATGGTTGTTATAATGTTGAAGAATAGTCGTTTTCACATCATGAAACTTACTAACCTTGTGAAGCAAGGTTTTGAATTTATTTCCTGGCTGGTAAGGGCCAAAGTTACATTTTGGAGCTCTTCTTTCAGTCTTAGGTGAGCCTGGCTCCATGATTTACATGTAGTTTCCTTTTTCAATTTTTATATCATATGGATATCAGTGTTTCTTGTAAGAGATACTGAGTTAGTTTTACACGTGTAATGATTGGTAATTTAAATGATTAGAAATGAACTGTTGATCCATATTTGTCCCTTAAATCAGTAACATTCTTTGCAACACACTTTCAGCATTATGCACAGGATTTAAAAGGGCCCCTTTCCTAAGAGAAACAAAAAATAATTTTGGTCAAGTCCCTTGATTCAAGTCAGACATTTGATGAACCACATACATGCAAAAGTAAGGATCATTGGTGAGCCGTCAGCAGGGCACAGTGGCCAGCTAAGAGTTTATTGTGACTAATTTAATAGCATAAGTGCAAGCTTTCTCAAGTTGGGAATAGCAGCCTGCTGTTCTGAAATTGGCAGGTAGAAACATTGATTAAATGTTGGTCATTTTAATAAAACCATCCAATATTTTGATTCTTTTTCCAATCTTTTCTGCCAGGAAAACACAGAAAAAATCAAAGTAAACAAGACATTGCCTTATCTTGTTTCAAATGTGATAGAGGTATGCTAAATGCTTTTCTTATTAGTATATCTCTTAGTAGTTTTGGTGATAAAGTTTCCCATAGACTGGTGAAATAATTTATGGTAAATGATGTCATGGGTGGTTTACAATAATTTGTACATGCATTTATGTTTCAACTAGACATTTGTTCTCTGTTATAGTTACTTGAAGTTGATCCACAAGAACAGGTGAGAATTTAAATTTTTTGATGTCATTTGATGTACCAGTTGAGAGGCAGGGGCATGCTTTAATGTCTTACTCTAGCTAATGCCAAACAATCTTACTTGTTGAAAGGGAATGCCTTGCCCCTTTATAGGTAAATAAAAAATATGACAATTTAGCAGTTAAACTCTAATATAGGAACAGCAAATGACCTCAGGAAATTAGTCTCAAAATAGGGTTTTGTATAATTGAAAAGGCTTTAAAGGGGAAAAGGATCTTTTGTTTTTTGGTTTTTTTTTTGTTTTTTTTGTTTTGTTTTTTTTTGTTTGTTTTATTTTAGAAGAGTTATACAATACCACAAGTCCTTTTGATGTTTAATAATACTTTCCCAATAAATTATACATGTATTTGTTTCAACTATTGTATTTGTAATGTGATGTATATGTAAATATCCTCTAATTCTATAAGGATTTATGTTTGCACTGCTTTTAATGGACTTTTAATTATTCATCATTTAGGCTGAAGAGGAAGGTGCAAATGTGGACTTAGATTCACAAAGAAAAGGAAAATGTGCAGTAATTAAGACTTCAACAAGACAGGTGTGCAGAAATCTATTTTTTTGACAAAAGAAATATTAATGTTGTCTTGAATTGTCACTGCTGTGAATGAGGGAATGCTGCACAGGTTTTATTCCAAGAAAATGATTTTCTCATATTTCTGACATTGCAAGAAATATCAGTTGGCATGAGTCTAAAAATTATTTCATTTAATCTTATGCTGAATATGATGAATCATGAGATGAGATGTATTTGACATTTAATGACAAGGCTGAATATTCATCAAGCAGTGAAATATTCTTCCAGTTTTGTGATCAATCTCTGCCAGGCTTGCACACCTTGCAAATTGTGACATGTTAAAGCTGACAATATAGTTATATACAATGAGGTTATTTCATGAAGAAAACTAATGGCTGTATTAGGGCTAACCTTAGCAGGTAAAACATTTACGTAGATTAGGTACCTATTTTTTTGTGGCACCAAAATACTGTAGGTCACTAAATGAAGTTAAACAAGCAGTCAAGGATTGCAAAGTTATTGCATTATTGGAACTTCATGCCAAAAGACCCACTTGCCTTGATGTATATTGTGTATAGCATTGAAGTTAGCTTTGAAATCCATATTAAGCATATTCATTTACCTTTTTAACCTTTTAGACTTATTTCCTTCCTGTAATTGGGTTAGTTGACCCTGAAGACCTTAAACCTGCTGATTTAATTGTAAGTTGCTGTTCTAACCATATATTTTATCTACAGAATATTTGTTGTGGTGACTAATGTCTTATCCTGTGTTAAAACATCCCAACGTGACCATTTTTTCTTGGTAGGGTGTGAACAAGGATTCCTATCTTATCCTGGAAAAGTTGCCAACAGAATATGACTCACGGGTCAAGGCAATGGAGCTGGATGAACGACCCACTGAACAATATAGCGATATTGGGGGATTAGACACCCAAATTCAGGAGGTCAGTGATGCTTTTTTTCCTTTGACTTGAACATATTTTACACTGCGTGTGGTTATATACTGTACATGCTAATTGGGAAGATGTTGAATGAACAATGGGATAATTGACCATCTGTGACCTCTAACTTCAATTTTACTTAAAGATTGAGTGGGAGAGATGAAGCATTGTGCATTTATTAATGAAATTATCAATAGAGTTTTGAGCATTTTTCAGTGTCCTTGTTAAAAAAACGGTTCTTGTGTAGGGGGATACATGTAAACCTACTTCCGATCATGAAGAACTCTCAGAAAAAAATTTCTTTTCAAATTTGGTAAAGCACTTTGTTCTTAGTTATATCATACCTCTTTTTGCAGAGTTCAAATTTGTTGGAGCCAAATAATATGTAATTTTTGTTTTTTCAAAGGGAAGCTTTGAGGAGAATTTTCATTTGCATGCAAAGTATTTATTGCATGCATGTAGGAAAATTATGTAAAGTTTTTTTGTTATTCTGGCCAACATGATGTGAAGTTGCAGATTGCAAACTTGTAATATTTTGTTTTCATTTATAGCTCATTGAAGCTGTTGTCCTTCCAATGACACATAAAGATCGTTTTGAAAACTTGGGAATAAAACCTCCTAAAGGTAATGAAATGTACTAAAAAGATGTAACACTTTTAACTTTAGAATGACCATTCACACCAGTTATTTCCCGGACATGTCCTTGTCAGCAGTGAACAATGTAATGATACATGGAGAAATAGGAATCAGTGGGATTTAAAATGTTGCATTTTAACAGCACGTGTTAATAAGACTTGGTGTTGACCTTGCAAAATTGTTGTATAGTTGGGGCATTTTACATAAGTCTTCATGTACCTTAAGTAATAGGCCTTTTCATCAGATGTAACTCACTTTTTAACATGTATGATGTTTGCTTTTTTTTCAGGTGTTCTGTTGTATGGTCCACCTGGGACAGGTAAAACATTAATGGCGAGGGCATGTGCTGCTCAAACCAAGGTAAGCAGTGAGATTAAGCATATGGTATTATTTTCATCATTTTGCTCATAATCACGCCACGCTCCATCCTTTTTCGAACAGCTGATTGCCCTTTGTATGATCGCAGTTGGTTTAGGCACATGACCTTGGTCGGTTTAAAATTTGACAATGACAATGACAATGACAATTTATTAAATACCAGATATTACAGTTACCAACATAACATAGATAAATAATACTATTTTGAAGGTACAAGCTTACTGAAATAACCGTTATGGGCTAAGCAAGTCAGTTAGCTATACTATATAAATTGCATAGATAGGTCTACTGAAATATTACAAATTAACAAGAATAATGGTGATAGTAATACAATGGTAATAATATAATAAAGTAAAACAAAATTAGTAAAGTTAGAGAATATTAGATTAGTGAATAAGGTAAATTAAATAAATTAGTATATAATATCAATACAGATGAATTATTATAACGGTAGCGATACAGTTGCACGCAATGACATGCAACTAAGTATTGCTTATTCTGCTAAAGCACGTATATTCAAAACAACAAAATCCCAGAAAGTAGAATCATTCATTTTGATATGACAAGAAAACTGAATTTTTCAAGTCATCTTTAAACTTGGACAAACTAAAATTTTGAACGTCTTCATCAATCGAATTCCATACCTTTGCACCAAGAAATCTAATATTGAACTTACCATAGTTCGTTCTTATTTTTGGAAGTATGATGACCTTGAAGCATGTCTGGTATTATAATTATGCCGTTGATTTACTAAGATAAAATATTTATCAAATGTCTGGGGCAATTTGCCCGAATAAAAATTATAGACAAATATTGCATTCTGCAGATAGACAAGGTCGTTGAATTTGATGATATTGAGTTGAATGAAGAGAGGAGTTAGTATGGTCATAGTAACCAGAGAAAGTCATAAGTCGGATGACCTTTTTCTGAAGCAGAAATAGCGGTTTAACAGTCGATGGATAAGTATTACCTCAGACTATCAGACCATATATTAAGAATGGATATATTAATGCATAATACAAATTTATACATATACTAATGTCAACAAAGTGGCGGATTTTTGATATCATTCCAATGTTGCGTTTTATTTTATTGCTAACAAATAATATTTGCGCTTTCCAATTAAGATGAGAATCTATCATCACACCTAAATATTTTATATTATCTGATCTTTTAATATTAACTTTACCGTGAAGTGAAGGATTTTTTGAGGCGGATGAAAGATAACATAATTAGATTTAGCTATATTTAATGATAACTTATTGGCACAAAGCCATTCATGGATATGATTAAGTTCATTATTTACAATTGATTCAAGCTGAAGAAGACTTTTATTAGAATAGAAAAGAGTTGAATCATCAGCAAAAATGTGAAAATCAAGTATATCAGAAGAACAATAAAAATCATTAATGTAGAGTAGGAATATCAATGACCCAAGAACTGAGCCTTGTGGAACTCCACATGAAACGTGCAGGAAATCAGACTTAATACTTCCCATGTAAACAAATTGCAATCTTTCACTCAAATATGAGGCAAACCAATCATTTGCAACACCTCTAATTCCATAATAACCAAGCTTACTAATTAAAAGACTGTGATTAACTGAATCAAAGGCCTTACTTAGATCCAAAAATATACCACAAGAATACTTGCCATCTTCAAAAGCCTTTTGAATATTATCAGTAATGGAAATAATTGCTTGAGTGATGGAATGTGAAGATCTAAAACCAAATTGCTTGTTAGAAAGTATATTGTATTCATGAACAAAGCATGAAACACGTTTAAACATCAGTTTCTCAAGAATTCTATGAAATACTGAAAGCAGAGATATTGGACGATAATTGTCTAATCTAATTTGAGTCCCTTTTTTATATACTGGAATTACACTAGCTAATTCAAAATGATAAGGAACAACCCCAGTTGAAAACGAACAATTAAATGTAATTTCTAGTGGCTTAGAGATAGTTGCTTTCAAAGATTTCAATACTGCTGTGGGTATACTATAAGGGCCAGTTGCTTTAGTTGAATTCAAATTATCCATTGCATCTTCAATTTCAACAGCAGTAGTTGGATATAAGCAAAAACTCTGTGATTGCTTAAGCGGTAAATAAGACATAGCCGTTTTATTCACAGTGGGAATAGAGTTTGCCATATTATTTCTAATATTGGAAAAATATTCATTAAAAGCAGTTGCAATTTGTTTACATTCAAATATTTCCGAATTATCATGAAGAACTATCTTTGAGGGCAATCCGCTACTTAGTGGTTTAACACTAATTATTTGTTTTATTCCTCTCCATATGTTTTTAATATTAGTTTTATTTGAATTAAAATATTTATAATAGTAATCTTTTTTACTTATTCTAATTAGGTGATTTAATTTATTTCTATACAATTTATATTTATCATAATTATACCCTGACCCTGGTTTAATATACTTTTTGAAAAAAATGTTTTTGATTTTTATCGATTGTTTAATACCTCTGGTAATCCATGGTTTAGACATTTGCTTAATTTCTTCTTTTACTAAGTTGTTTTAGAGGTAGATGTGTATCAACAATAGAAGATAGTTTAGAATAAAACGAATCAAATAGCACATTAACATGTTTGCTATTGGGAAGTTCATCTTCCCAGCTGATAGATTGAATATCACTGGAAAGTCTAGCTTCATTATAATATGAATAGTCTCTTTTCAGAGATCTATAATTTTTTGGGAGAGATGATAATTTATTTATAATCAGAGAATTCGGAAGATGGTCAGTCAAATCAAAAACTATGTTCCCACTAATGGTGTGATGTACAATAGAATTAAAGAATATATTATCAATTAATGTCGCTGAATGGCCAGTTATTCGAGTAGGTTGTAATATATGAGGGTTAAAAGAATAGGAAGACAGAGTATTTAAGAAATCATCAGTGGGTGAATGAGATTCAAAATTAAGAAGATTGATATTGAAGTCACCCATCACAATGCAATATTTGTTTTCACAATTTATTTTATCTAAAGTTGAATTCAAGTTACCCAGAAATGCATCAAGATCAGTTTTAGGAGGTCTATAGATTACACCGGAGATAATATTGTGATTGAGGTCACTGTAATTCTATCCATAGAGACTCATAATCAACAGTGATATGTGAAAGATCATTTCTAATAGTAAAATTCAGTTCATTAGAGATATAAAAGCCGACTCCACCGGAGGCTATATGAAGTGAACGTAAATTTTCGATTTTAAGACACGACCCCAACCAGTAGCGAAAATTACAACTCTTGGGTCTCTGGTCCCAAATCGAACTCGCGATCTTGCGATGTAGTGCGCTGCTCTCTCAGCTAATCCACGAAAGCTCCTTTTCTACCAAGAATTTCTTGCTTTATATTCTCCTTAATATATATTTCCCGATGAGAGCTCTCTTTTATAATTTTTCTAGTCAACCTTTCTGAAGTTGGCCGGTCCTCAGTTGGTCCAAGTAAGTCGTATTATGTCTTTCTTGTGAAGTAATTCCTCATAACGATACTATTCTATAGCTGTAAGTCAGTCTTCATTAATACATGTCATCCTGGCCATTGGTTTGTGAAAGTATTTTTTTTCCAACGTTGGTCTGGTTTAAAACATACAAGGCTGAAAAGTTACATTTAATGGCTACAACGTTTCTCAACCGTATCTTGTAGTTGTAGTCTCACTATCATAGGTGTCGAAACGTTGGCTTAGTGAACTTCATTTAACTTTAAAGTTGCATCGAAGCATTCAAACCAGAATAGAGCTTGGAAACTTTTTATTGATTAAATCATTCTTTTAATTAGATGTTTATAGGAGACGGTGCCAAACTTGTTCGAGATGCGTTTGCACTAGCGAAGGAAAAAGCACCGGCAATAATATTCATTGATGAACTTGACGCCATCGGAACAAAGGTAAGAGATTTCCGTGTGGCAACCAACGATCCTCTGGGAAAAAAAGGCAAAAATAGTAGAAGAGAGTGCTACAGTCTGGAGTAGCTGCAAAAATATTGGAGACTGCAAGGTTCAAGCATTAAAGCTTGCCAAAACTAGACGGCAAGAAGCGGAGTGAACGTATATAATAGTACACTTTTAAACTTACATTTTCAAGCAAAAGTAATTGTCAGAACTTTCTAAAAACTCTTCCAAGGTAAAATTGCATACGTTTGATTGTTCGATACTGAAATGAAAGAGAGATTTCGAGGAAGGGAGCCATTCCATTTTTATTAATTCTCTGTTTAGTTATCTTGAAAGTTGTTTGTTCTTTTCATTTTATATTGTATTTTTTATTTTTAGAGATTTGATAGTGAAAAAGCTGGAGATAGAGAGGTAGGTTTACACCCTCTGACATTCCTTCCTCTACCCAGCCACTTTTTATTCAACCAATAAAGTTTCATGAAATGTTAATCTCAGCCTGACCATCACACTTAAGAGTTAACTGAAAAGTATTAAATAAAAGTGGAAGACGGGGCTTATATTTCGTAATCTTGCTTATTTTGTTTTTTTTTTTTTTATCCAGGTTCAAAGGACAATGCTGGAACTCTTGAATCAAATGGATGGTTTTAGCTCCCATCTCAACATTAAGGTAAACATATCAGAATGTATTAAAGTGTTCATTCGTGAACTGTTTACCGCTCTGTAGGAGAAATGTTCTTAAAAAAAGTTCTTCAACTAATTTCTTTTAATTTCCAAGCTCATGTGATGCATTCGTTGAACAATTCACGAAGTTCTTCGAACAGTAGATAATGGTATATGTATTGTTTCAAATCCAAAGCAAATTATTACCAAGTTCGGAGGAAGTTTATGAATTATCCATTTAATTGATCGAATGAACCTCTCAGCGTAAGGAAATAAATTGCGGTAGTTTGTTTTGAGGAACTTTTTTGTTCCACGCCAGTATTTATTCCGTACGAATTTATTGAAGAGGTCGTAACCCCGTGCATTTATAAAATAACACGCGTCCTACGCACGCTCTGATTGGACTAGCCTCATTTTCTCTCAGAGTACAGAGACACCGTTGACGTTATTTTCATTTTGTATTAGAGTACGGGGACATGAATCTAGTCACGAAAACTCGAGAAAACCTTGGTTATTTTATAAAACAAATAGAAAATGGCTTTCGTGTTTTTGTAGTGTAATAGAAATAGGAATAATGCCATTTCGACCGGAAAAATACCAGAAAACACTCGGGCTACGCCTCGTGTTTTCACTAGGCATTTTCCTTATTCAAATGACGTCATTCATGTTTCTATCACAACACAGAGACACTCGATCAATTTTCTATTTGTTAAATATATTCACAACTATCATATTTGTTTCTTAGGTTGTTGCAGCAACTAATCGTGTTGACATTCTGGATCCGGCTCTTTTACGATCAGGTGAGGGACTGGATACCGACATCGGGCATCGAGTTCAAAATATTGAACAATACGAAGATGTGTTGATGGTTAATGTTAAGACTACTTTCATAACTTGTCAAATGACAATGGTCATGTTGAAAGCAATGAAATTGATGATTGATTAAAGTAATAGTCGGTAATGATGGCAGAAACAATGCTAGTGCGTCTGCTGGTGGTCTGGATCACGACAGTTCTAATGATGAAAGAACATGACGATTTATATGAGAGATATAGGACGCACTGACGAAAGGTACAAAAATTCTCATATAAACAGTACGTGAACGATGTTCACGCATCACGTAAGCTGCGTCTAACTCAAGGGCACTGCCTCTTATACAAATGGACCAGTTTACGACTTTTGTGAGGAACATCTCGTCTGCGGTACGTCTTATGTAAGGTGTGTCCTACGTAAGGCGTGTTCTTCATGAGGTCTGTCTTACCAAAGGCATGTCCTACATGCAGTGCGTCTTAGGTATCGTGTGGCCCGTCCTTCTCGAGGTCCGTCTTAGGTATGGTGTGTCCTACTTGAGGTATGTCCTTCATGGGGTCCGTCTTACTTAAGTTGTATCTTCCCCCAGGTCTTCCTAATTCCCCCGGCATTAATGGCCCTTTTTACTACTTTTGTCCTCTTCAGGTCGTTTTGATCGAAAAATCGAATTCCCTAATCCCAACGAGGAAGCCAGAGCACGGATATTGCAGATACATTCCCGTAAAATGAATGTCAGGTAAGTATCATCGCAAGTTATTGTTTTGTTCTTTTTTTTCTTTCTTTTTTTTTTTCGCTTGCTTTTGCTGTTTGTTATTATCAAAATCTTGCGCGTATGAATTTCATTTATCCTTCAGCACGGATGTTAACTTTGAAGAATTATCTCGATGTACTGACGACTTCAACGGCGCTCAGTGTAAAGCAGTTTGCGTTGAGGCGGTGGGTACTTTTGATGAAACAAAAAAGACTATTCCTCTTGTAATCGAACTAACGAAGTTATAAAATATGCGATTTGTTAAATTTGCAGTTTTTGTCAAGTTAATTAAGCTCTAGTAATTATGTTTTTTTTTTTCTTTTCTTTTCTTTTTTTTTTTCTTGGTATAAATGTCCTATCCTTCACATCTCTTACGTGTAGATTTCTTGCCAATTTTTAGGGTATGATCGCACTAAGACGTGGCGCAACAGAAGTCGGCCATGAAGACTACATGGACGGTAGGTCATATTTTAATTATAGTACTTTCCTTGCACTTTCATTCGTGGAAAAATAGGTGATATTCATATGATTTACATCATGGAGTTGCAGTAATATAATGCATCTCTTAACAGACATTGTTCGATCATGAAAATATCGTTTAGTCTCAGACTATCAAGTCGGTGAACAATGACGGCAATAAATGACTGCCTTAACTATTTTCTGTCGGCAGAGATCGATTATTCTAGTCTGGCTAACGCCAGTCTATTTTAGATGTACTTACGTTTTTACTCTTCAAAGGAAGCCTCTTGACATGATATTCTTCAGCCTCAATAACCAATTTGTAAAGAAAGTCAAGTGTTTTTCTTTTTTTTTCCTTGGATTAATGCGAGTGTCATTTTTTACTGGCGCAGAAAGTTTTTGAAGAATGAAAATTGAGTCTACCCAGAAAAAACGCGAAGAAAAGTCAAGATTAAGCGGAAAGGAAAGCGGAAGTCTCGTTGCTATAAACGCAACATCGTTTGAAGATGAAGCATTTTTATTCTTCCTGCAAGGTTTCCGCCTTGTTCGTCCGCAGCATTACGTTTTGGTTTTTTTTTTCTATAGGCATTCTTGAAGTTCAGGCGAAAAAGAAGGCTAACCTTGCTTACTACGCCTAAAGTTTCCTTTTAGAATTTTGTTAAACGTCTTAAAGACCGGTCGGAGATCAGTGCCAATACGTAAAGACCAGAACAATAAGTGACATCCTTACCAAGTAGTGCGAACTTTCTCTTACTGAGGTATATTATACCGATGTGGAAGTCTGTGGTCGGGTGTAATGAGACTTTAACAATAAACAATCCAAGTTCATCTGAGTCGCTTGCACTGTCATCTACTAGTTCGTTCGAAATTGTTTTTAAGTGAAATTGTGGCTTGCTCAGTCAGTGCACTTTGTGAAAAGGCAAAAGGCTTGGAATAACTGTGGCAAAGAATACGGCAGTCTTGTTAGACAAGTTACGGGCTACCCTGGTCCTTCTCCACTCTAACTAGCCCCATAATAAACTGGTTTAAGATACGGCTAGTTCAACTGGTGGTGAAAAAGTGTAGTTCGAAGCATTAATATCAAGATCCCCTCAACGATTTTTGAGTTTGAGAAGTGCTCCAAAATACATAGAATCTGTTAAACTGAACTTGTTAATTTTATTCGAATATCGAATTGAATCTTGGTTAGTTTGTGTACGTATACATGTATACATAGTTCACCATTCCCTTAAAACAGAGAGTTCTATCATACACCAGTTTTCTAAATACACACGTTTAATTATCATCAATGTTTCAAGAAATTTTTATCTGCTCCCACAGTGCATCGTTAGGAAGTTCGTCCAGGATCTCTTCGATGGAAATGTTTTGGCTTTTATCGTTTCGAAGGGAACTAGATTCTAGTAAATAATTCGACTGTTGTTGTACCATTTCCTCGTCCAATTGTCCTATGATGTGCTGTAAACTACCTCCGTCCTCTGTTACATTTACCAAAAATTCGAGACCGCTATTGTAAGATAGTTCTTGGAAACGTGGCTCTTGATGGAGATGATTTTTGGTTCCCTGTATTCCTTTTGAACATTTATGCCCTTCAAGAAGGTTCATGAGTTTAGTTTTTTCTTGTTCGAAGTTTCTGATCGCCTTCTCTAGTTCGTGGTTTTTGTTTTCGTATTTTCGGATTTTCTGGAACAAGAATTACAAAAAAAACCAAAAAAACTTTAGACCTTTTCGTGATTAGTCTATGGTAATTAAGTTTAATCTGCGAAAACCAACTGTCAACAGTATAGAGTGAAACAATGATGGCGATGATACCAAACGTACTTTAATCCACCAGCTCTTCCGAAACAGAAAATCACCGATCAAACCAGTTAAATTCTACCTTTCTTTTTTAGTATTTCCAAAGTGTAGATTTTATAGTTATCACAACAAAGCTGGTAAAAGATAGCTAAGTTACATATAAATTTTAAATATCATGTTTTAACCGATAAGTTGGTTTTGTACCGGATGCTAACAATGCACTCCCCCTCATGAAGATCCAAAAAACGTCAACTTTGAGGAAGCCAGATTGGCCGGTTCCAAGTAATCCCAATAGGAATTAAAAGCTCCCCATCTTTACAATTTATATGACGATTATTTGATTGCAGACATGCCTAGACTTTCCGGAAATGTACTTGAATTTGATTGAACTTAACTGGTCATATCACTGATGCTTCTCATTACAATGTGCAATAGAAGTACCTCTTGAAGATTGTCAATTGTTTTTCTCTTCTTTTCTCGGCATTTCATGGCCGCCTTCCTGTTCTTTTCACGCCTTCGTAAAATCTCTTCAGAAACGTCTCCATTCTTCGGCTGTGCAAAAAAATAGTCATTAAGAAGACCAGTTAACGTTCTGCATCAATTTAAGTAGTAAAATATGATTCAAAAACCGAAGTATTGTTGAGACCTATTAGCTACAATGCAAAAAAAAAAAATTAATGTTCGTTGCGACCAAAAACCATTGAAAGTTGCAGGATGAGAAAAACACTTGGACCCAGTCCTCTAAGCTTCAGATCCAAAATGCTTCAAGTTTAGTTCAAGTCGACAGTTTGTTCCGCGCTCGAAACCTCGCAATGCTTTTTCTGTGGAGGTTGTTCTTGAACAGTGAAAGGTAAGAAATACAGGATTGTATATAGGTACGTGGTGGACAACAAGTTATCATTGACCGAGAAAAAGAATTCGCAGTTTGTTTTGTGCTAGTGAGGTCTTACACTGTCGTCATTTGAATGTGGGTTTCTAGCTTCGCAGAAGGAACATCCGCCTTATCTCACCCGCTGTACCCGACCTTGTTATACTTTTATGAAACTTGTTTTTAGTTTGAGAAATTGTGTGAGGTGAACAGTGTAACCGTTAGTATCGAGAAGTCTGAACTCTGGAAAACGGTAAATGGCAGACGGGAACTCTTCATAATATTCAAAATTTTTGAGTATTTTAGCGTTTAGTAGCGATGAAGTTACAGAACAAATGAGAATCCTAAATGTGACTATAAATGCACGGATTCGTGACGCTGGTTCGCAGTTTGTATCAGTATCACGAAATATGAGGAATTTTTCATACTGTGGCGTTCTTCACAGAGTTCTGGATACACGCGGGAACTTTGGACGTGCATTCCACGTGAACGTCACTCCGGAGGTACGCCGGGTTTCGCTCTTCGTTCTAACTCCACTCCGGAGATCTCCGATTTTAGCTACTCTGATCAACAATTACTTTCTCCATACGCAAGCCCAAAATTCGGAAGGGTGTTCGGAACATTTTTGATTGGCGCTTAAAGATCGGGTTATCGTCGCGGCCTCGGGCTTTGACTTTTGCTGTGCAACCATTCATAAAGCGAGTATGGAAACTCGAACTGAAACTTTTGTTTGAAAATAATTTTCCGCACTTTTTTTCACGAGCACCATCGGGAAACGAAGCAAGCACGGCAGTCAGACGTATTATACGCCTCGCTAGTTGCTTAAGAAAATAGGCCATTCATTTGCGAAAAGTGAAAGACAATTGTGAGAGTAAAATTTCCGACGTACTTTTTTATATTAGAAATTTAAAAAGTTGGGCAGGGTCTGTAACTGTGCGAAGAGATCGGATTACTAGTGATCTGTGTGGTCATTTCTCATTTCTGATCGGTTGTTTCGACACGGAGTTTTGTATTGTATTAATTTCTAAGATGGTAGCGCGAGACCTGGTACAGATTGCTCTTCAAGAGGACTTTCGTCGTGTTGACATATTAGGCAAGTTAGAGGGATGAGTTGTACTAGGTGAATGGAATTTCGAAATTTGGATCGAGTACATACATGCACTGTTTTGTCATCCTTACCTTGCTTAACTTGAGGATAAGTATGTTGTTATTATTATTTTAGCTAAGCCATTAGGGACTGACCCAGTAATCTTTAAAGAATGAAATGTCTGCATAAGTTTTTGTAGAATGATATGAAAAGAAGGCAAAGTATAGGATAGCAGTGGCCATGGCTAGTACAGAAGTCAGGGCAAGCCTTTCGCATATTTATATGCCAGAGCTGTTGAAATGGACGAATTTAATTATGCCAGTTGAACTATTTCAATCACGCGAAATAGTAACAATCAAACCCACACTGTTCATGTGGTATTTGTGTATTTCTCTGGTACTTTTTAATATTTTTCTTTTATATTATTATGATTTAATATCTCGAAACGTTTCTAGTTTTAACCGACATTTTAAGTAGGTTGGTGGCATTAAAAACCGACTCTTAGTGTTCAGACAATATTCGCGTAAATTTCCCTCTCATAGAATCAACCATAAGTTTAAGCAGGAGGGAAAGACTCCAAATCCCTGGAAATGGAAGGGAACTCAGCAGAGCGATACAGAACTTTTCCTGAACTAACAAAAAGATTCCATTTTGCCGGAGGATTCTTGTAGAAAGAAAGAATATTTTTTGCGGTAGAATTTGAGTAACTGAACTCAGTAAGTGTTCTGTTGAAAATCACGTCAAGTGACACCTAAATTTCAAAAACATAATTCAAGATATTGAATAGCTCCACGCAACATCACGTGCAGCCAACTGTTTTTAGTCTTGAGTACCGATGCGCTTTTTAACGTCACAATAGTCAGGTAGCCACTGCACAGTTGACCGCCAGAAAGTTAGTCAAGTCGGAAAGAAATCTGAAGAAATTAGAAGACAAGAAATCTGTAAGGAGCACTTCTGCGAATAAATGGAAACCAGGCTTAGTCCTTCGTCAAACGATCAAAAATTGTTGGACACCGGAGGAAAATCTCGAGTGTCTTGATATTTTAAGACCCAACCGGAACCGCTTAGGAAAGAGACTTTCCAGAACACGGGGCGAATGGACAGACGAGTAGAGGAGCACCCAGATTTAAACGAAATTGTGACAACAATGAATAAATGTGTAC
Source organism: Heliopora coerulea (assembly GCA_030142905.1). Taxonomy (NCBI): domain Eukaryota; kingdom Metazoa; phylum Cnidaria; class Anthozoa; order Scleralcyonacea; family Helioporidae; genus Heliopora; species Heliopora coerulea. Next base: position 90,765 of record JASJOG010000282.1, on the reverse strand, counting down.
GAACCATGAAGGATGCCAGAGAGAAGCTGAAAATACCTAAACTTGGAGACAACTGGTGGTATACTCCGCTGAACACAACGAGAGTATTTGATTTGAGTTGAATCCCGTTTGTTGTAGCGGACATTGGATGGAGTTTGTTCTTGATAAGTCATTTTGCCAACAGTAATCAAGCAAAAATGTTGGACTAAACAGAGGACAAAAATGGTGGTAGAACGTTACGTGGAACAAACTTGCATCAATATCGTTTATGTGTTTAACAATGTTTGATCGTCTGACCTGGGCTTTTACGCGTATGTGAATGTTTTTGCTGTGGGACAAGTCGAAATCTTTTACTAACTTTTCAAAGAAAACCAACTTAGATGAAAGACTAAATGGATAAGAGAAATGCTCTGACGGCGAAATCGATGTAATCAAGTTAACTGTCGGACAATATACTTGCCTTAATGTATGCCCGGAAAAGTCCCAGAACTGGGATACGAAACTTTTAGGGACTTCCCAAAATTTCACCTGAAATACCTCCAGCAGATTTCCCCAAAAAAGTATCACCGTAACCTCTCTGTTTTACGGAAAATAGTATTTATATTGAAATCGAGAAATAGCCTGTTTTTAAAATCATAGATTCGTGATGTCGGAGTCGATATTTCTAAGATTCCTAGGGCGATTTGACTGGAGATCCAATTATCCAAGTACAACAACTCCAAGTACGTTGGGTTGCTAAAGAATTGTACAGGAAATAAATGCAGATTTCTAGATGGTTTATTTGACAGGAACTCTGTTCCTGACCCGACTAGTTAGAACTAAAATAAGAAAAACACTCCATAATTTTCTTGGTACATACTAACGAACAAAGCTTATCATATTCCATGGCGGATATCCGGTTACTATGAAGCAAGGTAATATCACCTTTTTGATCCGTCGACGAGGTACACACGCCTTCTCAATGATTGGCAACTCTTGACCCTTTCTTTTTCTGTTTTGGTGGATTGTCTGACGTAAAACGTCTTTTGTTGTTTTTAGCTCCTAAAATAATAGGAATATTAAAACTCCGTAAAACTGTGAGGTTTTACCTATTTGTATTTTTCTTATTAAATATCAGTTACCTTCTTACATTGTATTCTTAGCTTTAAATGTCCAGTTTATAAAGTTTGGTGCTTTTTTGCCACTCATCTACTTTTTTAGTGTTGCATATTTTTTGACATGCCGACAAGCGAACGTTTTAGGGGAAAAAAAAAATAAGTGTGCTTAGTTAAGTTTCTCCGTGAACGGGTTGCCTGGTCGATCTTTCGTCTCAGTTCTCAGTATTGTTTGTAAAACGTACCTGATTAATGCTCCACGTGGGAATGTTTAGGGACTGTTTCGTCGCAATCTGTGGATTCTTAGTCGCATTACTCAAACGGGTTGTCAAAAACGACGAGATTTTGACACTTTCTTGTCCAAACATTTTGGATAGCCACAATACCGATTCCTAATCTTCTGTCGATATGATTCATCGAGGTATGAAAGTTAGCGGTCACATCGGGTGTTTATAAACACATTTTGGGTCTTCCCGAAATTTGTATTCCTGGAAAATGACAGCCGGATGAGGCCGTCCTTAATTGTTCCAAAAATACACGCGTATATTTTGCAAACCAGCTGTCAACTAAATTTTTGAAGTTTATATGTACATCCTAAGCAAATTAGTCGACGATTTTGTTCTTTTTTCAGTTAAATACGTCGGTCAAGTCAGCCATCGCGAGATGATAATACGGAGTTTTATCTGCAGCTCCGGTGTCTCACATTTACTTCCGGTACGTGTTATTGTTCATATCCGCTAAACGCAATTCGTCGAAACTGGTTTGAAGTTATGTAATGTGTACGATATTCCCTAATTCATAATAATATAGTACTGGGTAATAGATGTCATATCAACAGATGAACTGTATTTCAGTATATTCTTGAATTCTAAGCGGTTCCCCGGGGTTGTCGTGAGGCGAGAGTACAGTGTAAAGTGTTGCAGTGTTTACCCAGCTATGATGTAACTGGCAGTTACTGATTGTAAACATCGTATGTTGTCGTGCAAGTTGTGCTGCTTTTCGTCCTGACAGTGACATGAATGGTTTAGCATCCAATCGGTCACTTTTTGACATGTGGCTCGGGCATTAGAAACTACGGAGTACAAAATATGGAAATAGGTCTCGAGCTATGGACTATATACACTTACATATGCTGTAAAGAGCAATACATTCATAAAAAAAGGATATACCCGGAGGATCTTTACTTAATTTTGAGGGGACTTTATGAGTTACAAAACCATCTGCCATGTCTCGATCGCCGATCCGAATCAACCAAATCAGCGACCCCGAGGTGTGTGGGCCCTCTGGCCCAAAAGCCACGTCATTTCCGTTCGTCGACTAAACAATCATTATCTTACTGTTTTGGCAAGTACTGATCAGATTTCGTGTGACGTGAAGGGAGGGTGCCAGTTTTTGACCGAGAATTAAGGTGGGCAAACACAGGTGCAATAAGGATCGGTTGGTTTATACTTGATATTTACCTTCTACAACGAGGCCAGATAAATGGCTGTTATGTGATCCTGGGGAGGTCTCGATGGATGCTTCCATCATTTTAAGACATATGTTGAATTAGTTCACTTCCTAGGTCAGTTAAGTCGAAAAAAATATAAAAGTGAGATTTTACTTTCTACCAAAATAACACGTACATTTAAAGTCCACGTTTTTCCGACGTGTTTTTGGCAACTGTTTGTGTTCAGCCGACTTGAAGCCCTCATTGGAAATTAAGGCAGCAATAATAGTTGAACATATACCATATTATTAATTCTACGAAATTGGTCACTTTTGGAGTCTTAATCAAAAGTGTTGCTTGGCTGGTTTATCAGTGATTTCACTTGTTTCATTATAGAATAATAGTTTTTGTTATAATCAAAAGTAATTGTTATACTTTGTGGCTTGCACGCCAACTTACTGACGTTATCCTACTTCACGAAGTATTGTCTCGTGGTCTGTCCGTTGGCTTTCGCATTGAGCTATTGTTCGCATTCAGCTATTACGCCAACTTACTGACGTTATCCTACGTCATGAAGTGTTGTCTCGTAGTCTTGTGTTCACTGTCTATTGGCTTTCGCATTCAACTATTATGAAATCAAAGGAAGACGTGACCCAAAGCTTTTCTTTCAATGAAATGACCTCCTGTCGAAAATATGGAGTGTTAAGAAGAGAAACAATGCAATAGTGAAACATCTCACTTTTGCACATTAGACTTCAAATTGAAGCGCAAGCTGAAGAGTTTGCTTATGTGAAAAAAAAAATGTTGTGTTTTATCGACGTCACCTTTCCGTTAAGTCTCCCAGAGTTAGCTCACTCTTAACTCTATGGCGCTGTAGATTGTTTACACAAGTAATCCCAACTTAAGCTTTGCTGGTAGGGTGGTCCTGGTAAAGCACTTGGTTGGAGAGCTTGTCGACCTACTCCCAAGGAGGCGAGAGAACTGTTCCTTTCTGAAAGATAACGTAGCCCTCTGTTGGAAAAACAAACATATTCAATAAAACCTCGACTTTTCCCAAATATTTAGTGGCTAGAAAAGTGGAGGAGGATAAAAAAAAAATCGTGGACGCCCCTTTGATTGTGTCTTCGACCAGATTGATTAGTTGGTGTGCAGGTGGAGTTTAAGGGCGTTTCACAACATTAAAACTTTGCACTTTAGAAGTATTTATTAGTGCAATCTGACGAGGAAGGTGCATTTCATCCATTTTCGTTCAATCGGTGCTTCACATTTATCGTACTCGGTAACTGAAAACTCAGGGCACAACTCCTGAAGTATTCCGTCCAGCATCACTCCAACGCTACACACAATTTACGAGTTTTGTTCCGATGTTCATAATTGAAATTTTCAAGTTGTTTTGTTGGGAAAGGATCGTTTGAAACGTCACTGGTAATTTACACGTTGCTTTTCATATTTTTAGAAGAATGTCTTCTTGCAGTATAGCACTATAATCATATTATCGTGCCACTCTTTTAAGTACGACCATTTTTGACTAAAAGATGTTTTAAAAGTAATTAAAAACTTGGTGGATGAAGACTTGCTGAAAGTTAGACTAGTTAAGTTCTAAATTTCGTTGTAGTGATTGGTTCGTGAAACGAAATTGCTATTGTACGCCCATGACGTGATTGGTCACCCGCGTTTTTGCGGGATTTCGCGTCAAGCCAGATGTAAACAAGAATCGGACGCGAACTCGATAGATGTGAACGCTGTCAAGTAAACCATATGACTTCTTTGTGAATATTCCTTGACTTAAGCAATTTGATAAATGGGGAAAAAACTGAAACTTATCGCTTTAGCTGTTCTTGTGGCCGTCATTGCTTACATTTACCCAACGGCAAAGCGAAAATACGTGAAACATGTAAAACCACGAGTGGAATATGCAGTAAAATTTGCAAAAACATTGGCAAACCTAAAGATTTTGGGGAAACCAGTTCCTTGGAAATTTGTTCTGCCAGTGGTGGGAGTTTTGTTGGCGCTTCTCTACGTAAGGGTAAGTAAAATACCTCGTTTGAACTTCTCGTGTTCACAGAATATTTCAAGAATAAGCAATGCAATGGATTGCTTTAATTTGCCTGCATATCCATGATTCTTTCAACTCGTCATTTAGACATTATTGGTTACGCAAATATTTTCATGTCATGAAGGATTGACAGGATGATATGCATTCTGAAATAGTCTTGTGTTTAGTAATTAAAACAATTACATTTGACTGGTTTAAAAGATGAAATTGTGCTTTGTGTTCTTCACAAAGTTATCATAGGAGCACCTGCTTAAATATTAGCCAAACAACTTTTGGGCATGTTCGTTGAAAAATTGATGAGAAGAACCAGTAATACCCATATTTACATCAAATTAGGTACTGATAAGTTTGTTTATTGTATATTTCTGAATTGAAATATATATATATTTATATATATATTTTTTTTGTCTCAATAGAACTTTTAATTAAAAAAAACTTTTTAAAAAACGTTTTGGGGCACAGCCTTTTCTTCAGTAAATATGTATGGTATTCATCTGCATAGGATATGCAGTGGTGTAGGAGGCAGGGGGGGGCTGCAGGGGCAAAGGCCTCCCCAATAATAGAACTGGGGGACAGGGCCACCCCAATATTTATGGCAGTCGCTAAAGTTGCACCAAAACAATCAGCTGTGAAGTGAATGTTTGTAATGATTAGGATTGAAATTAGTGAGTCTGTTTTAGGTTGTATATAAGTCTTGCTACTTTTGACAAATATAATTACAGCATGATGCAGTGGTGTAGGACACTAAAATGTTTAACATGTGCCCATGTTAAACTTTATTTAAAAACTAGGTTCAGTGTTATAATAACTGTGTTATTATAATAGTTACTTGGTTGTAACAAAGCTTTAGACACTTTATCCTATTCTACGACACCTGGTAATTAATTGGGGTGTGATAGGCATTTTGGTAAACCAGGTCAGGATTACTGACTATTGTATAGCATTAACTTTGACCATTCACCATCATGGGCTAATGTAAATGCTCAAAAATTGATTCTGTTGGGGAAATTAAAATGGCAATTGAAAATCACTTCCTACAAGTATGATTAATCCAAGTTTGGGCGTTTGGTCGTCTTCATCAGAAATACGACTTTTTGAAGCACGTGGACCACGACAGTGAAGTATCGTTTCATTCAAATACACTCATACAAATTAGTCTTTCTGATCTGTTGTTTTAGAGGAGGAAAAAGAAATTGCAAAAGTTGAAAGAAGAAGAAGAAAAGAGAAAGGCAGAGCTGGCTGCTCAGTACCAAGCTCTTGGTGGACCAGTATCGAGTCCTGAGCAAGGTTTGTGTCAATGAATACTGAATGGATGTTTTAGTCTAAGGAAATATAATTGACTTTTGTTTTGATGTTTTTTTTTTTTAATGGTCTGATCATTTAAGTCATTTTCTTCATTATTGCATGTTTTTGCTGTTGAACTCTTTTGATAATGTCGAAATAGTGAAATCAGATCTGCCCGGTCATGCTCGCCAAATTTGCTTGGGCTCAGCTTGCACTTCATCACGAATACCAGTGATCTGGGGTAGTATGCAAATGTTTGCCATTGACCGGGTCATAGGATAACAGAATAAAACTTTATTAGTTTTCCTTGAATCTAATTCAAATTTCACGACTGAATATCAACTGGAGCAGGAGCTTATATTCTGTAACTGATGAGTTTATTACACAAGGATCGAACTGGATTTTCTGTATATCTTAGAAACTGTAACATGATTATTTCATGAGCATAAATTTACCATTTTATAACATGAATCTGTTTATTTATTTATTTATTTATTTATTTAAACATCTTTAGACAAGGTAACCTGATCATCCAACAAGGGGTTGCTTTTCATAGGGCCGTGTAGTAAAATACGTAATAATTAAGAGAATATATTTACAATTAAAATAGAATATCTACAGCTAAAACACCATGTACAAGAATAAAAATGGTAAAAGTTAGAGATCTTGACTATTAAAATAAGATGTGTAATTAATTGTTTTAAGAGAAAGAGTTCTAGATCATGGCACCTCAATACCCAAGAGTTCTTTTCATGGCATTTGTGTTTGGTTTGGGTAAATACAATTTAGTGTTATTACTTCTCAAATCATAACAGTCCCGATTTAACACATGAAATAAGTGGCTTAATTGGGAGTTTCCACTCATGCACTTGTTAATTAGTGACAACAACTGTTCATCGCTTCTGCGTTGAAGCGTATTTCATTCCAATTTCTTCAAGGTGTTAGTTGCTGACGAGTACTAACTGTCTCCCGTGATTACACGAGCTGCTTTGTTCTGAAGTATTTGCAACCGTGTTTTAGGTTGTTGGCACAGTTGTCCCATACGAGGGAACAATAATCCAAATGAGGTAGCACTAAAGTCTTATATAACCTTTCCAAACATTCTTTACTAATTACATCCTTTACTCTCCGTAAAACACCTATTCCTTTGGAGACTTTTTTGCAAACATGTTCAATATGCATTTTTCATGATATATTCTCATCAATGAATACACCTAGTGTTTTGGTGTTGCCTACACGATTGATAACTTGATTGTTAATAGAAACACGAGGGTCGGTTTCAATGCGTGATATTCTTTGCTTAGATCCAATAATCATATATTCGGTCTAGCTAACATTCAATGATAATCTGTTTGCTAGCTGCCAGGAATGCACGTTATTTATTTCTCTATTTAATTTCTCTTCAATTTCTTGGGAGGAGGTGCCAGTTACAGTAAAATTAGTATCGTCAGCAAATAAACTAGGGGTGGAATTGCTTAGGCAGTTAGGTAGATCATTTATGTAAATTAGAAATAACAAAGGACCGAGATTTGACCCTTGTGGAACTCCAGTTTTTACATTCTCCATAGAAGACAGGGTTTTACCGACCTTACAAACTTGACCACGATGACTCAGATACGAGATGAACCATTGTAATGCGACACCTCTAACTCCATATAACTCCAATTTTTTTACTATTATATCGTGGTCTACGGTGTCAAATGCCTTTTTTAAATCAAGCAACGTAACACCATTTATAAGACCACGATCAACATTAACCAAGTAGCGCTTGTATTCAGTAAAGATGTGGCAGTGGAGAGGCCTCTACGAAATCCAGACTGGCAACGTGTAAGAACATTATTTTGGGTTAGATATGTGTCAAGTTGCTCATACACCAGCTTCTCAAATAATTTAGAAACGACTGACAAAACAGATATCGGTCGATAGTTGCTACAATCTTCTTTATCTCCAGATTTAAAGATTGGGGAGATTCGGGCCTGTTTCCAATCATCAGGAAAGACACCCCGACATAGAGATAGATTGAAAATATTGGTTAAGTAAGGAACTATAACGACCGAAGAATCTTTCAGCAATCTTGCAGGTATTTTATCGAGACCTGCAGCCTTACTTGGTTTCATTTCATTAATACTTTTTGAGACAAGATTTTCAGTGACAGTTGAAAATTTAAACTCGTTCTGGACTGGTATCATATAATCAGAAAATTCTCTATCAGTTTCATCTAGATTAGAAGGAAGATTCTCACCTATGTTACTAAAATATGTGTTTAAAGTTTCCGCGATTTGATCCTCCTGTGTAAATGTGGTATTGTCTACTCTGATTGAAGGTATTAAGGTAGTTTTTTAGCAGCGACCACGACTCCCAAGAATCATGTTCATGTTCTTCCGCATTTCCTTTGGATTATTTCTATTTCGGTCAATAGTTTGCAAACAGAATTTTTTTTTTGCAGATCTAATTAAGTTGTTGACACGATTTCTTTGTTTCTTATATGTTGCATGTTGGTTGTCGCATTTAGAGGCAACAGCCCTCCTTTTTAAATAGTCACGATGGTTCATCTCCCATTCTATATTCGAAGTCTTCCACGGAGCATATTCGTTTCTCACCTTGCGCATTTTTAAAGGAGCGTGCATCTCGGAGACCAAAGTAAAGATGCACTTAAGAATATTCGATAATTTATTAGGATCGTCGGATTGCCAGTCATATTTGTTCAGAGCATCGAAAAGATCTCTTCTAAACAGATCTTCTCGGTAGTTTTTAAAATTTTTGCTTTCGATCAGCTTTGGATCTGTCTTCGGGACCGCAATTTTAAAACATGCAAAGACGAGATTATGATCACTGATCCGAATATTTAACACTCCAGAAGTGAATAGTTTTTCTGGCCTATTTGTTGCCAGGATATCAATTAAAGACTCAGAGCAATTTGTTACTCTTGTAAGATCAGCGATCATTTGCTCAAGTTGATAGAAATTTAAAATTTCGATTAATCTGTTTGTACGAGCATGACTAGCATTTGATAATAAATCACAATTTAAATCTCCGGTGAGAATTATATCTTTGTTTTCATTATCTAAATCATTTAGAAAACCTTCAAGGTTGTTCATAAATTCGGATCCAGAATTCGGGGGTCGGTAAATTGAGACAATTTGTACAGGTTTTGATTTTGGTTTTACAATTTCAATACATACAGCTTCAAGCTCATCCGACACCAAATGCATTTTGTTAACCACATTTAACACATTTCTTACGTAAAGGGCTACACCACCCCAATTTCTTGATCTGTCTTTCCTAAATAATTGATATCTAGGAATATTGACCTCGTCTTTATCTATTGTATAATCTAGTCTGGTTTCATTTATGCTAAATACGTCGACTGGATTATCAGTGATAAGAAATTTAAATTCGTCGAAATGTTTAGGCAAGGAGGCGATATTAAGATGAGCAACTTTAAATCCCCTTACGTTATTTAATGTGTTCTTAGTCACCGAGCTACTATCTGAATAATTATTAGTGGATTGCTTGTCATGATTTATAAACTGGGCGTTCATGCCTGTGGGTGAGGTGCCATGAATTAATTTGAACTCTTCCGTCAGATTGCTATTTATTCTACTAATATTACCTTTCATGTCACTATTCGTTGTTACACGGTGTAAATACTCGAGATATCTTCTCCAGCTCTTGCCTTGCTCTCGTTGTATATCTAGAGTTTGAAGTGGGACATGGTTTGTATGTCTCTTGAAGAAAAAACTTTGCTCGCCACCATAAGGACGGTGGGTGTTAGTACCTTGACTTATTGATCTCAGATAGGAACAAAAATTTTTACCAAGGGCTTTGTCTCCAGTTCTGTTCAGGTGTAGTTTGGACCCATCTGTGAATGGTAATTGTTTATTCTGCTATTTATGGCACTGTCTGTAATCAAACTGATCACACCTTTTTGTTGTTAAATATGTTAAATATTTATCTTGGGGGTACATCGGGGTCTGTGGTTGGTTGTTGTCATGTGGTATGCATCCTTTTCAAATAACGACAATACGGAGTACTCTTGGTCTGGATTTTGCTACAATTAGGCTTCTCTTTGTACATCAAGCATTGCATCTTACAAGCATTTTACAGAGACAACAGCTGCTCTCATTTGTTTATGCTACAATCAGTGGCAGCACATGGCGGTCTAGCACTTAGAACAGGTGCTAAGTTTAGGGTAATGTCAAAACAAGTCGGATAGTAGAATAATTTCTCACACTGGGGTAATAGCGACGAAGTGTGACACTTTGATTTCGAACCGGGGGGAAATTGGGAGGGGCAAAATTTTTCTCTCGTGAGGAAATGCCCCCCCTGGCTTTCCCGCTTCCCGCAGCTACAGACAAAAGTAGTTATTTATGGATTGTTCTGTCCTGGATGACCTGACTTTTACATTGAGCATGACTTTGCCAAGTCTAAACAAAAAACATCTTGCAAATGATGATGAATAGTTATATAGTATTTGATAAAATCGTTTAACAATTTTCAAATAAACGACGTCAGTTTTTCACGTTGATTTGTTTGAATGAGGATGCTACAACATGACATACAAAGCCAAACCTCAAGTCACCCGTGACTTAAAGCTCTCAGAAGATATTTGACTATCTTTACTATTTCCCTGAATCTCAACCCCGATGCATACCACACTTGACAGATAACCAACCACAGGCGAAGCCGACGGACGCCGACGATGGGGATATCGGAAGCCGTATTCAGTCTTTCTCCGAGTGGTCTTCCACGAGTACGGTGAACGTGTTCTCCCTCGCCAGGGCTGGGTTCCGCTACACAGGTCGTGGGGATGTTGTGGAGTGTTTCAAATGTAAAGGGACACTGAAAGAATGGGAACCAAACGATGATCCTTTGGCTTCTCACAAACAATATTATCCGGATTGTGAGTTTGTGAAAAAACGTGTGTCGGAGTCTGAAATTGAGAACCTCTCGTGTCGGAAGAGAATAGTTGATTTGCTGGCCGCTAGCAGTTCCTGTGTAAATATGCTTAAAGGCATGCAACAGATGAGACTACCCGGCGGAAAAACAGGTACCGTGAATCTAAAACCATGATGACGCGCTTTAGTTGAGTATTGTAGTCAGAAGTAGCAGAAAAAAAGATTGGAGACAAACGTTTGGGTGACGAAGTTTACCTTCTAATAAGAAGTATGACTCAACGTCGCTTTGCGGCAATAATGGTCGTAATGCACGACAGATACCTCATAGTTTGAACATAGCTTTTTTAATGATTTTAGGAAGCTTCTCTAATATTATCCTATTGAATTTTTTCTTTTAGCCCAAAAGCATTTGGCCGACTTGCAGAAACGTTTAGACACAACTGAGCGAACGATGCACCTGGTTATGAAACAAATGGAAGCCGTGACAAAATGCTTGGCAAGAACCTTAGAAAATGACCCATCTGGTGATGTAAAAGAAATGAACGATGGCTTAAAAGTTATAAAAGAGAGTAATGTCTAGAAGAAGTAGGAAAAAACGTTCTTATATAATTTTCTTATATAAATTCAATTCATAGATGTAAAAGTCATTCACCGAAGAAAAGTTGTAAAAAGTTTTTCTTGATAGTTAGGACATTTGGTTTTATTCTATACTAATAATGCGCTAGTTGATTACTCGGGTGACTCCAGTTAGCTATGAGTTTCGAGCAAAAACAAAGCCAGAAATTCCGACTGCTCAAATTCAAACGTGTAAGATCCTCACTACATCGAGTCTGTACTTTTACTATAATGTCTCATCATCCAATGTCGTTTTGTTACTCGGATTAGGTGGCCTCCGCAATTTCGACTTAGTCTTGTAGTTATTCTGGACGTTGTTGACACTGCGCGGAATAAAGTTTTTAAATGGTAAACTTGTAGAGAGATTTTACTATCCCGTTTCTCCTCATTTAAAACTTTTGAAAGCTGTGTTAAAAATTTGGGAACAATTAAAGCTACTAAATATTGTAACGTTTACTGCAAAGTAAAAATCACACCAAAGCGATAACCGAAAGAGCAATCTTAAAAAGCTTATTTCCGAAACTGAACTCTAATACTTTGTTTGTTCAGAAATATTTTTCACTTTGCACCTTGGCTGTTTGGTTTTAAGTCCATTGACTTATTAGATAATAATAATTGAATATAAAAATAGAAATACCAACCTTTAAAATCATCGAATGTACCGTGGTCTTTTTTGGTAGCTGTTCCTTGAAAAGAACTCATTTTCAAGGATTTCGCATTTTTCAACTGGTCGATCAGACATCTTTTGATATTTCTTCAATCCAATCAAGTGTATGAAGTAAATCCAGTAATTCTGTCATGGTCGAGTTCGGCTTTGTTCGTGCGCAGTTCGGATGACGTAAACTAGGGTAACCAGGCCTCCAATAGGACTCCACGCATTTTTTGCGGGAAAATTTTTGGAAGATGGAAATGCTCGAAGTTGTCATTCATTTGCAGAAAACTACTAGAAAAAAATAATTTGAAACAGGTAAGGGTATCCTATTTTTGAGGTTGGAAAATTTCAGCAAACTGGTCATTATTTTTTATCCATTATAAACTTAAATTTAAGACACTTGAATATTTTTTTGTAATTTTGTAGAACCATTAATACAAAGCATCGATGCTACTCTGAAAATATGAGAGGTATTTGCAAAACTATTTTCAAGAGAGGAGGTTTAAATTTTAACAGTTAAACTCCTGATCCTTGCCGTCAGTGTGACATAACATTACTTTGAGTCGCAACAGTACGTCACCATGTAAACCTGTTGTCTCATTAGGCATAGTATTCCCATGTGGACTGACCAAAATTATATCCTACTAAAACGTTAGGAATCTTGGACTTGACCCTCATAGGAAACTTGAGTGTAGTGACTAGTTATGAAATAGATTTATTTATAATTCATAGATCTGATGTCATTTTGTCACTGAAATAAGCAGTTATTTCCTGCACATTGACAACTGAAATGGAAACTGAATGTTGAGAGAGGGTAAAGCTAAATGTACAAAGACCTGTTATATTGGAAAATCTTAACTTGTGTTTTCAACTTTTATTTACAACATTTGAAAAACTTTTTTGTCGAGGAGCTTTCACTTCCAGTGAGTCACCCTTCATAGAGTTACATTCCTATTCATTTTGCACATAATTTAAACAGATTTGTTTTTAGTTTATGAGGTAGTATTCTCATCTGCATAATGATTTGAAGGACTTGTCTTAATTTATTATCCATGCTTTTTAGAAAAACCAGAGGTTTTCAAGAAAGAGAGGTTACCATTAGATGAACCGGATGTTGACTCTCTTGATGAACTTCACGAATTCTGTAAAATCAATAAAAAATACAAGGAAAAAGGAGAAAAACAAAGTCATGCTAAAGTGTCAAGGAGATCTATAACACAAACAGATCAATATCAATGCCAGGTGGGTAATTCCATGGTAGTGATGACATTTTTTGAAAAAAAAAAGTTGTCAAGAATTTAAAAATAACAAGTTATTTTGGCAGTATACGTATTCGGGGCTAATATGAAAGTCGATTTCAACAAAATATTGCTGTTGGATTGCAGTTATGTTATGTTCAATTGTGTGATACTCAAATGTTCCAATGACATCATTTATTAGGGGAAGTGATCTTCTAACTTTTTTAGGGCAAGCTTAATATATTTCTCTTACAAATTAGTGTCTAACAACCACCAAAGTCATTAACTCTTTTATAAAGAAAACCATATTCCTTAAATATTTTTCTATGGCCTAGTATGGTTGTTTAAATTTGAGGTCATATGGCATGTAACATGAGTCACAAAAACATCAAATTTTTAATTTTATTAACAACATACAGCGAGTAAATAGCTGTTGTTCATTATTTTCTTCCTTCTAGTGATAACTTAGCTATAAATATCAACTTAACCCATGTCAGCTTAATCTATCCCCTATGAGAGCATACCAAATATAGGTAACGTGAGTCACAATGTAACATGAGTCACGAGATTAGAAAAGTAGACTTATCATAGATCAAAAATAAAAAGCAGGTACATGAAGTAGTTCCTAAACTAGTGGTACTGTACCTGTAGTGCTACTGCTAAACTAGTGCTACTATGGAAAAGATTGTTCGACATGCCTTGACAGAAGATACTGACATGCCTCAATGTGATAATGACTGACAATGGGAGTGAAGCTGGTGGAAGTAGTTTGACAAATGAGGAACACTGTCAGTTTGAAGTTTGAGATTGATATGCTGTGGAGTATGAAGGCAAAGTTTATCCTGGGGAAGTAAAGTCTGTTATGGCTGATGATGTCCAGGTGTCAGTGATGATATGAGCTGGGAAATACTGGAAGTGGCCTACAATTCCAGATGAAATTTTTTATCAACAAGATAAGTTTGTGAGAAAGTTAAGTACACCGGTAGTAGTAAATTCCTGTGGACACTTTCAGTTTTCAGACTTTTAAGCACATTATCGCAGTTAGGTTATGTACATATTTTACTTTTGTACAGTATTATGATACCTTTATATAATATTTTATGTAATTTGTTGTTGATTCAAGTTTAAAGTAAGATGATACACTTGAGTTGTCCCATGTATTACTGTTCATGTGTTAGAAGCTATTGGAAACAATTCTGAACTGAAATACTGAGATGTACTTTACACATAACATGAGTCACGTAACGTGAGTCACATGTATAATGTAGCAATCCTTACTATTGTAATCCAAAATATAAAATTTCTTTGTGTTAGTGGTTTGCCTAACATATAGTCTGTTACTTGATAGACATTGTATGTTTAGCCTTCCTATCATTTCCGAAGAAATTCAAAAATAGTTAGGTTGGTGTTACCTCATGTCACTTTATCATAATATGAGTCACACACCAATTTACAGCCACCAATATTATCATGTTATAATCAAAAGTTTAATTTTTACTGTGAATCAGTAACTTACTATTATTTGTACCAGCATGCAAAAATATGACAGAAAAAATATATTAGTTATTACACCAGATCAAAATTACTCTGATAATTTTGTTCAGAATGTAACATGAGTCACCATGGAATTACCCAGGTTCATTCCATTAGGGTGGTACTGTAGATAGCTTTATGTTTTAGGTCAACTAACTTCAGTCTGTATTTACATTGTACATCCATTAAGAATGACTAATACTTTAGATGTAAATCCTAGGTCAAAACTGACCTCTTTTCCTGAGCCAGATATTTTGAAGTAGTTTTGTTCCCTCATTTCAGGCAACAAGCCAATCGAACTCGAGGATAAAAGATAATTTGAAGCATAAAAGGAGAAGAGACAAGAAAAGAAATGTTAGTTTCCTAATTATTACAACATAGTATTCTTCATTCTAGTCACAAGTTATAATTAGTATCGAACGAAGCTTAATACTTCAAGTTTCTCTCCGTCTCATCCTTTCACGTCCATTTACTCTACCTCTTTTCTTCTTTACTTGCTGATGTTCCCTTATTCACCTTCATAGTTTATTTCACTTTTAATTTTCTATTCTCTGCACTTTAAAGTGGTATTCTATAATTTAAAGACTCTTTTCAAGGAGTGGTTTTTATTGTTTTTGTTGCAGTGGAATGGGCAAAGACAAAGTCTTATTACAAAGAACAGGTTAACTGTGAGTCAACAATAATTGAACTGTAGCATGTGTTGTCAGGTTGATCAGCTCCCTCCAGTTAGACTGAGTGGACCTTCTGTTTTCAAAGGATAAAGTTAGTCATCTCCAGTCCCTGAGATAAAATGCTTGTCTTGTGTACTGAACATTTAAATTTCCTTCTCTACAGCAGCACATGGGAATCTATAATAAAGGGCAAAAATCCGAAACAGTTTGTAGAGGTAAGTGGTGAAGCAGTGAAGAACGATACTGCACGTTCAGACAGAAGGAAGAGTCGTACTCGTGGATCTTCACTTTGACATGACAGCAATGATCAGGAGCAAATAGGATATACTACATATTTCATTGGAATATTTTTTAACTGAATTGTTTATAATCACAAGTTCTATACATTTGATTATTTGTTTTGATCTCATTGATGGCTGAGAAAAATAAATGCAGTTTGCATTACCAGTCACTAAATGCTAAAAGTCCTGCCTGTCTTCTCATTTGTTGCTTTGAATTTTTTTTTTTTTTCATTTGTTTGCAAAATTTATAGAACAAAGAAAGTCAAAGTTTTTCAACCGGGTACAATGTACATTTTGTTTATTTGTTTGTTTTAAGTTCTTTGTTTTTGTTAACTGATGGATAACAAAACTCAACATTTCTGTGTGGAAAATGATTTTAGGTCTCAGATAGATTAAAAGAAAAAACTAATGAAGATTTGTCAAAAATCCTTGACTGTTCATCGTTCAAAATCAGACCTTTAAATGTCGCTGCCACAGATGGCAACACGGATCATTTTAACCAACAAGTCGGCCACTCAGGTTTGAACACACTTGACACAATTTTAAAACAAGTTATCCACGTAACGAAATTTACAATTTCATGAAGTAAATTAGATTTGTAGCCCAAGGCAGGAATTATTAATCCATGACTTTTTAAGAGCTGCTGGGGAGCTGATCCTGAGCAACACGACATCAAGCTTCCTTCAACCAAATTGTTCTTTGACTCTGGGTAGATTACCCACGTGTACATGGGCTAAACCTCTATTTGCCGACATGAAGCATGGTGTTACTATGAATAACTGGGTATATGTACCATGATAAATTTGTGTTTTTACAAGGCATACTTAAACACCTGGCTTAAATTTCTTAATGGAGAACTATCAATCCACTGCTAGGCCTTAAGATTTAGGAGAGATCATTCCTAGATATGATGCTCCAACTACACCTGTATTTACAAACTAACTATGAAAGCTAATTGATGAATAATATCCAACAACAGCTATTTTCTTACAGGTTCCTCGAGTCACCGTAAATTGCAATTTTGGTACGTACATGATATCGTAACCTGTTTGTCGAAGAGCAGCAGTAAAGCTGCAACGTAGCAAGCTAATGAATTACAAAATCAAGTTAATCCATTCAAAGAATAACCTTTGCTTTTATTTCATCTGCCATTTTGCAAATTAAATATTGAGTAATGTATTATACTAAATACTAGAAGCAAAACACACTTGGTTAATATGTAGGATAGAATTAATTGTACTCATTTTTAACGTTGAATTTTCTGTTGATTAATGTAGTGGTGGTGATGAAGAATGGAAAATCAGTTCATCTCCTGGAAGGTGAGTACAGGAACATGTATGATCGTGACAAATGAAACTTCTATGAAAACAAAATTTGTACTACAGCCCCTTTTCTAGCAAAGTAAGAATGGGGAAGAAACCTGGAGGGAACAAAGTACAAAGAACTTCCCAATTGTGTTTAAAACTTCTTAGAAGAAAAGTTATGGCTTTGCTGAAATAATTTGTATACAGTGCCATTATCTAACATTTTTTTCCTCGATTTGTTCTCAGCTGTTCCAGTATTTCTGCTTTGAACAATCAAGTGAACAACATCGATTCACCATTGACCTACTTGCCTCTTAAGGTAATTTTCTTCTTGTTTTCAATGAATCCATCAAAAATGCTTTATTAAGAAAATTAAGAAAAATTACACGGTATCATTTCATTAAAAATGTTCTTCCAATGAGCGGTGTACTATAATGCAATTCAAAAGAAAAACAAACAAGCCTAATAACAAACACTTCATACATATATACACAAACATTCTTCCATTAACAATAACGTATTTATCATAATCATTAAACAAATCATTCTTATTATTAAGATATATTATAAATCCCCTACCAAAGAGACTGTCCTACTGCCAAAACAGCCCTACCGGTTACTATAAAGAGTTTCTAAATGCCCGAACGGTCGGCTTATTTCTCACCATTTCCAGAAGCCGATTCCACAAAACAGCCCCTCGGTAGCCAAAAGATGGCTTGCGAGCTTCCATTTTAAGCCTCGGTATATAAATATTGCTAGTGCTACCCCTCAGACTAGATGAATGTATTTGAGAGGTAGCTTCAAAGATTGAATTGAACTCTTCAGGAAAAATATTATTCATTGCTTTATATACACTTACTGCCAATTGATTGGCATGCCTCTGTTCAAGGGTATCCCACCCAAGAGTTTTGCAGAATGTCAGCTGATGTAACATCATAATCAGGAGATGTAATTATCTTTCGAGCTCTATTTTGTAGTTTTTGGAGTCTATCAGAATGGATTTTGCCTAAACAACCCCTAACTTCACTACAATAGTGTATACAGGGTAATACTAGTGCATAATGCATCAATATAAGTGTATGATGGGGAACAAGACTTCGATTTCGTTTTAAAACTCCAAGGCCTGCCGACACCTTTTTGCTTATTTCATCTAGATGTGGATGCCAATTTAAGTTTTCATCTATTTCTACTCCCAGATACTTATATGAGTACTTCCTTTCTATGGTTTTATCATCGATTTTAATGTTAAAATTATAATTAAGACTTCCAAATCTTTTTTGGCTAGCTACAATGAAATATTTAGTTTTTTTAACATTTAGAGTAAGCCTGTTAGCTCTTAGCCAACTTTGTAATTTCTTCAAATCATCATTTAAAATTACTTGAAGCTCCTCAGGGTTGTTAGCAGTTGCCGTCAAACACGTGTCATCAGCATACATCATCATAGATGATGCACACCCACATGTTTGAAGATCATTTATATAAACTAAGAATAATAGGGGTCCCAAAACTGAACCCTGAGGAACTCCTTTTACAAGGGGTAGGAAGTGAGATAAAGTACCATTTTCATTTGTGCGTTGCTTTCGATCAGATAAATAAGATTTAAACCACTTAAGTGAGTTAGAATCAACCCCATACAATTGAAGTTTTTCTAGAAGTATGTGGTGATCAATGGTATCGAAGGCTTTTTTCAAATCCAAGAATAAAACGCTTTAGCAAGCCCTCATCAATATTTTGATACCAACAATTTGTCGATAAAAGAAGAGTTGTCAATGTAGAATGCTTTGGTCTAAATCCGTGCCGTGTTTGGGCCAGTAAATTTTTATTACGCAGATAATCATAAAATTGATTAAATACAATCTTTTCAATTATTTTACTAATAACTGGCAAGACAGATATTGGTCGATCATTATCAGGATTTGACTGTGCTCCTTCCTTATAAACAGGCAACACCTTTGCAGCTTTTCATTCAATGGGAAAGATTCCACATTTAAGTGACAAATTAATAATAAAAGTTGGAGATGGAGTAACAATTTGAGCAGCTTCTTTCAGCAATCTACAAGATATCTCATCAAGGCCAGTGGCCTTGTTGACAGGGAGGGATTGTATCCATTCAAATACCGCAGAATCGTTTGTCTCATTGAGTGAAAAACTAGTTTCTGTTTGAGTAATATAATCAAGATACGAGGTATTCGATTTTGGTACGGATTTTGTTAATTTTGGACCTATGTTACAGAAATGCTCATTAATAACATTACTGATTTCATTTCGATCGATATATTCTCTTTCGTCAATTTTAATATTAGATATTTCACAATTTTTGGGGCCCTTGCCTATAATTGCATTCACACCTTTCCAGGTGTTTTTAATGTCGCCAATGTTATCTCTAAAATAGTTTTGGCAGTATGAGATCTTGGCAGATTTAATGCACTGGTTAACATTATTTCTAGCACTTTTATACCTTGCCCAATTTTCATCAGATTTAAATCTAGCTACGAGTTAACCAAGGTGAATTTTTATTCCTAATTTTCCTATTCCGTCTCGGGGCATGTACATCGTCTATGTTTACAAAAATAGCTTTCCAGGCATTCCATGCAACATTAGAGTCATCCAAATCGCATGATATTATGCCATGGAGCCAAACCTAAGTCATATCTAAAAGCATTACCATCGAAATTTCTAAACTGTCTGCTATTAATTATTTTTGGATGACTTTTGTGTATATTAAATTGACGGATCCCACAAACAATGGAATGGTCACTAATTCCAATGTGGCACACGCCAGAACTCTTAAACAAGGTCGGGTTATTTGTAATAAGTAAATCAATAATACTGGATGTAGTTAATTTGGTGACATTGATATAGATTACACAGTTCAAGAAAGTTCTTTGTAGGAGAGTTAAGGGAAGGTGGACCTACATCACAATTAAAATCACCGATAATATTTACCTGCAATTGATATGCTTCAAGTTTATGAAGTAGTTGCTCTAAAGAATTCATAATTGCATTATCAGAGGTTGGTGGCCTGTACCATGTGCCGACAATAAATGGCTTAGTTTTTGGTTTAATTACTTTGATACAAAGCCATTCTAATGGATCCTGCTTGATCTCGTGCATCCGTTCATAATGAATAACATTTGTAACGTAAAGTGCAACCCCGCCACCATGTCTATTTCTATCATGTCGTTCAAGGGTATATCCAGGAACCGACACTAATGTATCTGGGATTGATTGATCAAGTTTAGTTTCATTTAGGGCAAGAATATCTACAGAGCCTGTAATAATATATGCTCTTAATTCATCTATATTCAAAGCTGCAATCTTAAAACCCTTATTTTTAGAAATTTTATCAAGTAAACCTTCTCTACTGAATGTTAATCTCCCAAACCCAGAGGCAGGCAAACTGTCAGTGGCCTCCGCAGTTCATATTTTGTTTGTGGAAAAAGCTTCCATTGAAATGGTATTGCCATTTTGGGAATGAGATTTATCATCAGCACAGTCGGAGATTTTGGTTTCTACGTGATTTCAAATATTTTGTACAGAGACAACATCTGTAGATCCACTGGGTAAAATGCATGAACTGTTAGTGGTAGGAGCTTCAACAATATTTAAGTTAGTTGCGATATTCTGTTCAGAGCTTTTGCAAGCTCCCAAACTGGTTTGGGAAAATGTACAGGTGTAGAACCCTTCGATCCATTAAGTGGTCTCAGAGCCTGTCTAATAAAGTTAGATGCTAAAAGTTTAACTCCCACTTTATTTAAGTGGATAGTATTATATTTCAAGTGCTCCACTCTGATGTGTGAGTTACCTGCATAAAGCCATCCTTTGTCTAGTCGCAATTAGACTCGAACTAGATACTCTAATGTCGGGGTTCGTCTTAATTGCCGTTTTTGCCAAGTCGAAGACTCCAGTAGCAATTTGATTTGTCCGAGTATTTGATAAATTGTTATTTCCTGCATGTATTATTACTTGATCGAATGATTCCTTTTGTGAAGCTAATTCTAAACTGTTTTTGATCTCTTCGATTTTGGCTCCAGGCATGCATATCTTATGAACGGACTTTCTAGACAGTTTATTAACGTCGATTTCCTTAATCATAGGATCACCAATGAAAACTGTTTTCATACCCTGGAACCTTTTTACAAGATTACCTTGCTTTTGAGCGTTCTCAACATCATGTGTACTGCAATTTCCTTCTTTCCGGAGAGACTGGATTGGGATACCATCAACTTGACCTTCGTCTTTAGTTTCTCCCTCACAAGTTTCAAGTACATCTGTGACATACTTTATGCAAAATGAATTGTTTGGTTTAAAAATGAATGAAGACTGAAATAATTTTGCACTGTGGTGAATACGGCCTGATTAGAACAGTGCAACCCTTGCTTGCTGCAAGTAGTCTGTTGTATTTCATCACAGGTTTATAAAGTATGTATTATGTTCCGTTTGCAGACTCCCTTTCAGGAAATAACAGAAAAATTGATCAGTACCCTAAAACCATCGGAAACATTTAGACGAGGTTTGTAAACGGTACATGTACTTTATCCAAACTCCTTCCCTCCAACTATCTTCCGGCAGGCATTAGCCAGAGTAAAATAATATTAGAATGATCCGTTTTCGTAACAGTGTTCCAAGGTTGCAAAACTATTCTATTTGCCTACACATAAATCTTTTACAGTGAAAAACCTTTGTGGGATTAAGAAGTGTGATGTTTATAAATATGTAATAATGTGTTGATAGATTATTTGCAAGAAATCCGTGACGAACTCAAACCATATTTCCGGAAAAGGTATGTTAATCATCATCATCATCATATACATGTAAGTGAGCCTAATATATATATATATATATATATAGTGTCGAAACGATAAGGTTGTAAGCGGAGTTTTAGGCAAGGTGTTGAATGGCTCTTGTCTACTTTTTGAACTCAAACTTTACCGGTTTTTAAAGAATAGTGAAATGTTAACTTTTAACGAACACCTTACTTTGTGTTGGTTCTCATGTAGTACTGCCGCGCGAGACCACGTTGAAGGCGAGTTAACACAGTGTACGTCCACTCCAACTAACACTCCAGTCACCGCAGGTAAAACTTGAGATGAGACTAAAGAGAATTTAAAGAAAAAAAAAAAATTATTTGACAGAAGGCAACGTAACAGTGTTGCCAAATTCTTTATGGGAGGTGTGCGTGGATTGGAACTGATGAAAATGACCTGAGCCTGAGGCGAATAACTGTGTTTGTAGCATTTTACTGGTAATTATTTGAAAGAAAATAGTGCAAATAGTGAAGGAGTTATTTTAAAAATTCTTCGGTAACATTTACAAACGTTGCCGTCATTTTGCGTATATTACTGTTTAATTATAGTAAGCATAGTAAATTAATCTCTGTTAGGCCCCATGTATACGATACGACAGTCAGATAAAATTGTTCACTCAGGGGTATAGTTCTGCAGATTATTGGCACACTGTCGTAATACTTACTGAAGACTGATGTGACAGAATCGTGTACTGTCCGCTAACTATGGTTTGCTTCCTCTCAAGGAATACAGGTGGGATCATATGAAATGTAACATCATTTTGTCCAATAACGTGTTCTTTTATTCATTTGCAGTTCGAATAGGAAGCAAGGTTAAATCAGCGCGAAAACTTTTTACGTCTTCAGTCGGAAAGACTGAATGTATTTCGAAACAAAGAATGGACCATCCATCGGTTGGTGACAGAAACACGCTGGTGGAAACTAAGCAAGTTAACGAACAATACGTAAGTGTTTGTTCGCTGCTCATTGCTCAATTATGACAGGTTACATGAAAACTAGTTCATATTCCCTCATAAACCTTTGTTTCGTTCGTTGTTTCGTGTAGGACGCCTACAATGACAGTTTAGCAGAGGCAGAAGACTACACTCGTAGATGTTACCTTGCAGCAGAGAACCCGCAACTGATTTTACAAAATAAACGACCCGAATCTTTTCAACAGCCACTCTCGAGAAAGCGAGATCAAAGAAAACATGCTGGACACGAGCAACTTGATATATTAAGTCTATTAGATCGTGATTTGAGGTGTACAACGGAGGTAGGTTTGATACAATTGCAGTCTCCAATCTATTCAAAAGTATCTCCATTAAAGAAACCTTCACTGGAAATACCAAGTCCACCAGGCAAACTTTTTCCAAGGAAGCTATTCTAAACAAGAATGACTCTAGCATATATATTCAACGTTTGGCCATAAATGTATCTTTGCCGGTGATCTAACTTCTTGTGACTTCTTGCAATTAAGAAAGCATAATATACTGGGAACTCATGGTTTGTTGGTATGTTTTTTTCTCTCCTTTTGGTTGGAAAACGACTCGAAATACCTCAACATCGCAACTAATACAGGGTCTTGATACGAACATCCCTTGTTTAGCAGTACAATTGTCAGAATGGCTCTCTTATCCTTTATTAAACCGTTAAATGTTACTTTCACCAAACGTTTTGTTTTAATAAAACAGAGACAAAATTTTAAACGTAAATATGACGACAAGCAGTTTAAAATATAAAATAATTTCCAGTCGGGGTTGTTCACATTTGTGCCCAAATGTCGTGTTGTTTTTTATTTTTTTACGGCATTCCCTCTTCCAGTTGACGATTTTGAAAAATTATGAATTTTACTCGGATTCGCAAGAGATCTATTGAAAGGGTGGGCGAGGGTTTGTAGGGTGCACGGCGAACTGTATAAAAAGACTGGAACGATAACTCCTTCTGCCCGGTCTTATGATGGGATGAAACCAACGAGGAAATGATCGATTTCTGGAAGCACGATTGTTTTAGAACACGTAACGATATAAACCAGAAAGTTTTTCGTCAGAGGAAATTCTAGCGACGAAAAGGGATTGAAAGACGAATTATTTGCCAAATGATAGCAAAATTTGACGTGCATTATTTTAATACCGTATCTTTATCCTGTTCCATTCGGGTTCGATACGTCTGTCTTTCTCTCGTTTAAAGATGTTTTTTCACGTCCTGGTAAACATAACTCTGGTCAGGCCAAAATGAACCATCGATAAATGTGAAAATAATCCAAACCGGATCCTAACCCTTACCCAAACCATTACTCTAGTCTAATCTAAAACTGGACCTACGTCTATCCCTAAAACTAATAGAAAAAAAAGGAGGGTATTTCGAAAGAATAAGTAACTGTTTGATTGTTGAATTCGGGGAAGATTTATGGGTTAGTGCGAATTGCAGAGACGTCATGGTTATCAGTCCGCAGACCGTCAGTTAGATCAAATAGCGGTGCTTGACGGTAGCTTGATATATCCGCTTTAAAACATTGTGTGTGTGCGTGTGAATCGCCAAGGAGTAAGTGGATAGCAACTCACTTGAAAAACATGACGAGACAAACAGCGGAGACCTCGACTATCTGGACTCTTGCTACGACAGGTCGCCAGAGTAACTACAAGACTCAGGAAAGTCAAGTTAACCCCGCTCGCCCCCCCAAATGAAGTGGTGGGAAATGAGTAAGTTCGGTTTTGACCATTATATGTCGCACACGTGGAAGAAGTACGTTCTGCATATGGAAAAAAAAATTTCTCTTCAGCACAAATGATCAGCTGCTTTGAGCATTATGTTTCATTTAACACAAGGTAGTACGACCTTTAGGGTTAGGGTTTTTACCTTTTCTGCCGGTTCTCACGATATCGTCACATTTTACTAGTAACATCATCTCGATGCCTTGCTTTGTTTTCCGCTAATATTTGCAAGTTCGTGCACGTTCCTTTATGGCAAAATAACAATATTCCACTACTTTTCTTAGAATCTCCAGATATTTTCGCAGGCTTAACTTCATTCCTTTGTTTTGCCTTTTGTTTTGTCCTTCTGCTTATGCTCACGTGAGAACAAGGCCTTAGCTGTTGATTGACTTGTTTATTGTGTTGCTGGTGGTGGTGGAGCGAGATAAACTTGAACAGATTTTTTGTACTATTTTTCGCCGTGCATTGTGGTGGTGTCTTGCGAGGCGACCAGAATGCAATGCGTACGTGTTTAGCCTGGTAGAAAAATCTGTTATTTGGCTTTGGTGTACCTGGATTTGAGTGCGGTTTGCTCTAATGAAAAGGGAGACATTTAGAGGTGAGTTTATTTAACGCATCCGTATTGTCTGGGTCGGTAATTAAGCTAAAGGAAAAGTCTGGGCGTCATCGCTGCACAAAACCATTCATGCGTAACGTATTTCTAGTATGCCATAAATATGGCAATTTTTTTACTCGATGAACTCATTTTGAGTACAAACGAGTTACATGGTCCGTGCTATGACAACGGTGATAGGCGTTTCGAGTTCGTTCTTAATCATGGAAAGTAGACGTGCTGGAGTAAGTGGGATTTCATTCGCTTCTGTACCAAAGTGTGGAAGGCGAGATTTCACTACGGTTTAATCATGCGCAGATACGGGTGAATAATCGACATTCAATTCCTCATCAGGAATGAATTATGAACACAGACTGTTTTCATTGAACACTAAGAATGACTTTAATAAGAAATTTGAAAGGAATTATTAACATAGGAAGAGATTTTTGCAACACAATTTACACGACGAACACCAACGGACCTTATCCCCTATGACGAAAGTTAGCCCAAAGCGCGCAATGAACCCTGGTCTTTATGATCGAATCGTTATGAACTTTGCGATAGGAACGTTTTGAAGATCTTTGTGGTCTTTCAGATGCTAACCGAAGAGATGGAAGTCCCAGCATCTCTGGAAGCTCCGACTGAATGTTTATAATTGCTCTCATTGATCCAATTTCCTACCTCCATATTAAATAATGAAACTCGAACGTTATAAAATATCGATTACCAGTTTTGTTTCTTGATGTCACTATTTCATGAACAGAATTGTCCACATGAAAGAACGAGCTGGTTCACAGATTAGAATACTTGTACTGCCAAGTTTTTCCCCAAACATTACCTGGAGCCATGCATACTTTTACCAGTGGTAGGGAATAATGAATATGTTAGGCTTACCTAGGGTTGACTTTGTAATTTGCACAAATATAGACTTTCAGACTGGGAAAAAAACAATGCTTCCCACTCCACAGGTAGCCTGTAAACCAGGCAGCTGCTTTCTTTAGCTATTCTTGTCTAGAAGGTACACTTTTTTATTTGAACGATGTTCTCACTTGGGCTTTTGTTACCTTATGACACTTGCTAATCCTATAATGCTCCAAGTCTTGTGTGGCATTCACGGGCATCCCCAGGATTCAATTTTTAAGAATTGCACACTGTTTACACTGCGAGAATTACCCGTGCCATGCCCAAAATGTTAATGGTGTAAAAGGGGTTTTCGACATATTTATTATAAGATAAAGCGTGAATAAAGCTTCAGAAAAGAAGTCCATAACTCTTGATAAATAATTCTCATTCATATAACCAGCAATTGCCACTTCATGTATAATTGTATGTAATGACAACTTAGTTACCAAGAAATATTCTTTGTTCCACATTCCTAGGGGGACATTTGCAGTGTTTTTAGATCGTGAATATTACTGCTCAGCATTGTTGAAACAAACAAAAATGAACCAGTCGATAACGGAAATAAGTTTTAATCACTAACGTTTCGTTACATAACCTGCAACACGATCAGAATAAATGATAACGACATGCACGAGCGGTGAGAGCATAACTAAGGAATGACGAAAGAGGTGTTAGTAAGTAGGAAATGGTGAAATTAAAATAAGGAGAGAGGGAAGGATCAAATGTTCTTATTTAAGGAAGGTTGCCGCTGGCCAAAACCAAAAAATCATCATACGAGATGGGATGTCCGGTATGTTTGCTATGCAGGAGTACAATAGAAAGACTCGTCGGAGAGATTTTGTTGCCTTAGTTACACTCTCACTTA
Source organism: Heliopora coerulea (assembly GCA_030142905.1). Classification (NCBI taxonomy): domain Eukaryota; kingdom Metazoa; phylum Cnidaria; class Anthozoa; order Scleralcyonacea; family Helioporidae; genus Heliopora; species Heliopora coerulea. Next base: position 63,871 of record JASJOG010000282.1, on the reverse strand, counting down.
CTAATTACCTGCCACGCGTTATCAGATAGTTATCATTTATCCTGATCATCGTACAGGTTATGTAACGAAACATGAGCGATTAAAAACTATTTCCATTATCAACCGGTTTGTTTTTGTTTGTTTCAACAATGCTACGGAGAATAATAAGCTTTGAGATCCTTAGTAAAGCATTTGTTTTCATGTTGGGTAAAAGACATGAAAACAAGGGCTGTCAATTCATCTCCATTGTACTAGGATGCTCCTTGCAATTTTAGTAGATATAGTTAGGAAGGTTCTGTCCATGTTTAGAGAAAAATGTGGCAAACCAGGTATTGCACTGAAGTTTCATTATTTATTCATAGAGGTAAATAATTGGATAAATAACCCAAATTTTGTTTAAATCCTCAGCCAGAGACACTGGGCAAACACTCACACAACAGAAAAGAATCTATAACCTAGTGTTGGCAACAAGATGTATTCATTTCTTTCCAAGGTCAATCAATTCCTGGCTCTTTCTATTGTGAAAATTGTGGAAAGAAAACCCACCTGGGGTAGAGCTTTGGAAATTGGTGGGGTTTCCATCTGTTTGGTTAGCATCAGAAAGACTACAAAGATCTTCAAAACATTCAACTTCAAGAGCATCCATCTTGCAAAGTTTATAAACATTTGATCATTAAGGCCAGGGTAAGGTCCATTATGTGTTTGAAACTATTTTCTATTTACATAAGTGCTGAATATTGTTAATCCCTCCTCAACCTGAAAGATCCTTTGGTGTTTAAAAACTTTCGAACTTTATAGGGTGACTTACTCATGGGGGAACTCTTATTAGCAACATTTTGTTTTGGAAACACGATTGTCCACCAGAATTAAAACCACTTCATCGTCATGCCGTCGACAGTCGGCAGGGTCTTAGTCTCGATGCAAGAGTTTGTTTAGTTATGCCAGAAAACTAAGTGTTATTGTGACGTGGTTTACGTAGGTACGTTGCTCAAAGGAAGATAGAGTGAATGTAAAGTGGCAAGAGACTTTTAAAGATAAGTTTTCATTTGTTGTAATACATGTATTTGGTATTTAAGAACTTTCCAACTTTATAGGGTGACTTACTTGTGGGACCTTCTGTTTTGTTGCTAAACATGCTGGGACCTGTTATTAGCAATATTTTATTTTCAAGTCAGGAATATGCCAGGAAACAGGATTGGGCACCTGCTTCCTTTTATTTCTTTCACGAGGTAACATGATTTTGTTTCTAAATCACTTGAACTCAAAACATCTGAATATTAAATTTACTCATAAAACCATAATTAACAATTCACTCACATTTCTGCCAAGCAAATGGATATCTGAAGATACTGGACACTGTTGTTTACTATTCTTATTCTGCAATCGCATGTTTTACAAAGGTAGCTGCCATCTTGCTTCCGATACATGTTTATCTATTGCATAACAATAAAGAATATCAATGAGCTGCAGTAAACAACATTCAACAGCACTTGAGTCTGAAAGCAATTATATTGACATAGAGCTGTAGTAGAATCCATTCCTTCACTAAATTAGATTCGTCAGCTAAAATGCATACGATTTTAGTAAATTTAATATGTGTTCTATGAACTTCCCCACCACAAGCACATCGACTTGCAATCATCTCGACTTGCACGGGGTTTATTGACCTGCAATGTGTGTTGGGGCACGATTCTTATCCAATGCATAGCGTACAACACTGCATCGTTGGAGCCTGCCAAGTTCTATGTTAAACGGAAGGATGGTACTACAAAACCAAACGCTCACGAACTTTCCGCAAACGATACGGCCTACTAAGCACGTTTAATACTTACCAAGTTACGGTGAACTCTTTTAACCTGGAATTTACACATTAAAACATCGACGACGACAAAGTAAACTATAACCGGCAGACTTGTTTAAAACGAGGAGAGGCTGTCAGCCATGTTGACTAAAAAGTCGACGAGTGTGACAGAGGTGCTTGATTGAGATCAGCTCCATGACATGCCATTCCCGCTAGCTGACGTTTTGGAAATGAATAAAGTTTGATCGTTTCATACAAACGAATTAACTTTTTCATACCGTACAGAAAATGACGAGTGGGGTTGTGATTGTAGTACTTTGGCAATTTGTCAATTTAATGGTTAATCGTGAAAACTTTTAGACGGCTTACGATTTGTCGATTAAAAGTTAGAGATGAGGCTTTCTGACAATGTAGATAACATATTTGTACGCAAGAGGTTGTTGCATACCCATATCATTAGCATAACGGTCTTTTCACGTGACCGTTGCCAAAAATTTACTGACGTACGAGCTAAGTAATTCTTTCACGGTTTCTAGTTGGTCGAACCGGAAGGCGGGCCTCTGCGAAGACACTACAAGTGAATTGGGTGTCACCTCTCTGATTGGTCGGAAAAGTCTTGCAGAGATTCATCTGCGAGGATAAAAAAGGAGCAAAATCAAATAGTGAATCATTTCCCACAAAGTTTTTATAGGTGAAGGTAATCTGGAACAAGAACAAGACGAAGAGGAAGAGGAAGAAGAGTACAGTCAACTTTATGAATGACGCTTTGATGCCAGCCTTACACGAGAGAAGAAGACGTTTGGTAAGATCTCGATACTCCCCTACGAATCTGTTCATTGATTCCTTGGTCTGGCATTCATAGTTACTTTTGCAAGTTGTGTTTCGTCTTAGTTATTAAGCTCGTACTCTAAATTTAAACTCGATTGTTTAAGAGGTTTTGAAGTAACAAAGGGCTATGCGATTGGTTTTCGTTGTTTTTCAAACTCGTTTTAACGGTCGAAGGCGTTTCCTTTTTTGTGTTCGAACCAGAGCTTTAAATTTTAATAAAATTTGTGTTGAACCTTTTTACGTAGGTATGTCGTTGAAGAGATGAAGGACTGCATCTGCAGGAGGAAAAGATTTGTCGATAAAGCTTGGACCTCGCAAAAGATTTCGATCGTCCAAAACATGTGGTAAGACCTCGTTATTTAACTATGCGTCTATTGATCGATTCCTTGGAGCCGTGAAAGCTTTCTTTGATTTTGTGCTTCCTGCATTGATGGTTACTTTCGACGACGTTACGTCAATGCAGTCTTGTTTGTAAAGATGAAAGTGGAGGTATTGGTTTTGTTTATGGAGCTTTTACGTATAAAGTAACTAAGCACATTTTAACTTTGGTATGTTAGGTATGTTGTCCCAAATTACCATACGTAATTAATTCTCAAGAGAAGGGCTTTTCGATGACAGACTTGATAATGAATTCCTGCATTTGTGGTTATTTTTAAAAGTCGTTCTATTACTGGACATGAACGCTTTTTCGCCTACGTTATGAAGACGAAATAAGACCTTTGGAAGTCGCTGATCAATGATGGTCAGGATCTTAGCCTTAACTTAAGAGTTGGTTTAGTTATGCCAGAATATTAAGCGTTATTATGATGTTGTTTATCTAGGTATGTTGGCCAAAAGAACATAAATTGAATGTAAACCAGCAAGAGACTTTTAAAGATAAATGTTGAAGGTTTTGTTTCTCGACCGAAAGTTTCGTAATAAGGCCAGTTATTAGTTTAGGATGCACGTCTTCGTCTCGGGGTTAGCGTTTAGCGAACACTTAGTTCCGGGGCACCACGGAGCTTAGTTACGGAACAAAACTAAGTATTATTCCGATGTTGTTTATGTAGATATGTTGGCCAATGTAAAGCAGCAAGAAACTATTAAAGATAAGTTTTCATTCTTTGTAATAAATGTATTTGTGTTGGGAGTTTTGTTTTTCAACGGAAAGTTTCGTTATAAGGCAAATTATTAGTTTAGGATGCACGTGTTGGTCTAGGAGTAAGCATTTTTTTTGTCAGCTAACCCTTAGTTCCGGGGCACCACGGAACTAAGGGGGGTGGGGTAGGGTAGGATAGGGGGTAAGGTCTTAGTCTTAATGTAAGAGCTAGTTTAGTTATGGCAGAAAACTAAGTATTATTCCGATGTTGTTTATGTAGATATGTTGGCCAATGTAAAGCAGCAAGAAACTATTAAAGATAAGTTTTCATTCTTTGTAATAAATGTATTTGTGTTGGGAGTTTTGTTTTTCAACGGAAAGTTTCGTTATAAGGCAAATTATTAGTTTAGGATGCACGTGTTGGTCTAGGGGTAAGCATTTTTTTTGTCAGCTAACACTTAGTTCCGGGGCACCACGGAACTAAGGGGGGTGGAGTAGGGTAGGATAGGGGTAAGGTGTTAGTCTTAATGTAAGAGCTAGTTTAGTTATGGCAGAAAACTAAGTATTATTCCGATGTTGTTTATGTAGATATGTTGGCCAATGTAAAGCAGCAAGAAACTATTAAAGATAAGTTTTCATTCTTTGTAATAAATGTATTTGTGTTGGGAGTTTTGTTTTTCAATGGAAAGTTTCGTTATAAGGCAAATTATTAGTTTAGGATGCATGTGTTGGTCTAGGGGTAAGCATTTTTTTTGTCAGCTAACCCTTAGTTCCGGGGCACCACGGAACTAAGGGGGGGTAGGGTAGGATAGGGGGTAAGGTCTTAGTCTTAACGTAAGAGCTAGTTTAGTTATGGCAGAAAAGTAAGCGTTATTGTGATGTTGTTTATGTAGGTATGTTGTCCAAAAGAAAATAAAGTGAATGTAAAGCAACAAGAAACTATTAAAGATAAGTTTTCATTCGTTGTAATAAATGTATTTGTGTTGGGAGTTTTGTTTTTCAACGGAAAGTTTCGTTATAAGGCAAATTATTAGTTTAGGATGCATGTGTTGGTCTAGGGGTAAGCATCATTTTGTCAGCTAACCCTTAGTTCCGGGGCACCACGGAACTAAGGGGGGGTAGGGTAGGATAGGGGGTAAGGTCTTAGTCTTAACGTAAGAGCTAGTTTAGTTATGGCAGAAAACTAAGTATTATTCCGATGTTGTTTATGTAGGTATGTTGTCCAAAAGAAAATAAAGTGAATGTAAAGCAACAAGAAACTATTAAAGATAAGTTTTCATTCTTTGTAATAGATGTATTTGTGTTGGGAGTTTTGTTTTTGGACGGAAAGTTTCGTTATAAGGCAAATTATTAGTTTAGGATGCATGTGTTGGTCTAGGGGTAAGCATTTTTTTTGTCAGCTAACCTTTAGTTCCGGGGCACCACGGAACTAAGGGGGGGTAGGGTAGGATAGGGGGTACGGTCTTAGTCTTAACGTAAGAGCTAGTTTAGTTATGGCAGAAAAGTAAGCGTTATTGTGATGTTGTTTATGTAGGTATGTTGTCCAAAAGAAAATAAAGTGAATGTAAAGCAACAAGAAACTATTAAAGATAAGTTTTCATTCGTTGTAATAAATGTATTTGTGTTGGGAGTTTTGTTTTTGGACGGTAAGTTTCGTTATAAGGCAAATTATTAGTTTAGGATGCATGTGTTGGTCTAGGGGTAAGCATTTTTTTGTCAGCTAACCCTTAGTTCCGGGGCACCACGGAACTAAGGGGGGGTAGGGTAGGATAGGGGGTAAGGTCTTAGTCTTAATGTAAGGGCTAGTTTAGTTATGGCAGAAAACCTACCGTTATTCTGATCTTGTTTATGGAGGTACGTTGCCCAAATAAAGATAAAGTGAATATAAAGCAGCAAGAGACGTTTAAAGAAAGACTTATGGACGACGAAAGAGTTTGAACTTGTCAATGAATTATAGATGACTTTTACGGAGAGACTATGGTTTCTGAAAGCGTTTGAACTTCTCAATGGATTATACATGACTTTTCTGGAGAGACTATGTTTTCAGAAAGCGTTTGAACTTCTCAATGGATTATACATGACTTTTATTGAGAGACTATGGTTTCTGAAAGCGTTCGAACTTCTCAATGGATTATGTATGACTTTTGTGGAGAGACTATGGTATCTGATACCGTTTGAACTTGTCAATGGATTAAACATGACTTTTGTGGAGAGACTATGCTTTATGAAAGCGTTTGAACTTTTCAATGGATTATACATGACTTTTATGGAGCGATTATGGTTTCTGAAAGCGTTTGAACTTCTCAATGGATTATATGTGACTTTTAAAGAAAGACTATGGTTTCTGAAAGCGTTTGAACTTCTCAATGGATTATATGTGACTTTTAAAGAAAGACTATGGTTTCTGAAAGTGTTTCAACTTCTCAATGGATTATACATGACTTTTATGGAGAGACTATGGTTTCTGAATGCGTTTGAACTTCTCAATGGATTATGCATCACTTATAAGGAGAGACTAACGTTTCTGAAAGAGTTTGAACTTTTAAATGGATTATACTTGACTTTTATGGAGAGACTATGGTTTCAGAAAGCGTTTGAACAAGTCAATGGATTATACATGACTTTTATGGAGAGACTATGCTTTATGAAAGCGTTTGAGCTCCGCAATGGATTATACATGACTTTTATGGAGAGACTATGGTTTCTGAAAGAGTTTAAACTTCTCAATGGATTATGTGTGACTTTTGAAAAAAGACTATGGCTTACGAAAGAGTTTGAAGTTGAACAGCGGATTGTATGCGAATGTGAAGGAGCAGGAGAGTTTTTAAGATAAGTATTCGTTGGTTGTAATAGATGTATTTGTGTTAAGTTAGGGTGCATGTTTTAATATGGAAGTTAGAGGTTTTCCTTGAGGTGATATTTAGTTCTGTGGTGCCGCAGAACTAAGTGTTTCGCCAAGGGTAGTCGGGGTAGGATAGGGGGTAAGATCTTAATCTTAACGTAATAGTTGATTTAGTTAGAGCAGAAAACTTACCGTTATTCTGATGTATTTTATATAGGTATGTTGGTGAAATGAAGATAAAGTGAATGTAAAGCAGCAAGAGACTTCTGAAGATAAGTATCGACTGGTTGTAGTAGATGTATTTGTGTTAGTTTAAGATACATGTTTTTTAGTATGGATGTTAATGGTTTTCCTTGAGGTAACATTTAGTTCTGTGGTGCCGCAGAACTAAGTGTTTCGCCAAGGGTTAGGCGGGGTAGGATAGGGGTAAGATCTTAATCTTAACATAATAGTTAACCACCACCACCACAACCACCACCACCAAGACCACCACCACCACGACAAGCACGACCACGACCACGACCACCACCACCACGACAAGCACGACCACGACCACCACCACCACCACCACAACCACGACCACCCCACAACCATGACCACCACCACGACCACTCCACGACCACGACCACCACAACCACCACCACGACCACCACGACCACCACCACAACTATGACCACGACCACCACGACCACGTCCACCACCACCACAACTATGACCACGACCACCACGACCACGACGACCACGATCACCATGACCACGTCCACCACCACCACAACCACCAACACCAAGACTACCACCACCACGACCACCAAGACCACCACTACGACCACCACCACTACCACAACTACCACGACAACCACCACCACCACCAAGACCACAACCACCAAGACCACCACCACCACCACCACTTCCACCACCACCACCACCAACCCCACCACCACCACAACAACCATGACCACCACCACCACGACCACCACCACCACCCTGACAAGGACAAAGCCACAACCAGGACCACGACCACGACAACCCCAACTACGACCACGAGGACCACCACCACCACCACAACCACCGAATTATCACCATCACCACCAAGACCACCACCACAACGACCATCACCACCACCATGACTACCACCACAACCACGATCACGATCACCACTACCACAACCACCACCACGACAACCACGACCACCACCACCACGACCACCACAACCACGACCACGATCACTATGACCACCACCACGACCACGACCACAATCACCCACATGACCAAGACCAAGACCACAATCACCACTACCACAACCACCACCACGACAACCACGACCACCACCACCACGACCACCACAACCACGACCACGATCACTATGACCACCACCACGACCACGACCACAATCACCCACATGACTAAGACCAAGACCACAATCACCACAATGATCATGACCAATACCACCACGACCACCAAGACCATGACCACCACCACCACCACTACCACCACCACGACCATCACCACGACCAACACAACCACCACGACCACCACCACAACCACCACCACCACCACCACGACAACCACCACCACCACGACCATCACCACCACCACCACAACCATCAGCACGACCACCACAACCACCACCACCACCACCACCACCACGACCAATACGACGACCATGACCACGACAATGACCACGACAACCACGACCACGACCACGACGACTACGATCACCACCACGACCACAGCACCACCACCACATCCACCACCACTACGACTACCACCACCACGACCATGATGACCGCCAAGACCACGACCACCACAACTATGACGACGACCGCGACCACCACAACGACCACGACCACCACAAGTATAACCACGACCACGACCAAGACCACCACCACTACCACGACCACCACCACTACCACGACCACGACCACGACCACCACGACCATGGCCACCACCACGACCACCACCACGACCACCACACCTACCACGACCACGGCCACCACGACCACCACCACAACCACGACAACGACCACCACCATGACTTCGACCACCACGACCCCGACCACCACTACCACCACGACCACGACCACGACCACGACCAAACCACGACCAACACCACCACCACCACCAATATCACCACGACCACGAACACAACCACCACGACCACCACCACCACGACCACCACCACCACGACCACCACCACCACGACTACCACGACCACCATGACCACAACCACAGCTACGACCACAACCACCACGACCATGACCACGACCACGACGACCACCACAACGACCAAGACCACGACCACGATCACCACCATGACCACAACCAATACCACGACCACGACCACCACCACCACGACCATGACCAAGACCACGACGACCACCACAACGACCAAGACCACGACCACGATCACCACCATGACCACAACCAATACCACGACCACGACCACCACCACCACGACCAAGATCACAACCACGATCACTACCACAACGACCACGACCACGACCACGACCACAACCACCACTACGATCACCACTACCAAGACCACCACCATGACCACCATCACCATGACCACTACCACTACGATCACCACCACCACCACGACCACTGCATTACCACCACCACCACCACGACCACCACAACCACCACAACCACCACCACCACCATGACTACCACAACGACCACGACCACGATCACCACCACGACCTTGACCACCACGACCAGTACCACTACTACCACGACCACCACCACGACCACCACCACCACCACCACTACCACGACCACTACCACGACCACCACAACCACCACCACGACCACCACCACGACCACCACCACGACCACCACCACAATCACCCCCATGACCAAGACCACGATCACCACTATCACGACCAATACCACCATGACCACCACGACCACGACCACGACCACCACCAAGACCACCACCACGACGACCACCACCACCATCACCATCACCACGACTATCACAACCACGACGACCATCACCACCACGACGACCACTATGACGACCATGACCATGACCACCACACCACCACCACAACCACCACCACTACGACCACCACCACCACAACCACGATGACCGCCACGACCAAAACCACAACTATGACCACGACCGCTACCACCACCACCACCAAGACCACCACCACGACCACCACCACTACCACGACCACAACCACCACCAGCACCATGACCACCACCATGACCACCACCACGACCACCACCACCATAACCACCACCACGATCACCACCACCACGAACACCAACACGAACATCACTACGGCAACCACTACCACCACCATCACCACGACAACGACCAATACGGCCACGACCACGACCACCATCACCACCACCAAACTATGACCACGACCATGACCACCACCATGACCACGACCACAACCACGACCACCACCACCACTACGACCACGACCACGACCACAACCACTACAACGACGACCACCACCATGACAACGACCACGACTACGACGACCACGACTGCGACCACCACGTCTACGACTACGACGACCACAACCACGACTACGACCACCACGACCACGACCACAACGACGACGACCACCACCACCACCACCACCACCATGACCACCACCAACACCCCCTCGACCACCACCACGACCATGGCCACCACCATGACCACCAACACGACCACCACCCCTACCACGACCACAACCACAATGACCACCACCACGACTTCGACCACCACGACCCCGACCACAACTACCACTACGACCACAACCACGACCACGACCACGACCGCCACCACCACCAGGACCACGACCACCACGACCAAACCACGACCCCCACCACCACCACCACCACGACCACGACCACCACCACCAAGACCACTACTATGACCATCATGACCACAACCACCACCACAACCATGACCACAACCACGAATACCACCACGACCACAACGACGAAGACCACGACCACGAACACCACCACGACCACAACCACGACCACCACCACCACGACCACGACAACCACCACGACCACCACCATGACCACCACCACTACCACGACCACGACCACGAACACCACGACCACCACCACCACGACCACAACCACCACGACCACCACCACCAGGACCACCACCACGACGACCACGACCACGACCACCACTACTATGACCACGACCACCACCACGACCTCAACCACCACAACCACCACCACCACCACCACGACTACGACCATCACCAATACCACGATCACGACCACCACCACCACCACCACGACCATGACCACCACCTCCACCACCACCACCACCACCACCACCACCACCACCACCACCACCACCACTGCAACCACAACAACAATGACCACCACCACCACAACCATGATCACCACCACCACCACGACAAGAACGACTACGACCACCACCAAGACCACCACCACAACCACCACCACAACCAAGACGACCACGACCACGACCACCACCACAACCACCACCACCCCCACGACCACCACCACCACGACGACCTCGACCACCACTACAACCACCACAAACACCAACACCAAGACCACCACCACCAGACCACCAAGACCACTACGACCACCACCCCTACCACCACTAACACGACCACGACCACGACCACCACCACTAACCCCACCACCACCACGACCACCACCACCACCCCGACCACGACCAAGACCACGACCAGGACTACGACCATGACAACCCCGACTACGACCAGGACGACCACCACCACCACGTACACCACCACCACCATGACCACCGTATTACCACCACCACCACCACGACCACCACCACCACCACAACTACCACCACAACCACGACCACGATCACCACCACGACCTCGACCACCATGACCAGGATCACCACTACCACCACGACCACCACCACGAGCACCACCACTACCATGACCGCCACCACCACGACGACCACTACAATGACCATGACCATGACCACAACGACCACGACCACCAGCATGATCACCGCACCACCACCACGACCACCACTACGACCACCACGACCACGACCACGATGACCGCCACGACTACGACCACCATAACTATAACCACGACCGCGATCACCAGGACGACGAGCACAACAACTATAACCACAACCACGACTACCACAACCACCACCACCACCACCACCACCACCATGACCACGACCACTACCCCTTCGACCACAACCACGACCATGGCCACCACCAAGACCACCACCACGACCACCACCCCTACCACTACTACGACCACAACCACAACCACGACAACGACCACCACCACGACTTTGGCCACCACGACCCTGACCACCAATACCACCACGACCACGACCACGACCACGACCACGACCACGACCATGACCACGACCACCACGACCAAACCACGAGCACCACCACAACCACCACCAATACCACCATGACCACGACCACCACCACCACGACCACCACTACCATTACCACCACCACCACGACCACCACCACAACCATGACCACGACCATGACCACCAACACGACCACCACCACCACCACAACGACCAAGACCACAACCACGATCACCACCACGACCACAACCAATAGCACGACCACGACCACCACGACCACGACCACGACCACCACCACCAAGATCACGACCACCACCACGATCACTACCACCACGATCACCACCACGACCACGACCACCACCACCACGACCACGACCACCACCACGATCACCACCACGACCACGACCACGACCACGACCACCACCACCACGACCACCACCACCTCCACCACGACCACAACCACCATGACCACGACCACCAGGACCACGACCACAATGACCACGACCACTACTAGCATGACCACGACCACCACCACAACCAAGACCACCACTATAACCACCACGACCACCATGACCATGACCATGACCACCACCATGACCACGACCACTACCACCACGACCATGACCACCACCACCAAGATGACGACCACCACCACGACCACGACCACCACCACAACCACGACCACCACCAAGACCACCACCACGACCACGACCACGACCACGACCACGATCATCACCACGACCACCACGACCACCACCACCACCAAGACCACCACCACAAAGACCACCACCACCACTAAGACTAGCACCATGACCACCACCACCACGATCACCACCACTACAACCATAAGCGCGACCACCACAACCAGGACCACACCCACTACCACCACGACCACAACTACCACGACCACCACCACCACCACCAAGACCACAACCACCAAGACTACCACCACCACCACCACCACCACCACCACCACCACCACAATGACCATGACCACCACCACCACGACCACCACCACCACCCTGACCAGGATAAAGCCACGACCAGGACCACGACCACGACAACCCCGACTAAGACAACGAGGACCACCACCACCACCACGACCACGACCACGACCACCGAATTATCACCACCACCACCAAGACCACCACCACGACCACCACCACGAGTACCACCACAACCACGACCACGATCAACACTACCACCACAACCACCACCATGACAACCACGACCACCACCACCACCACGACCACCACAACCACGACCACGATCACTATGACCACCACCACGACCACGACCACAATCACCCATATGACCAAGACCAAGACCTCAATCACCACCATGATCATGACCAATACCACCACCACGACCACCAAGACCATGATCACCACCACCACCACCACCACCACCACCACCACGACCATCACCACGACCAACACAACCACCACGACCACCACCACGACCACCACCATGACCACCACCACCACGACGACCACCACCACAACCATCACCACCACCACCACCACCACAACCACCACGACCACCACAACCACCACAACCACCACCACCACGACCAATACGATGACCATGACTACGACAACGACCACGACGACCACGACTACGACCACGACGACTACAACCACCACCATAACCACCGCACAACCACCACGACCACCACCACTAAGACCACCACGACCACGACCACGATGACCGCCACGACCACGACCACCACAACTATGACCACGATCGCGACCACCACAACGACCACGACCACCACCACGACCACCACCACCACCATGATCACGACCACCACCCCCTCGACCACAACCATGACCATGCCCACCACCACGACCACCAACACGACCACCACCCCTACCAAGACCACGACCACCACAACCACGACAACGACCACCACCACGACTTCGGCCACCACGACCCTTACCACCACTAGCACCACGACCACGACCACGATCACGACCACCACCAGGACCACGACCACCACGAGCAAACTACGAGCACCACCACCACCACCAATACCACCATGACCACCACCACCACCACCACGACCACCACTACAATTACCATCACCACCACGACCACCACCACAACCATGACCACGACCACGACCACCAACACGACCACCACCACCACCCCGACCACGACCAAGACCACGACCAGGACCACGACCATGACAACACCGACAAGACAAGGAAGACCACCACAACCACGTACACCACCACCACCTTGACCACTGTATTACCACCACCACCACCACGTACACCACCACCACCATTACCACTGTATTACCACCACCACCACGACTACCACCACAACCACGACCACGATCACCACCACGACCTCGACCACCATGACCACGACCACCACAACCACCACCACCACCACCACCACCATGACCACAACCACCACCCCCTCGACCACAACCACGACCATGGCCACCACCACGAACACCACCACGACCACCACCCCTACCACGACCACGACCATCACAACCACGACGACCACCACCACGACTTCGGCCACAACAACCCTGACCACCACTACCACCACCACCACGACCACGACCACGACCACCACCAGGACCACGACATCCACGACCAAACCACGAGCACCACCACCACCACCACCAATACCACCATGACCACGACCACCACCACCATGACCACTACTACCATTACCACCACCACCACGACCACCACCACAAAGACCACCACCACCACTAAGACTAGCACCATGACCACCACCACCAAGACCACCACCACTACAACCACGAGCGCGACCACCACAACCATGACCACACCCACTACCACCACGACCACAACTACCACGACCACCACCACCACCACCAAGACCACAACCACCAAGACTACCACCACCACCACCACCACCACCACCACTTCAACAAACTCCACCACCAACCCCACCACCACCACCACGACCATGACCACCACCACCATGACCACCACCACCACCCTGACCAGGACAAAGCCACGACCAGGACCACGACCACAACCCCGACTACGACCACGACCACCGAATTATCACCACCACCACCAAGACCACCACCACGACCACCACCACGACTACCACCACAACCACGACCACGATCACCACGACCACCACCACGACTACCACCACAACCACGACCACGATCACCACTACCACCACCACCACCACCATGACAACCACGACCACCACCACCACCACGACCACCACAACCACGACCACGATCACTATTACCACGACCACGACCACGACCTCAATCACCCACATAACCAAGACCAAGACCACAATCACCACCACGATCATGACCAATACCACCACCACGACCACCAAGACCATGATCACCACCACCACCACCACCACCACGACCATCACCATGACCACCACCACCACGACGACCACCACCACCACGACCATCACCACCACCACCACCACAACCACCACGACCACCACAACCACCACCACCACCACCAGACCAATACGACGACCATGATTACGACAACGACCACGACGACCACGACCACGACCACAACGACTACAACCACCACCACAACCACCGCACCACCACCACGACCACCACCACTAAGACCACCACCACCACGACCACGATGACCGCCACGACCACGACCACCACAACTATGACCACGACCGCGACCACCACAACGACCACGACCACCACCACGACCACCACCACCACCATGACCACGACCACCACCCCCTCGACCACAACCATGACCATGCCCACCACCACGACCACCAACACGACCACCAACCCTACCAAGACCACGACCACAACCACGACAACGACCACCACCACGACTTCGGCCACCACTACCCTTACCACCACTAGCACCACGACCACGATCACGACCACCACCAGGACCACGACCACCACGAGCAAACCACGAGCACCACCACCACCACCACCAATACCACCATGACCACGACCACCACCACCACGACCACCACGACCACCACTACAATTACCATCACCACCACGACCACCACCACAACCATGACCACGACCACGACTACCAACACGACCACCACCACTACCACAAAGACCAAGACCACGACCACGATCACCACCACGACCACAACCAATAGCACGACCACGACCACCACCACCACGACCACGACCACCACCACGATCACGACCACCACCACGATCACTACCACCACGACCACGACCACCACCACGACCACCACCACCACGACCACGACCACCACCACGACCACCACGACTACCACGACCACGACCACCACCACCACGACCACCACCACCACCACCACGACCACAACCACCATGACCACGACCACCAGGACCACAACCACCATGACCACGACCACCACCACCTTGACCACTACCATGACCACGACCACCACCACCACCACGACCATGACCACCACCACCACCCCCACCACCACCACCACCACCACCACCACAACCACCACCACCACTGCGACGATAACAATGACCACAACCACCACCACCACAACCATGATCACCACCACCACCACGATAAGAACGACCACGACCACCACCAAGACAACGACCACGACCACGACTACGACCACCACTACAACCACCACCACCCCCACGACCACCACCACGACAAAGACCACGACCACCACTACGACCACCACAAACACGAACACCAAGACTACCACCACCAGACCACCAAGACCACTACGACCACCACCACTACCACCAACACGACCACCACCACCACCAAGACCACAACCACCAAAACCACCACCACCACAACGACCACTTTCACGACCACTTCCACGACCACCACCACCAACTCCACCACCACGACCACCACCACCACCCCGACCACGACCAAGACCACGACCAGGACCACGACCATGACAACCCCGACTACGACAAGGACCACCACCACCACGACCAGGACCACCACCACGTACACCACCACCACCATGACCACTGTATTACCACCACCGCCACCACGACCACCACCACCACCACGACTACCACCACAACCACGACCACGATCACCACCACGACCTCGACCACCACGACCACGACCACCACAACCACCACCACCACCACCACCACCACCATGACCACGACCACCACCCCCTCGAGCACAACCACGACCATGGCCACCACCACGACCACCACCACGACCACCACCCCTACCACGACCACGACCACCACAACCATGACAACGACCACCACCACGATTTCGGCCACAACCCTGACCACCACTAACACCACGACCACGACCACGACCACGACCACCACCAGGACCACGACCACCACGACCAAACCAAGAGCACCACCACCACCACCAATACCACCATGACCACGAACACCACCACCATGACCACCACTACCATTACCACCACCACCACGACCACCACCACAACCATGACCACGACCACGACCACCAACACGACCACCACCACCACCCCTACCACGACCAAGACCACGACCAGGACCACGACCATGACAACCCCGACAAGACAAGGACGACCACCACCACCACGTACACCACCACCACCTTGACTACTGTATTACCACCACCACCACCCCTACACCACCACCACCATTACCACTGTATTACCACCACCACCACGACTACCACCACAACCACGACCACGATCACCACCACGACCTTGACCACCACGACCACGACCACCACAACCACCACCACCACCACCACCACCATGACCACAACCACCACCCCCTATACCACAACCACGACCATGGCCACCACCACGACCACCACCACGACCACCACCCCTACCACAACCAAGACCACCACAACCACGACGACCACCACCACGACTTCGGCCACAACAACCCTGACCACCACTACCACCACGACCACGACCACGACCACCACCAGGACCACGACCACCACGACCAAACCACGAGCACCACCACCACCACCACCAATACCACCATGACCACGACCACCACCACCATGACCACCACTACCATTACCACCACCACCACGACCACCACCACAACCATGACCACGACCACGACCACCACCACCACCACCACCACCACAACGACCAAGACAAAGACCACGATCACCACCAAGACTACAACCAATAGCACGTCCACGACCACCACGACCACGACCACGACCACCAACACAACGATCACGACCACCACCACGATCACTACCACCACGACCACGACCACCACCACCAAAACGACCACCACGACCACGACCACCACCACGACCACCACCACTACCACGACCACGACCACCACCACTACGACCACCACCACCACCACCACGACCACAACCAGCATGACATCGACCACCAGGACCATGACCACTACTAGTATGACCACGACCACCACCACCAGCACCACCACGACCACGACCACCACCATAACCACCACGACCACCATGACCATGACCACGACCACCTCCACCATGACCAGGACCACTACCACCAAGACTATGACCACCACCACCACCAAGACCACAACCACCACCACAACCACGACTACCACCACAACCACGACCACCACCAAAACCACCACCACGACCATGACTACGATCACCACCACCACCAAGACCACCACCACAAAGACCGCCACCACCAGTAAGACTACCACCTTGACCACCACCACCTAGACCACCACAACTACAACCATGAGCTCGACCACCACAACCACGACCACACCCACTACCACGATCACAAATACCAAGACCACCACCACCACCACCAAGACAAGAACCACCAAGACTACCACCACCACCACCACCACCACCACTTCCACGACCACCACCACCAACCCCACCACCACCACAACGACCATAACCACCACCACCACGACCACGACCACCACCCTGACCAGGACAAAGCTACGACCAGGACGACGACCACGACAACCCCGACTACGACCACGGGGACCACCACCACCACCACAACCACCACCACGACCACGACCACCGAATTATCACCACCACCACCAAGACCACCACCACGACCACCACCACGACTACCACCACAACCACGACCACGATCACCACTACCACCACAACCACCACCACGACAACCACGACCACCACCACCACCACGACCACCTCAACCACGACCACAATCACTATGACCACCACCACGACCACGACCACAATCACCCACATGACCCAGACCAAGACCACAATCACCACCGCGATCATGACCAATACCACCACCACGACCACCAAGACCATAATCACCACCACCACCACCACCACCACCACCACGACCATCACCACGACCAACACAACCACCACGACCACCATCACGACCACCACCATGACCACCACCACCACGACGACCACCACCACCACGACCATCACCACCATAACCACCACCACAACCATCACCACGACCACCACAATCACCACCACTACCACCACCACGACCAATACGACGACCATGACTACGACAACGACCACGACGACCACGACCACGACCACGACCACGACGACTACGACCACCACCATGACCACCGCACCACCACCACGACCACCACCACGACCACCACCACTAAGACCACCACCACCACGACCACGATGACCGCCACGACCACTACCACCACAACTATGACCACGACCGCGACCACCACAACGACCACGACCACCACAACTATAACCACGACCACGACCACCACCACGACCACCACCACTACCACGACCACGACCATGACCACCACGACCATGGCCACAACCACGACCACCACCACTACCACGACCACGACCATGACCACCACGACCATGGCCACCACCACGACCACCACCACGACTACCACACCTACCACGACCACGGCCACAACGACCACCACCACAACCACGACAACGACCACCACCATGACTTCGACCACCACGACCCCGACTACCACTACCACCACGACCACGACCACGACCACGACCACCACCACCACCACCACCAATACCACCACGACCACGAACACAACCACCACGACCACCACCACCACGACCACCACCACCACGACCACCACCACCATGACCACAACCACCACCACGACCACAACAACCAACTCGACCATGACCACGACCACGACCACCACCACAACCACCCCCACCACCACGACCACCACCACCACCACAACCATGACCACCACTACGACCACCACAAACACCAACACCAAGACCACCACCACCAGACCACCAAGACCACTACGACCACCAACACCACGACCACCACCACCCTGACCACGACCAAGACCACGACCAGGACCACGACCATGACAACCCCAACTATGACCAGGACGACCACCACCACCACGTACACCACCACCACCATGACCACCATATTACCACCACCACCACCACCACGAGCACCACCACCACCACGACTACCACCACAACCACGACCACCATCACCACGACCTCGACCACCACGACCAGGATCACCACTCACCACGACCACGACCACCACCACGACCACCACCACGACCACCACCACGACCACCACCACTACCATGACTGCCACCACCACGACGACCACTACGACGACCATGACCATGACCACAAAGACCATGACCACCAGCATGACCACCGCACCACCACGACGACCACCACCACTACGACCACCACAACCATGACCACGATGACCGCCACGACCACGACCACCACAACTATGGCCATGACCGCGACCACCAGGACGACGACCACCACAACTATAACCACAACCACGACCACGACCAACACTACAACCACCAACACCACCACCACCATGACCACGACCACCACCCCCTCGACCACAACCACGACCATGGTCACCACCACGACCACCACCAGGACAACCACCACGACCACCACCATGACCACGACCACCACCCCCTCGACCACAACCACAACCATGGCCACCACCACGACCACCACCAGGACCACAACAAAGACCACCACCACCACCACGACCACGACCACGACCACCACCACCACCAAGACCACCACCACGAAGACCACCACCACCAAGACCACCACCACCACCACCACCACCACCACCACCACAACCACCACTAAGACTACCACCATGACCACCACCACCAAGACCACCACCACTACAACCATAAGCGCGACCACCACAACCACAACCACACCCACTACCACCAAGACCACCAAGACCACCATAACGACCACGACCACTACCACCACTACGACCACCACCACTACGACAACCACCACCACGAGCACCACCTCGACCACGACCACCACCACTACCACCACCACGAACATCACTACGACATCCACCACCACCACCATGACCAACACCACCACGACCACGACGACGAACACCAAGACGGCCACGAGCATGACCACGACCACCACCACCACACTATGACCACCACCACGACCACCACGACCACGACCATCATGACCAAGACCACCACGACCACGACCATCACGACCAAGACCACCACCACCATGAGCACGACCACGACCATGACCACGACCACTACCACGACCACGACCACTTCAACCACGACCACCATGACCACGACCACCACGACTACGACCACCAAGACCACAACCAAGACTACGACCACCGCGACCACGACCACGACCAACACCACCACCACCATGACAATGACCACCACCCCCTCGACCACAACCACGAACATGGCCACTACGACCACCACCTCTACCACGATCACGACCACCACGAGCACCACCACAACCACGAGAACGACCACCACCACGACTTCGACAACCACGACCCCGACCACCACTACCACCAAGACCACGACCACGACCACGACCACCACCAAGACCACGACCACGACCAAACCACGACCAACACCACCACCACAACCAATACCACCACGACCACCACCACCAGGACAACCACCACGACCACCACCACCACGATCATCACCACCACGACCACTACTACCATGACCACGACAACCACCACGACCACGACCACCACCACCACCACGACCATGACCACCACCACCACCCCCACCACCACCACCACCACCACCACAACCACCACCACCGCTGCGACGACAACAATGACCACAACCACCACCACCACAACCATGATCACCACCACCACCACGACAAGAACGACCACGACCACCACCAAGACAACGACCACGACCACGACCAAGACCACCACCACAACCACCACCACCCCCACGACCACCACGACGACGACGACCACGACCACCACTACGACCACCACAAACACGAACACCAAGACCACCACCACCAGACCACCAAGACCACTACTACCACCACCACTACCACTACTAACACGACCACGACCACGACCACCACCACCACCAAGACCACAACCACCAAAACCACCACCACCACCACGACCACTTCCACGACCACCACCACCAAACCCACCACCACGACCACCACCACCACCCCTACCACGACCAAGACCACGACCAGGACCACGACCATGACAACCCCGACTACGACAAGGACCACCACCACCACGACCAAGACCACCACCACCACGTACACCACCACCATGACCACTGTATTACCACCAACACCACCACGACCACCACCACCACCACGACTACCACCACAACCACGACCACGATCACCACCACGACCTCGACCACCACGACCACGACCACCACAACCACCACCACCACCACCACCACCACCACCACCACCACCATGACAACGACCACAACCCTCTCGACCACAACCACAACCATGCCCACCACCACGACCACCACCCCTACCACGACCACGACCACCACAACCACGACAACGACCACCACCACGATTTTGGCCACAACCCTGACCACCACTACTACCACGACCACGACCACGACCACGACCACCACCAGGACCACGACCACCAAGACCAAACCACGAGCACCACCTCCACCACCACCAATACCACTATGACCACGACCACCACCACCATGACCACCACTACCATTACCACCACCACCACGACCACCACCACAACCATGACCACGACCACGACCACCAACACGACCACCACCACCACCCCGACCAAGACCAAGACCACGACCAGGACCACGACCATGACAACCCTGACAAGACAAGGACGACCACCACCACCACGTACACCACCACCACCTTGACCACTTTATTACCACCACCACCACCACGTACACCACCACTACCATTACCACTGTATTACCACCACCACCACGACTACCACCACAACCACGACCACGATCACCACCACGACCTCGACCACCACGACCACGACCACCACAACCACCACCACCACCACCACCACCATGACCACAACCACCACCCCCTCGACCACAACCACGACCATGGCCACCACCACGACCACCACCACGACCACCACCATGACCACCACCCCTACCACGACCACGACCACCACAACCACGACTACCACCACCACAACTTTGGCCACAAAAACCCTGACCACCACTACCACCACGACCACGACCACGACCACGACCACCACGACCAAACTACGAGCACCACCACCACCACCACCAATACCACCATGACCACGACCACCACCACCATGACCACCACTACCATTACCACCACCACCACGACCACCACCACAACCATGACCACGACCACGACCACCAACACGACCACCACCACCACCCCGACCACGATCAAGACCACGACCAGGACCACGACCATGACAACCCCGACAAGACAAGGACGACCACCACCACCACGTACACCACCACCACCTTGACCACTTTATTACCACCACCACAACCACGTACACCACCACCACCATTACCACTGTATTACCACCACCACCACGACTACCACCACAACCACGACCACGATCACCACCACGACCTCGACCACCACGACCACCACAACCACCACCACCACCACCACCACCACCACCATGACCACAACCACCACCCCCTCGACCACAACCAGGACCATGGCCACCACCACGACCACCACCACGACCACCACCCCTACCACGACCACGACCACCACAACTACGACGACCACCACCACGACTTCGGCCACAACAACCCTGACCACCACTACCACCACGACCACGACCACGACCACGACCACGACCACGACCACGACCACCACCAGGACCACGACCACCACGACCAAACCACGAGCACCACCACCACCACCACCAATACCACAATGACCACGACCACCACCACCATGACCACCACTACCATTACCACCACCACACCGACCACCACCACAACCATGACCACGACCACGACCACCACCACCACCACCCCAACGACAACGACCAAGACCACGACCACGATCACCACCACGACTATAACCAATAGCACGTCCACGAACACCACGACCACGACCACGACCACCAACACAACGATCACGACCATCACCACGATCACTACCACCACGACCACGACCACCACCACCACGACCACCACGACCACGACCACGACCACCACCACGACCACCACCACTACCACGACCACGACCACCACCACCACGACCACCACCACCACCACCACGACCACAACCAGCATGACATCGACCACCAGGACCATGACCACTACTAGCAT
Source organism: Heliopora coerulea (assembly GCA_030142905.1). Classification (NCBI taxonomy): domain Eukaryota; kingdom Metazoa; phylum Cnidaria; class Anthozoa; order Scleralcyonacea; family Helioporidae; genus Heliopora; species Heliopora coerulea. The sequence goes on along the minus strand of JASJOG010000282.1, from coordinate 39,476 downwards.
GACCACGACCACGACCACCACCACCACCACGACCACGACCACCACCATAACCACCACGACCACCATGACCATGACCACGACCACCTCCACCATGACCAGGACCACTACCACCAAGAGCATGACCACCACCACCAAGACCACGACCACCACCACAACCACGACTACCACCACAACCACGACCACCACCAAAACCACCACCACGACCATGACCACGACCACCACCACCACCAAGACCACCACCACAAAGACCACCACCACCAGTAAGACTACCACCTTGACCACCACCACCAAGACCACCACCACTACAACCATGAGCACGACCACCGCAACCACGACCACACCCACTACCACGACCACAACTACCACGACCACCACCACCACCACCAAGACCACAACCACAAGACTACCACCACCACCACCACAACCACCACTTCCACGACCACCACCACCAACCCCACCACCACAACGACCATGACCACCACCACCACGACCACGACCACCACCCTGACCAGGACAAAGCCACGACCAGGACGACAACCACGACAACCCCGACTACGACCACGAGGACCACCACCACCACCACGACCACGACCACCGAATTATCACCACCACCACCAAGACCACCACCACGACCACCACCACGACTACCACCACAACCACGACCACGATCACCACTACACCACAACCACCACCACGACAACCACGACCACCACCATCACCACGACAACCTAAACCACGACCACGATCACTATGACCACCACCACGACCACGACCACAATCACCCACATGACCAAGACCAAGACCACAATCACCACCGCGATCATGACCAATACCACCACCACGACCACCAAGACCATGATCACCACCACCACCACCACCACCACCACCACGACCATCACCACGACCAACACAACCACCACGACCACCACTATGACCACCACCACCACGACGACCACCACCACCACGACCATCACCACCACCACCACCACCATAACCATCACCACGACCACAACCACCACCACCACCACGACCAATACGACGACCATGACTACGACAACGATCACGACGAGCACGACCACGACCAAGACGACTACGACCACCACCATGACCACCGCACCACCACCACGACCACCACCACTAAGACCACCACCACCACGACCAGGATGACCGCCACGACCATGACCACCACAACTATGACCACGACCGCGACCACCACAACGACCACGACCACCACAACTATAACCACGACCACGACCACCACCACGACCACCACCACTACCACGACCACTACCATGACCACCACGACCATGGCTACCACCACGACCACCACCACAACCACCACACCTACCATGACCACGGCCACAACGACCACCACCACAACCACGACAACGACCACCACCATGACTTCGACCACCACGACCCCGACCACCACTACCACCAAGACCACGACCACGACCACGACCAAAGCACGACCAACACCACTACCACCACCAATACCACCACGACCACGAACACAACCACCACGACCACCACCACCACGACCACCACCACCATGACCACAACCACCACCACGAGCACAACCACCACCACGACCATGACCACGACCACGACCACCACCACAACCACCACCACCCCCACGACCACCACCACCACGACGACCACGACCACCACTACGACCACCACAAACACCAACACCAATAACACCACCACCAGACGACCAAGACCACTACGACCACCACCCCTACACCCACTAACACGACCACGACCACAACCACCACCACCACCAAGACCACAACCACCAAGACCACAACCACCAAAACCATCACCACCACGACGACCACTTCCACGCCCACCACCACCAACCCCACCACCACAACGACGACCACCACCACCCCGACCACGACCAAGACCACGACCAGGACCACGACCATGACAACCCCGACTACGACCAAGACGACCACCACCACCACGTACAGCACCACCACCATGACCACCATATTACCACCACCACCACCACGACTACCACCACAACCACGACCACCATCACCACCACGACCTCGACCACCTCGACCAGGATCACCACTATCACCACGACCACCACCACCATCACGACCACCACCACGACCACCACCACTACCATGACTGCCACCACCACGATGACCACTACGAAGACCATGACCATGACCACAAAGACCACGACCACCAGCATGACCACCAAACCACCACCACGACCACCACCACTACGACCACCACAACCATGACCACGATGACCGCCACGACCACGACCACCACAACTATGACTATGACCGCGACCACCCGGACGACGACCACCACAACTATAACCACAACCACGACCACGACCACCACAACAACCACCACCACCACCACCACCACCATGACCACGACCACCTCCCCCTCGACCACAACCACGACTATGGCCACCACCACGACCACCACCAGGACAACCACCACCACCACCACCATGACCATGACCACCACCCCCTCGATCACAACCACGACCATGGCCACCACCACGACCACCACCAGGACCACCACCACCACCACGACCACCACCACCAGGACCACGATCACCACCACGACCACCACCACTACCATGACCATGACCACCACCACCACGACCAACACCACGACCACCACCATGACCACCACCACCACGACGACCACCACCACAACCATCACCACCACCACCACAACCACCACGACCACCACAACCACCACAACCACCACCACCACGACCAATACGACGACCATGACTACGACAACGACCACGACGACCACGACTACGACCACGACGACTACAACCACCACCACAACCACCGCACAAACACCACGACCACCACCACTAAGACCATCACCACCACGACCACGATGACCGCCACGACCACGACCACCACAACTATGACCACGATCGCGACCACCACAACGACCACGACCACCACCACGACCACCACCACCACCATGACCACGACCACCACCCCCTCGACCACAACCATGACCATGCCCACCACCAAGACCACCAACACGACCACCACCCCTACCAAGACCACGACCACCACAACCACGACAACGACCACCACCACGACTTCGGCCACCACGACCCTTACCACCACTAGCACCACGACCACGACCACGATCACGACCACCACCAGGACCACGACCACCACGAGCAAACTACGAGCACCACCACCACCACCAATACCACCATGACCACCACCACCACCACCACGACCACCACTACAATTACCATCACCACCACGACCACCACCACAACCATGACCACGACCACGACCACCAACACGACCACCACCACCACCCCGACCACGACCAAGACCACGACCAGGACCACGACCATGACAACACCGACAAGACAAGGACGACCACCACAACCACGTACACCACCACCACCTTGACCACTGTATTACCACCACCACCACCACGTACACCACCACCACCATTACCACTGTATTACCACCACCACCACGACTACCACCACAACCACGACCACGATCACCACCACGACCTCGACCACCATGACCACGACCACCACAACCACCACCACCACCACCACCACCATGACCACAACCACCACCCCCTCGACCACAACCACGACCATGGCCACCACCACGAACACCACCACGACCACCACCCCTACCACGACCACGACCACCACAACCACGACGACCACCACCACGACTTCGGCCACAACAACCCTGACCACCACTACCACCACGACCACGACCACGACCACGACCACCACCAGAACCACGACATCCACGACCAAACCACGAGCACCACCACCACCACCACCAATATCACCATGACCACGACCACCACCACCATGACCACTACTACCATTACCACCACCACCACGACCACAACCACAAAGATCACCACCACCACTAAGAATAGCACCATGACCACCACCACCAAGACCACCACCACTACAACCACGAGCGCGACCACCACAACCATGACCACACCCACTACCACCACGACCACAACTACCACGACCACCACCACCACCACCAAGACCACAACCACCAAGACTACCACCACCACCACCACCACCACCACCACTTCAACAACCTCCACCACCAACCCCACCACCACCACCACGACCATGACCACCACCACCACGACCACCACCACCACCCTGACCAGGACAAAGCCACGACCAGGACCACGACCACAACAACCCCGACTACGACCACGACCACCGAATTATCACCACCACCACCAAGACCACCACCACGACCACCACCACGACTACCACCACAACCACGACCACGATCACCACGACCACCACCACGACTACCACCACAACCACGACCACGATCACTACCACCACCACCACCACCATGACAACCACGACCACCACCACCACCACGACCACCACAACCACGACCACGATCACTATTACCACGACCACGACCACGACCTCAATCACCCACATGACCAAGACCAAGACCACAATCACCACCACGATCATGACCAATACCACCACCACGACCACCAAGACCATGATCACCACCACCACCACCACCACCACCACCACGACCATCACCATGACCACCACCACCACGACGACCACCACCACCATGACCATCACCACCACCACCACCACCACAACCACCACGACCACCACAACCACCACCACCACCAGACCAATACGACGACCATGACTACAACGACCACGACGACCACGACCACGACCACGACGACTACAACCACCACCATAACCACCGCACCACCACCACGACCACCACCACTAAGACCACCACCACCACGACCACGATGACCGCCACGACCACGACCACCACAACTATGACCACGACCGCGACCACCACAACGACCACGACCACCACCACGACCACCACCACCACCATGACCACGACCACCACCCCCTCGACCACAACCATGACCATGCCCACCACCACGACCACCAACACGACCACCAACCCTACCAAGACCACGACCACAACCACGACAACGACCACCACCACGACTTCGGCCACCACTACCCTTACCACCACTAGCACCACGACCACGATCACGACCACCACCAGGACCACGACCACCACGAGCAAACCACAAGCACCACCACCACCACCACCAATACCACCATGACCACGACCACCACCACCACGACCACCACTACAATTACCATCACCACCACGACCACCACCACAACCATGACCACGACCACGACCACCAACACGACCACCACCACTACCACAACGACCAAGACCACGACCACGATCACCACCACGACCACAACCAATAGCACGACCACGACCACCACCACCACGACCACGACCACCACCACGATCACGACCACCACCACGATCACTACCACCACGACCACGACCACCACCACGACCACCACCACCACGACCACGACCACCACCACGACCACCACGACTACCACGACCACGACCACCACCACCACGACCACCACCACCACCACCACGACCACAACCACCATGACCACGACCACCAGGACCACAACCACCATGACCACGACCACCACCACCTTGACCACTACCATGACCACGACCACCACCACCACCACGACCATGACCACCACCACCACCCCCACCACCACCACCACCACCACCACCACAACCACCACCACCACTGCGACGATAACAATGACCACAACCACCACCACCACAACCATGATCACCACCACCACCACGATAAGAACGACCACGACCACCACCAAGACAACGACCACGACCACGACTACGACCACCACTACAACCACCACCACCCCCACGACCACCACCACGACAAAGACCACGACCACCACTACGACCACCACAAACACGAACACCAAGACTACCACCACCAGACCACCAAGACCACTACGACCACCACCACTACCACCAACACGACCACCACCACCACCAAGACCACAACCACCAAAACCACCACCACCACAACGACCACTTCCACGACCACTTCCACGACCACCACCACCAACTCCACCACCACGACCACCACCACCACCCCGACCACGACCAAGACCACGACCAGGACCACGACCATGACAACCCCGACTACGACAAGGACCACCACCACCACGACCAGGACCACCACCACGTACACCACCACCACCATGACCACTATTACCACCACCGCCACCACGACCACCACCACCACCACGACTACCACCACAACCACGACCACGATCACCACCACGACCTCGACCACCACGACCACGACCACCACAACCACCACCACCACCACCACCACCACCATGACCACGACCACCACCCCCTCGACCACAACCACGACCATGGCCACCACCACGACCACCACCACGACCACCACCCCTACCACGACCACGACCACCACAACCACGACAACGACCACCACCACGATTTCGGCCACAACCCTGACCACCACTACCACCACGACCACGACCACGACCACGACCACCACCAGGACCACGACCACCAAGACCAAACCACGAGCACCACCACCACCACCACCAATACCACCATGACCACTACCACCACCACCATGACCACCACTACCATTACCACCACCACCACGACTACCACCACAACCATGACCACGACCACGACCACCACCACGACCACCACCACCACAACGACCAAGACAAAGACCACGATCACCACCAAGACTATAACCAATAGCACGTCCACGACCACCACGACCACGACCACGACCACCAACACAACGATCACGACCACCACCACGATCACTACCACCACGACCAAGACCACCACCACCAAAACGACCACCACGACCACGACCACCACCACGACCACCACCACTACCACGACCACGACCACCACCACTACGACCACCACCACCACCACCACGACCACAACCAGCATGACATCGACCACCAGGACCATGACCACTACTAGTATGACCACGACCACCACCACCAGCACCACCACGACCACGACCACCACCATAACCACCACGACCACCATGACCATGACCACGACCACCTCCACCATGACCAGGACCACTACCACCAAGACTATGACCACCACCACCACCAAGACCACAACCACCACCACAACCACGACTACCACCACAACCACGACCACCACCAAAACCACCACCACGACCATGACTACGATCACCACCACCACCAAGACCACCACCACAAAGACCACCACCACCAGTAAGACTACCACCTTGACCACCACCACCTAGACCACCACAACTACAACCATCACCACGACCACCACAACCACCACCACTACCACCACCACGACCAATACGACGACCATGACTACGACAACGACCACGACGACCACGACCACGACCACGACCACGACGACTACGACCACCACCATGACCACCGCACCACCACCACGACCACCACCACGACCACCACCACTAAGACCACCACCACCACGACCACGATGACCGCCACGACCACTACCACCACAACTATGACCACGACCGCGACCACCACAACGACCACGACCACCACAACTATAACCACGACCACGACCACCACCACGACCACCACCACTACCACGACCACGACCATGACCACCACGACCATGGCCACAACCACGACCACCACCACTACCACGACCTCGACCATGACCACCACGACCATGGCCACCACCACGACCACCACCACGACTACCACACCTACCACGACCACGGCCACAACGACCACCACCACAACCACGACAACGACCACCACCATGACTTCGACCACCACGACCCCGACCACCACTACCACCACGACCACGACCACGACCACGACCAAAGCACGACCACCACCACCACCACCACCAATACCACCACGACCACGAACACAACCACCACGACCACCACCACCACGACCACCACCACCACGACCACCACCACCATGACCACAACCACCACCACGACCACAACAACCAACTCGACCATGACCACGACCACGACCACCACCACAACCACCCCCACCACCACGACCACCACCACCACCACGACCATGACCACCACTACGACCACCACAAACACCAACACCAAGACCACCACCACCAGACCACCAAGACCACTACGACCACCAACACCACGACCACCACCACCCTGACCACGACCAAGACCACGACCAGGACCACGACCATGACAACCCCAACTATGACCAGGACGACCACCACCACCACGTACACCACCACCACCATGACCACCATATTACCACCACCACCACCACGAGCACCACCACCACCACGACTACCACCACAACCACGACCACCATCACCACGACCTCGACCACCACGACCAGGATCACCACTCACCACGACCACGACCACCACCACGACCACCACCACGACCACCACCACGACCACCACCACTACCATGACTGCCACCACCACGACGACCACTACGACGACCATGACCATGACCACAAAGACCACGACCACCAGCATGACCACCGCACCACCACGACGACCACCACCACTACGACCACCACAACCATGACCACGATGACCGCCACGACCACGACCACCACAACTATGACCATGACCGCGACCACCAGGACGACGACCACCACAACTATAACCACAACCACGACCACGACCAACACTACAACCACCAACACCACCACCACCACTATGACCACGACCACCACCCCCTCGACCACAACCACGACCATGGTCACCACCACGACCACCACCAGGACAACCACCACGACCACCACGACCACCATGACCACGACCACCACCCCCTCGACCACAACCACAACCATGGCCACCACCACGACCACCACCAGGACCACAACAAAGACCACCACCACCACCACGACCACGACCACGACCACGACCACCACCACCACCAAGACCACCACCACGAAGACCACCACCACCAAGACCACCACCACCACCACCACCACCACCACCACCACAACCACCACTAAGACTACCACCATGACCACCACCACCAAGACCACCACCACTACAACCATAAGCGCGACCACCACAACCACAACTACACCCACTACCACCAAGACCACCAAGACCACCATAACGACCACGACCACTACCACCACTACAACCACCACCACTACGACAACCACCACCACGACCACCACCTCGACCACGACCACCACCACTACCACCACCACTACCACCAACACGAACATCACTACGACATCCACCACCACCACCATGACCAACACCACCACGACCACGACGACGAACACCAAGACGGCCACGAGCATGACCACGACCACCACCACCACACTATGACCACCACCACGATCACCACGACCACGACCATCATGACCAAGACCACCACGACCACGACCATCACGACCAAGACCACCACCACCATGAGCACGACCACGACCATGACCACGACCACTACCACGACCACGACCACTTCAACCACGACCACCATGACCACGACCACCCCGACTACGACCACCAAGACCACAACCAAGACTACGACCACCGCGACCACGACCACGACCAACACCACCACCACCATGACAACGACCACCACCCCCTCGACCACAACCACGAACATGGCCACTACGACCACCACCTCTACCACGATCACGACCACCACGAGCACCACCACAACCACGAGAACGACCACCACCACGACTTCGACAACCACGACCCCGACCACCACTACCACCAAGACCACGACCACGACCACGACCACCACCAAGACCACGACCACGACCAAACCACGACCAACACCACCACCACAACCAATACCACCATGACCACCACCACCAGGACAAACACCACGACCACCACCACCACGATCATCACCACCACGACCACTACTACCATGACCACGACAACCACCACGACCACGACCACCACCACCACCACGACCATGACCACCACCACCACCCCCACCACCACCACCACCACCACCACAACCACCACCACCGCTGCGACGACAACAATGACCACAACCACCACCACCACAACCATGATCACCACCACCACCACGACAAGAACGACCACGACCACCACCAAGACAACGACCACGACCACGACCACGACCACCACCACAACCACCACCACCCCCACGACCACCACGACGACGACGACCACGACCACCACTACGACCACCACAAACACGAACACCAAGACCACCACCACCAGACCACCAAGACCACTACTACCACCACCACTACCACTACTAACACGACCACGACCACGACCACCACCACCACCAAGACCACAACCACCACATCCATGATGACCACCACCACCACTACCACCACCAATACATCCATGACCACCACCACCAAGACCACCACTACCACGACCACCACGACCACGATCATCACGACCACGACCACGACCACGACCACCACCAGCACCACGACCACCGCGACCACTACCACCAGGACAAAAGACCACAACCACGACCACCACCACGACCACCACCACGACCACCACCATAATCACCACGACCACCTTGACCATGACGACCACCTCCACCATGACCACGACCACTACCACCACGACTATGACCACCACCACCAAGACCAAGACAACCACCACGACCACGACCACCACAACCACGACCACCACCAAGACCACCACCAAGACCACGACCACGACCACGACCACGACCACGACCACGACCACGACCACCACCACCACCAAGACCACCACCACCACCACCACTAAGACTACCACCATGACCTCCACCTCAAACACCACCACCACTACAACCATGAGCGCGACCACCACAACCATGACCACACCCACTACCACCACGACCACCAAGACCACCATAACGACCACGACCACTACCACCACTACGACCACCACCACCACGACCACTATCACCACAACCACGACCACGACCACGACCACCACCACTACCACCACCACTACCACCAACACGAACATCACTAGGACAACCACCACCACCACCACCATGACCAACACCACCACGACCACGACGACGAACACCAAGACGGCCACGACCACGACCACCACCAACACACCATGACCACCACCACGACCACCATGACCACGACCACCACGACCACCACCACCACGACCACCACCACCACGACCACCACCACCACGACCACCACCATGACCACGACCACTACCACGACCACGACCACTACAACCACGACTACGACCACCACGACCACAACCACGACTACGACCACCATGACCACGACCATGACCACCACCACCACCACCACCACCATGACCACGACCACCACCCCCTCGACCACAACCACGAACATGGCCACCACGACCACCACCTCTACCACGACCACGACCACCACGACCACCACGACAACCACGACGACCACCACCACGACTTCAACCACCACGACCCCGACCACCACTACCACCAAGACCACGACCACGACCACGACCATGACCACCACTAGGACCAAGACCACGACTAAACCACGACCAACACCACCACCACAACCAATACCACCACGACCACCACCACCACGACCACCACTACCACGACCACCACTACCATGACCACCACCACCACGACCACAACCACCACCACAACCATGACCACGACCACGACCACGACCACGATCACCACCACCACCACCACCAAGACCACCACCACCACGACCACCACCACCACGACCACCACTACCATGACCACCACCACCACGACCACAACCACCACCACAACCATGACCACGACCACGACCATGACCACGATCACCACCACCACCACCAAGACCACCACCACCACGACCACTACTACCATGAACACGACCACCACGATCACCACCACCACGACCACGACTACCACCACGACCACGACCACGACCACGACCAAAACCACGACCACCACCACCACAACCATGATGACCACCACCACCACCACCACCAATACATCCATGACCATCACCACCACAACCACCACCACCACCACCACCACCACCACCACCACCACCACCACCATCAGGACCACGACCACGACCACGACCACTACCATCACTACCACCACGACCACCGCGACCACTACCACCAGGACTAAGACCACCACCACGACCACCACCACGACCACGACCACCACCATAACCACCATGACCACGACCACCATGATCACGACCACGACCACGACCACCATGATCACGACCACGACCACCAAGACCCCGACCACCACCACCACGACCACCACCAGGACCACGACCACCACCACAACCATGACCACCACCAAGAATACCACGACCACGACCACCACCACGACCACGACTACGACCACCACTACGACCTCTACACCACCACCACCATGACCAAGACCACCACCACGACCATCACCACGACCACGACCAATACAACCACCACGAACACCACCACGACCACGACCATGACCACGACCTCCACCACGACCACGACCACTAGCACGACCACCACCACGACCACGACCACGACCACGACCACGACCGATACCATGACCACGACCAAGACCACGACCACCACTACGATCACCACTACCAAGACCACCACCACCACGATCACCACCACTACAATAATCACCACAACCACCACCACCACAACCATGATCATCACCACGACCACCACCACCACGACCACGACCACCACCACCACGACCATGACCACCACCACCACTAGCATGACCACGAGTACGAGCACAACCACGACCACCACCACTAAAACCAACACCACGACCACGACCATCACCACGACAACCCGGACACCACCACCACGACCACGACCACGACCTTGACCACGACCACTACCACTGTGACCACACCACCACAACCACACCCCCATGACCACGACCACCACATCCACCACAACCCATAACCACCATCACCATGACCACCACCACCACGATCACCACAACCACCACCACCACTACGACCACGACAATCACCACGACCACCACGACCAGGACCACCACCACGACCACGACACCATAACGAGCACGACCACCACCTCGACCATGTCCACGACCAACACCACGACCACCACCACCACCACGACAACCACGACCACGACCACCACCACGACCTCGACCACCACCACCACGACCACCACTACGACCATCACTAATACCACGACCACGACCACCATGACCACCACCACCACAATAACCACAACCACCACCACGACCACCACGACCATGACCACCACGACCACCTTCACCAAGACCACCATCACGACCACCACCACCACGACCACCACGACCACCACGACCACCACGACCCTCATCACCACCACGACCACCACGACCACCCACGCCCCCGCCCCCGCCCCCGCCCCCCACCTTACCACCACCACCTTACCACCGACACTGCCACCACCGCCACCACAGCTACTAAAAACTTTATTTAATCACGCTAGCCTCAACAACATAAGCTGATTACAATGAATGGCGTCACACTGAATATATATACAAATTCGGTTTAGAAAATTTAAAAAGCATGCAAGTTAAAAAGAAAGAGATTTTATATGCAATTACAACTAGAGTAGAAAGAAAAGTAAAAAAATCATCAGACGTAATTGTATTTACAGGAAAGGTTTATGTGCGTATATGCCTTTTAAAAGAATGCAGCGTTTCGCAAGATTTGGCTTCAGGGGATAAGCTGTTCCACAGCATGGCTCTGCTATATCTGAAACTTCTTTTCTAGAATTCTCTTTGCGGCTTTGGTAGTGCTAGATCTGTATCATTTCTGAGATTATAAGTGTTCTGAAAGACACTTCTTTTAGAGAAGAATTCCTTTAGCCTTGGGGCAGTGTGGTCATTTAGTATTTTATACATTAAGGTTGATTTACTATAGAAGCGCTTTACATCAAGCGTTTCCCACGACAGATTGTCAAGAACATCGGCGGACCTGATATCAAGACTGGCTCCTGTAATAACTCTTGCAGCTCGAGACTGAAATTTTTGAAGCCTTTCCTGCAACGTTTTTCCGCAGTTATCCCAGAAAGGGGAACAGTATTCAAAGTAAGGTTCGACCAAGGCTTTATAAATAATTTCTAACGTATTAGCAGGAAGATATGGCTTTACTCGTCTAATGGCCCCAATACCCGCACTAACCTTTTTACAAATTGCCTCGATGTGTTTGTCCCAGCTAAGTCTTTCATCTATCTCAACACCCAAACATATGTGTCGGTTCGGGGAATGGGTACGTTATTTAACAAGACGGCGGAATTATCTCCAACTTTATTGGTCAAATTATAGGATGACCCTATATACATAAGCTTAGTCTTAGTTGGATGTTGTAATTTGTTTTTGGAAAGCCAGTTGTGAATGTTTTTAAGATCTGAATTTAATTTTCCTGTTAACTCAGTGGAATCATAGGAAGAGGCAAAAACTTCAGTATCGTCTGCATATAAACATGGAATTGTACAGTTAAGGCAATCTGGCATATCGTTAATGTACAGTAAAAACATTAAAGGACCTAAGATTGAGCCCTGTGGAACTCCACATACTATTTTCTTAGTTGACGAAGTTTGGCCACTGATGAAACACACTTGTACTCTGTCTGTTATGTATGATTCAAACCATTTAACTTCAAGGCCAGATATTCCAAATTGATTGTTCATCTTTTTTAACAATATTTTGTGGTTTATCGAGTCAAAAGCTTTCCGAATGTCAAGAAAAACGACACCGGTTAATTTTCCATCATCCATATTTTCTAACCATTTATCACACATTTGAATAAGTGCTGATACTGTTGAATGTTTTGGACGAAAGCCCGATTGAAAATTTGATTGTAAAGAGTTCAGTCAAGTATCTATAAATTTGACCGAAAACCTCTTTTTCAAATACTTTACTTATTACCGGTAGTATGGAGATAGGGCGATAGTTTTCACATTTCCGTCTATCTCCGGATTTATAGATTGGTAATACCCGGGCTTGTTTCCAATCCTCAACACATGTGCCCGTGCTAAGAGATAAGTTAAAAATAGCAGTTAGGGATGGCCCAATTATATTCGAGGACAGCTTAAGAATTTTGGCAGGTATTTTATCTATACCTGTTACTTTTGAAGCTTTCAACTTCTGTAACTTTGAAATAATGCTGCTTACAGCTATCTCCGAGAAATTAAATCGTGCATTCGAAAAATGGCCATCCACACCTACATCATTTGTTGAATTGTCATCAAATGGTTCCTCATTGGATTCAGCGGCCAGTTTAGGTCCAATATTGATAAAATAATCGTTAAAGTATTCAGCAATACATTTATCATCCGAAATTACCTCATCATTGACAGAAAGTTCACTGACCTTGGTTGATTTATTAACATTTTTGCCCAAGAGAGTATTAATGAACGACCAGCTTTTTTTCAGGTCTTTAGAGTGGTAGCAATCTGAAATTTTGTTACGGAAAAGTTTGGATTTTGAATTACGCATTTCTATGTTAACTTTATTGCGTTCCACCTTATACCTTTCCCAATGTAGTTGGGGATCGTGTTTTATTACCTGCTTTTTGTGGAAGTCCCTGTTTCTCAATTATTGTT
The DNA here is from genome assembly GCA_030142905.1 of Heliopora coerulea. Taxonomy (NCBI): domain Eukaryota; kingdom Metazoa; phylum Cnidaria; class Anthozoa; order Scleralcyonacea; family Helioporidae; genus Heliopora; species Heliopora coerulea. The sequence continues at coordinate 24,003 of JASJOG010000282.1, read as the reverse complement.
TAATCTTTGGTGTAATCCACGGAACTGAGATTCCTCTGACCCTTTTATGTCTAAAAGGGGCATGTCTATCAAGTACCTCGAGAAAAAGGGACTTCCAAACTTGGCAGCTTTTATTGGGATTTCCAAGTTTGATAATTCATATCCCACGGTAGCTGCGATATATCATCAATAAAATCATTTTCTGAGAAATTCTTGAAGTCTCTGACCTCTCTCAAAGTCTGTCTAGCTTTCTGCAGCGTGTGTTTTCTCACTGCATATATCAAGCTGTGATTGGATATTCCCAGATGAATAACACCAGAGCCAGAAATGTTCTCCGGTTTCGTTGTGAGAAATAAATCAATTAAGGAGGCCGATGTTCTCGTTACTCTCGTAGGTTCATTTATTAACTGCTCCATTTGATAAAGCGAGCACAAAAGTTGTAGTTTTCGTGTGTAGGGATCTGGAATTGACTTGATAACGTCACAGTTTAGATCTCCTACTACCAATAATTCTTTGTCTTCTAAGTCACATTTACGGAGAAATAATTCACATTCATCAAACTGAGCCATGACAGAATTTGGTGGTCTGTACCACGCAGAAACTTAGAAAGATTTACTATGTGGCTTGTTAACTTCAACACAAATCATTTCGAGGGAATCGGGAATTAAGTCTGGCCTCTCACAATATGAGATGAAATCACGAACATAAACGACCACCCCACCTCCAGCTCTATTTCTATCTGTACAACTTAAGTCGTAGCCTGATATATGTATTTCCAAGTCAGGTATTTGATCATCTATTTTAGATTCGTTTATTGCTAACATATCAAGAGGAAAATTTGTTAAAATAAGTCGCAATTCCTCTATATGTTTGAGTAAGCTATTAATGTTCAAACTAGCAATTCTAAAGCCCTTCAAATTCGCGATATCTTGCAACGCAGAGCGACACATACCTGAAGCCAAATCTTCCCACAATAAGTTTATCGGTTCCTTTTCTAAGTTCTCCTGTCTTGTGAAATATTCCCTAGTTGGTGTCATGCCGACATCTGTAATTTGGTCACAACAGTGTGGGCCTATCGAGGCTTTTTCCTCTGCTGGTGTAATAGTCGGGGTTGTTGAGTTGCCATCTGCATCAATATGTTCGCTAACTGGTATATGGTTAATCTTTGAAAATCCTCACTTTTAGTTGTGTATTGGACATCTGACAGGGGTTTTCTGTCAGCTCTAAGGAATTTAATGAACCGTGCTGCCAATAGTGCTGATCCCTTAACGTTAAGATGCAATTTACTTTCACTTAGTAACGAATTGTCAATTATAGAGTTGTCGATGAATACATACCCTTTAATGTCAGCTATTTGTTTCAATCTTTTGTTTACTTCTATTAATTTAAGGGATACATCAACGTCCTCTCTATGGGTTATTCCCGATATTGCAACCTTGCTATTTGGGAATTTTGATTTTACACATTCAACCAGATCGTTTATTTTGGAAACACAACATTCTACAGTCTCCGATAACAAGTTGTTTGTTCCCACGTGAATAATAACGTGTGCTGGATCGGGTACAATATTGATTGAGTGAACCTCCTTTTTAATTTCTTCAGCATCTTTTCCAGGGAAAGTACGCTTATGCACTTTCTTCTTAGCTTCTTAGGGTTGATATTCTTTAGAATTGAGTCTCTAATTAGTAATACTGAATTTATCATGTTTGATTGATTTTCCTGTTGGTCTCCATTTGTCGTTTGTTCACCATGATCGATACCACCTTCGCCTTTTAACGGCTCTTGGATTGAGTGGTTCATGTCCTCAAGTTTATCATTAGGTTTACTGCTCAGCTTTCCAGGTTGACAAGCTTTAGCAGCCTTCTCCGATTTAGCAAACATTTTAGTGGGGATCAATTTCTTATCATCATCTTTATTTGTTGTCATCTTCATCGTTATTGCTGTCTTCACTGTCTTCGAGAGTGAGCACTGAAAACCTGTTAAAATTCTTCCTTGCAATCTTCTCAGTTACTTTAGAACTCGAGTTACGAACTTTCCAAATACTTAACAACCATACTGCAACCACTAACCAACAAGTCACAACATAGACTACGATCAATTGAAAACTTCATCAACAATCTCAAAACAGTACAAATACCACACAACCACAAGCTAGTGTCTTTTGACGTGAAATCACTGTTTACCAGTATTTCCGCTTCAACTGGCGCTAGAATGCACCAAAACTGCCATCAACGAATTTACTGACGCACTTCCTTTACCTACAGGGGACATTGTGGAACCACTGGAACTTTGCCTCACATCAACTTACTTTCAATACAACGGTAAATACTACAAACAGTTACATGGCACAGCAATGGGCTCACCCGTTTCTGTTGTTGTTGCTGAAATTGTAATGCAATCCATAGAGGAACGAGCTCTTGCAACTTACAAACACACGTTACCTTTGGTTTCGTTACGTTGACGACACGATTACTGCACTACCCGAAGACGAGATTGACGAGTTTCACAAACACATTAACGAACAGAACAGTCACATACAATTTACCAAAGAGATTGAAGAAGACGGAGCTATTCCGTTCCTAGACTGTTTGGTAAGTCGTGACAATAACAAACTACAGACCACTGTCTACAGGAAACCAACGCATACTGACAGACTACTGGACCAATCATCGTACAATCCAACCTCACACAAAGCTACCACCATCAAAACATTGACGAGACGCGCACAACTCATTTGCAACTCCCCCGACGCTCTACGCCAAGAAAATGACTACTTACAATGCGTTTTCCACAAAAACAACTATAACTCTGACTTCATCAAACTTAACACTTACAATGACAATGAACGCGACGAAAACAACAGTCCGACAACAACTACAGCAACGATACCCTACATAAAAGGTACGTCTGAGATTATCTCGCGTATCTTACGACCATACAACATACGAGTAGCGCACAAACCGATCACAACTTTACGACATGTACTGACTAACGTTAAGGACAGAGAACAACCACACGAAAGACAAGGTGCAGTTTACAAAATTAATTGCTCCGACTGCCAAGCCACTTATATAGGTGAGACTAGCAGAAACTTAAATATACGACTAACAGAACACAAACGAGCGACAAAAAACGGAGACAAAACCAACCACATTGCCGAACACCACCGACAAACCAAACACAACATTGACTGGGAATCGGCAAAATGCATTACGTACAGCACCAACTACAAACAGCGACTCACACTAGAAAGCTGGTATACGAACTTAGAACAAAATCCATTAAACCGATCACAACAATTACCGGGACCTTAGAAACGACTAATTCACAAAGTCAAACGTGCGAGCAGCCAATAGACTTACACTTCGACAAACTGATAATTAACGCCTACACAACCACACCCATTGCTTCTTGCCAAATATCACACCTCCATGACTAATACGACCGCCCACTTATCTCGCACGAGCCAGATACAAATACAGGCGAACCTGACATTTACTCTCCTTTTGACTCTGAAGATGACCGCCGCTAAGGCTGTCGAAACGTCAGTCACTTCAACCAACAGTCTTTCTCAAGACTACACTAACCTGGACGATCAACTTCCTCAAACATGTTACGATTCTCCCAGGTTCAATCCATTTACTTTAAGAACAAATGCCAATACATGAAGCCATCACTTGAATGCCTGGGACACCGAGTGGATAAAGAAGGATTTCATCCAACTGAAGCCAAAGTCAAAGCTATCAAGGAAGCTCCAGCTCCAACCAACGTTACTGAACTGAAATCATTTCTTGGAATGGTTAACTTTTACGGGAAATTTCTTCCTAACCTGTCATCGACCTTGGAACCTCTCCACGAGCTCCTTCGCAAGGAAAAACGTTGGACATGGAAAAGCCGTCAACAAAAAGCTTTCCAAGCAGCTAAAGACCTGCTGCAATCGTCCCGAGTATTAGTACATTACGATCCCGCAAAGATCATTCTTTCGTGTGATACATCTCCGTATGGCGTGGGTGCTGTACTAGCACACGAAATGGACGACGGTAGTGAGAAGCCGATTGCTTTCGCGTCGAGGTCACTCTCCAAACCTGAGAGAGGATACTCCCAACTAGATAAAGAAGCACTAGCCGTTATATTTGCTGTTAAGAAGTTTCACCAGTTCTTGTATGGTCGACACTTCATCATCTACACCGATCATAAACCACTGATTGGTTTGCTGAACCCCGATAAAGCCACACCGCCTATGGCAGCAGGTAGGATGCAAAGGTGGAATTTAACACTCCTAGCATACGAGTACGAGATTATATACCGACCCGGTTGCGAGAATGGAAACGCGGACACCTTAAGTCGTTTACCGCTCCCAGATACACCACAGTCGACACCAGTACCCGGTGACATTATACATCTGATGGAAGATCTTAACGCAAGTCCAGTCGACGCAGCAAAAATCAAACAATGGACAGCTCGTGATCCGGTGCTTTCTCGAATCAAGCAGTTTGTACTCCAATGTTGGCCTTCAGTTGTCAAAGACATGAAACTGCAACCTTACTTCACACGGAAGAACGAACTCAGCGTCCACGCAGGATGTTTATTGTAAGGGTCACGCATCATCATACCACCCCAGGGGAGGGAAGAAGTGATGAAAATTCTCCATGACAGTCATCCCGGCATCGTCAGAATGAAAGGCATCGCTAGAAACCACGTTTGGTGGCCCAAGATCGACTCCGCATTGGAAGGAAAAGTAAGAAGCTGCCAAGTATGTCAAGCACACCGGAAAATGCCAGCTCCGGCAAACCTACATCTCTGGGAATGGCCAAACCGTCTGTGGACCCGGATACAAATTGATTTTGCAGGTCCTTTCATGGGAAAGATGTTTCTCCTTATCGTAGACGCACATTCAAAATGGTTAGACATCCACTGTCTTAACTCCGCCACCACAGAGACAACGATCGAAAAGCTCAGAGCTACTTTCAGTACACATGGACTACCCGAAGTTATAGTGTCCGACAACGGTTCCGTTTTTACAAGCAACGATTTTAAGATTTTTACCCGAAGAAACAGGATACGCCACATAACTACAGCACCGTACCACCCATCCTCGAACGGATTAGTGGAAAGGGCAGTGCAGACCTTCAAACAGGGAATGAAGAAGCAAGGGAAAGGAAGCATCGAAACAAAATTAGCTCGCTTCTTATTGAGTTATCGCACAACTCCGCATACAACCACCGGTGAAACACCAAGTCAGTTGCGATGGGGTCGCAATCTAAGGACCCAGATAGATCTTTTGAAACCAAATACTAGGAGACGAAGTCCAAGCACGAAATTATTCTGGAAACCGAAAATGGACTCCCGGAACTATCATAGAACAAACTGGTCCTGTTTCTGCCAGAATCAAACTGGAAAATGGTGATATTGTTCGGAGACACCACGACCAACTTTTGGCCCGCGAGAGTCAACCCATAGAAGAACTAATACCACCTTCGTTTGAGTCAGAGTTACCGTTCGGAAATAATGCACGTAGTGCATCACCACAGCGTAGTGATACCACAATCACACAGAGTGGAGAAACACGAACTCAATCTACCGAAACACCAGAATTTGCAAGACGTTACCCGGCAAGAGAACGTAAGCCGCCGGTACGATACGAATAATCACATTTAAGTCGAACTTATTTAGTTTTATGTTTTTTTTGGGCTCGAATGACATTGAACACATGTTAGAAGCTAGGGCGGAGGAATGTAGAGTCCTGAGACTAGTGACGTCACATCACGCCACGATGTCAATTTCGTTGGGTGTGTGCGCTGTGATACGTAGTGTGTTGTCACTGTATTGTTGAGTTAGTTAAATAGAGGTTTATACACCACACACATCTCGAAATTTCCGACCGCCATCTTGAATAAATTGTATTTGTTTATTTGGAGTGAATAGTTCATGTAAAAACTGCATTTCAGAGATCTAAGGATGGCAATAAATTTCGTTACCTATCCAAACCAAACCATAATCCTTCTAAACAAATCCACGTGGTGCGAGAAAAAAGCAAAAAAACTGCATGAATATTAAAATAATTTTAATAAAAGTAAATAGTTATCAATAGAGGAGTCAAAACTGTTTAAGTTCTTTTCACCTCTTCCACGGAAGCGGCAAAGGCGTGAAGAAAACCAAAATTCTGAATACAGGCAAAACGAAGTATTAACTGTAGAAAGTGAAAGTGGTACTTGTTCAATTATCCAACAAGAACCACCCTCTTCTGGCAACATTTCAAGTTCAAGTCGTCCTGAAATCGTTCACAGTGAGGTTGAAAATGACGAAGACGATCCAAGGTAAATATGTTATTGTGTTTTGAGACTTAGAGAATTGGGCAAAGCAAAAAGCCGGTGTCTTTACTGCCTTTCACCTAACTTGTTTAATTTTTTGTGAAATAAATTCAATTGAAACTGGATCAAACTGAATTTTGCTAGGGGTTCAAATTATGTAATGGAAACGACTAATGCTGCTATGAGCCAGGCGACTGACCTGCCTGAATCTTGCCTTTTAGAGTGCTTTAGCTGTTTCTCTAACTTATTCACTGTGCTTCCGCCGGGGGTATTGTTATTGTGTATATCTTGCGCGTCTTTCTCGGATGTCTCAATGGCTATGGCTAAGTCCATGGCTCTTTTCAATGTCAAGTTGGGTTCTGCTAACAGGCGTCGTTGAATTTTGTTACTCGCCCCGCAAACTAAACGATCTCGCAACATCTCATCTAAAGTCGCTCCAAATTCGCAATTCTCCGAGAGACGTTTCAACTCAGCTAAAAATACTGAAATGGTCTCACCTTGTTGCAGACCACGGGTGTTAAATTTGAAACGTTCAACTATCACTGAAGGCTTTGGCTTGAAGTGTTCTTGAACCAACTTTGCCATGTCTGCGTAGCTCTTTTCCTTCGGATCTTGAGCTACCAAACTTCTGATCAGCTTGTATGTCTTTGCACCAACACTAACCAGGAATGTCGACCGCTGTTTAGCGTCGTCTGTTATTTCATTTGCTTCGAAGAAGTGATTGAGACGTTCGACATAATGGCGCCAATCTTCGCTCTCATTGTATTCATCTATCTTCCAAAAAGTCGGCATGGTTTCCCCTACCAATTCCTGTCTCAACCAGTCCGGTTATCCTCGAACACTTCGTCTACTTCTCTGGCCGAAGTTTAAGTTTTCCTCGTCGCCAAAAATGTGGTGTATAAACCTTTATTTAACTAACTCAACAATACAGTGACAACACACTAAGTATCAGCGCACACACCCAACGAAATTGACATCGTGGCGTGATGTGACGTCACTAGTCTCAGGACTCTACAATGTGAGACTATCTTAACATGAATTTTTTTATCAATGCTTCGGATTTAAAGGTAAAGACAGGTAAAAAAAAATCAATTTAAATACACTTTTTGCTTACTCAAATCTTCAATGAATCACAATGTCTGTTATATTGTCAATTTAGTAATTTTATATTTTTCCAGTAAATATTTGGGGGGCTAAGTCCCCACTTTTACTTTTGGGGGGCTGAAGCCCATCAGTATTTAATATTTAATATTTAGGCTAACTGATTTTGAACTTCTTTGTTACTTTTTATAACAGTCCTGCAAATAGTTTCTAATTTTATACTTGTATTTTTTATTCTATACATGCCCCTCATGGAAATCATCTTTCAGTTGATGAGGCAAGCATGTCAAAATAAAGTCTATCATCATCATCAACCGTTACCACACAAAAAGAATTATTTTTATTCAGTTCATTGTGATCCATTTTGGTATCTGTATTTCTTAATATTGTTTATGCCATCAACAACTCAGTCAGTGGACACATGCACACACCATGTGCCTATTTTTCAAACTGTTCAAGTTCCAGTTGATAACTGAACATGTGACCTTGCAAACCTAGCATATTACTCTGCCAATCAAGTGCTGAAGGCCATGGCCAAAAGCTTGATCATGGGTTGTGCATTTATAATGATGAAATGTGGACAAAGTGATGAGTATCATAATGTTAAATTAACTCAATAAGAGGCAAGGGCACACTATAATTTTAATCTGGCAAACACTAGATGATTTTAATCATCAAGAGGTTGAGCCCTGCCTCTATCAGATAGAATAAGATTTACATTTGTTTAAGGAAATTTTATTAACAGAGAATGAGCATGCAATATTTTAAGACCTGACCAGGACTAGTTGCAAAAAATTCGAAACTAAAACCACTGACTGGGAATAAAACCCAGAAGCATGTGTACCTAGTGCAGTGCTTTGTCAATCAAGCTATGAAAGCAGTAAGGGAGAGTTTGGCAACAAAGTTATATATTTATAATGGTGGAAATTTGGTGAAACAAATGACATATAATTTTCATGAATTTTGACATTAACATTTTATTTTATTTCATAGAATGAACTTCCTCTTAAGGGGCACCTCTCTAAGATGAATGCCCAGCTATGAAGGGTACAACGTCTGGTCTCGGCCATTTATCCATTATTTCACTATAATTAAACTTTCTCTGAGATGGACATTGGATGCTTTTTTGGTGGATAAAGATTCATAATACCCCAGAAGGGACAGGTAATGACTTGATCAATAGATTTGGATAAGGAAAGTTGAATATGTCACAATAATGAAGACAAATTCTGTTCCAAAAATTCACAGATGCTAAGTTGAATGGTTACGGACATACATTGGAAGGTTTTTACTCATAATGTTGTGATCTATCTTTCGTGGCAGAAAGACTGCTGCTGAGTGACCAAGGCTTAATTATTTTAATACTGATGGGTGGTATCAGATTATGTCTTCTCCCCGTAAGACGGACACCTCTAACGCAGACAGTAAGGGTGGTCCTGAAGGTGTCCATCTTTGAGGGAGTTCACTGTAGTCAAAGAAACACATGTTGAATATTTACATGTATTTTCTATTAAATTATATGCAATAAATTTCTGAACTAAGTTTTCTCTAACAACAACATGAAGTTCAAAAACGAAACTAGGAATGTATTTAACTCTTAAGCGCTCAGTGTGTGACATTTCAGACGGGTAGAACAAAAGACCAAATGAGGTAACTAAGTGGAAACAAAAATAAAAACCATGCATTAAAAGGTTAATGTTCTGCACTGATTTTTTAAACTCTTTTACATCAGGTTACCAAGACTAAACTGGAGGAAAAGACTGATCTTGGATCTGCCCAGAAAAATGCTAAGGCAGGATCTTCTCAGGTACAATGAATAGCATGCTACAGTAGTGATAAAATATAGTAGTGATAAATAGATCATATTGTGTTGTTATGATCCTAAGGTTAGGGTTAGGCTCAGGGTCAGGGTCAGGGTTAAAGTCAGTCAGGGTCAGGGTTAAAGTCAGTCAGGGTCAAGTCAGGGTCAAGTCAGGGTCAAGGACAGGGTCATAGTCCGGGTCAAATTCAGGGTCAAGGTCAGGGTCAAAGACAGTCAGGGTCAAGGTCAAGTCAGGGTCAAGGTCAGGGTCATAGTCTGGGTCAAATTCAGGGTCAAGGTCAGGGTCAAAGACAGTCAGGGTCAAGGTCAAGGCAAAAGTCAGGGTCAAAGTCAGTCAGGGTCAGGGTCAAGGTCTGGGTCAAAGTCAGTCAGGGTCAGTGAAAAGGTCTGGGTCAAATCAGGGTCAGTGAAAAGGTCAGGGTCAAAGTTAGGGTATAGTTAGGGGTCAAAGTCAGGGTCAGGGTCATGGTAAAGGTCAGTATCAGAGTGAGGATATGAGTCAGGATCAAAGTCAGGGACAAGGTCAGGGTCAAATCAGGATCAAGGTAAGGGTCAAAGCCAGGGTCAAATTCAGGGTCAAGGTCAGGATCAAAGTCAGTCAGGGTCAAGGTCAAGTCAGGGTCAATCAGGGTCAAAGTCAGGGTCAAATTAGGGTCAAAGTCAGTCAGGATCAGCATAAAGGTCAGGGTCAAAGATAGGGTATAGGTCAGGGTCAAAGGGTCACGGTAACTGTCAAGGTCAGTATAAGAATCAGGATACAGGTGAGGGTCAAAGTCAGTCAGGGTCAAATTCAGGGTCAAGGTCAGGAACAAAGTCAGTCAGGGTCAGGGTCAAATCAGGGTCAGTCAGGGTCAAAGTCCAGGTCAAAGTAAGGGTCAAAGTCAGTCAGGGTCAAATTCAGGGTCAAGGTCAGGATCAAAGTCAGTCAGGGTCAGGGTGAAGTCAGGGTCAAAGTCGGGGTCAAATTAGGGTCAAAGTCAATCTTGATCAGCCTAAAGGTGAGGGTCAAAGTTAGGGTATACATCAGGGTCAAAGGGTCAAGGTAATTGTCAAGGTTCAGTATAAGAATAAGGATACAGGTCAGGGTCAAAGTCAAGGTCAAATTCAGGGTCAAAGATAGGGTATAGTTAGGGGTCAAAGTCAGGGTCAGGGTCATAGTAAAGGTCAGTATCAGAGTGAGGATGAGTCAGGATCAAAGTCAGGGTCAAGGTCAGGGTCAAGTCAGGATCAAGGTAAGGGTCAAAGTCAGGGTCAAATTCAGGGTCTTGGTCAGGATCAAAGTCAGTCAGGGTCAAGGTCAAGTCAGGGTCAAAGTCGGTCAAATTAGGGTCAAAGTTAGTCAGGATCAGCATAAAGGTCAGGGTAAAAGTTAGGGTATAGGTCAGGGTCAAAGGGTCATGGTAACTGTCAAGGTCAGTATAAGAATCAGGATATAGGTCAGGGTCAAAGTCAGTCAGGGTCAAATTCAGGGTCAAGGTCAAAATCAAAGTCAGTCAGGGTCAGGGTGAAGTCAGGGTCAGTCAGGGTCAGGGTGAAGTCAGGGTCAGTCAAGGTCAAAGTCAGGATCAAATTAGGGCCAAAGTCAATCTTGATCAGCCTAAAGGTCAGGGTCAAAGTTAGGGTATACATCAGGGTCAAAGGGTCAAGGTAATTGTCAAAGTCAGTATAAGAATAAGGATACAGGTCAGGGTCAAAGTCAAGGTCAAATTCAGGGTCAAAGTTAGGGTCAAAGTTAGGGTCAACATCAGGGTAAAAGAAAGGGTCATGAAAACTGTCAAGGTCAGTATAAGAATCAGGATATAGGTCAGGGTCAAAGTCAGGGTCAAATTCAGGGTCAAGATAAGGATGAAAGGGTCAAGGTCAAGTCAGGGTCAGTCAGGGTCAAAGTCAGGGTCAAATTAGGGTCAAACTCAGTCAGTATTAGGATAAAGGTCAAGGTCAAAGTTACGGTATAGGTCAGGGTCAAAATAAGGATCACGGTAACTGTCAAGGTCTTATAAGAATCAGGATATAGGTCAGGGTCAAAGTCAGGATCAAATTCAGGGTCAATGTCAGTCAGAGTAAATGTCAAGTCAAGGTCAGTAAGGGTCAAAGTCAGGGTCAAATTAGGGCCAAAGTCAGTCAGGATCAGCATAAAGGTCTGGGTCAAAGTAACGGTTATGGTAACTGTCAAGGTCAATATAAGAATAAGGATATAGGTCAGGGTCAAAGTAAGTCAGGGTCAAATTCAGGATCAAGATCTGGATAAAAGTAGGGGTCAAGATCAGGATAAAAGTAGGGGTCAAGATCAGGATAAAAGTAAGGGTCAAAGTCAGTAAGCATTAGGATAAAGATCAGCATTAGGGTTAGGGTTAGGGTTAGGGTTAGGGTTAGGGTTAGGGTTAGGGTTAGGGTTAGGGTTAGGGTTAGGGTTAGGGTTAGGGTTAGGGTTAGGGTTAGGGTTAGGGTTAGGGTTAGGGTTAGGGTTAGGGTTAGGGTTAGGGTTAGGGTTAGGGTTAGGGTTAGGGTTAGGGTTAGGGTTAGGGTTAGGGTTAGGGTTAGGGTTAGGGTTAGGGTTAGGGTTAGGGTTAGGGTTAGGGTTAGGGTTAGGGTTAGGGTTAGGGTTAGGGTTAGGGTTAGGGTTAGGGTTAGGGTTAGGGTTAGGGTTAGGGTTAGGGTTAGGGTTAGGGTTAGGGTTAGGGTTAGGGTTAGGGTTAGGGTTAGGGTTAGGGTTAGGGTTAGGGTTAGGGTTAGGGTTAGGGTTAGGGTTAGGGTTAGGGTTAGGGTTAGGGTTAGGGTTAGGGTTAGGGTTAGGGTTAGGGTTAGGGTTAGGGTTAGGGTTAGGGTTAGGGTTAGGGTTAGGGTTAGGGTTAGGGTTAGGGTTAGGGTTAGGGTTAGGGTTAGGGTTAGGGTTAGGGTTAGGGTTAGGGTTAGGGTTAGGGTTAGGGTTAGGGTTAGGGTTAGGGTTAGGGTTAGGGTTAGGGTTAGGGTTAGGGTTAGGGTTAGGGTTAGGGTTAGGGTTAGGGTTAGGGTTAGGGTTAGGGTTAGGGTTAGGGTTAGGGTTAGGGTTAGGGTTAGGGTTAGGGTTAGGGTTAGGGTTAGGGTTAGGGTTAGGGTTAGGGTTAGGGTTAGGGTTAGGGTTAGGGTTAGGGTTAGGGTTAGGGTTAGGGTTAGGGTTAGGGTTAGGGTTAGGGTTAGGGTTAGGGTTAGGGTTAGGGTTAGGGTTAGGGTTAGGGTTAGGGTTAGGGTTAGGGTTAGGGTTAGGGTTAGGGTTAGGGTTAGGGTTAGGGTTAGGGTTAGGGTTAGGGTTAGGGTTAGGGTTAGGGTTAGGGTTAGGGTTAGGGTTAGGGTTAGGGTTAGGGTTAGGGTTAGGGTTAGGGTTAGGGTTAGGGTTAGGGTTAGGGTTAGGGTTAGGGTTAGGGTTAGGGTTAGGGTTAGGGTTAGGGTTAGGGTTAGGGTTAGGGTTAGGGTTAGGGTTAGGGTTAGGGTTAGGGTTAGGGTTAGGGTTAGGGTTAGGGTTAGGGTTAGGGTTAGGGTTAGGGTTAGGGTTAGGGTTAGGGTTAGGGTTAGGGTTAGGGTTAGGGTTAGGGTTAGGGTTAGGGTTAGGGTTAGGGTTAGGGTTAGGGTTAGGGTTAGGGTTAGGGTTAGGGTTAGGGTTAGGGTTAGGGTTAGGGTTAGGGTTAGGGTTAGGGTTAGGGTTAGGGTTAGGGTTAGGGTTAGGGTTAGGGTTAGGGTTAGGGTTAGGGTTAGGGTTAGGGTTAGGGTTAGGGTTAGGGTTAGGGTTAGGGTTAGGGTTAGGGTTAGGGTTAGGGTTAGGGTTAGGGTTAGGGTTAGGGTTAGGGTTAGGGTTAGGGTTAGGGTTAGGGTTAGGGTTAGGGTTAGGGTTAGGGTTAGGGTTAGGGTTAGGGTTAGGGTTAGGGTTAGGGTTAGGGTTAGGGTTAGGGTTAGGGTTAGGGTTAGGGTTAGGGTTAGGGTTAGGGTTAGGGTTAGGGTTAGGGTTAGGGTTAGGGTTAGGGTTAGGGTTAGGGTTAGGGTTAGGGTTAGGGTTAGGGTTAGGGTTAGGGTTAGGGTTAGGGTTAGGGTTAGGGTTAGGGTTAGGGTTAGGGTTAGGGTTAGGGTTAGGGTTAGGGTTAGGGTTAGGGTTAGGGTTAGGGTTAGGGTTAGGGTTAGGGTTAGGGTTAGGGTTAGGGTTAGGGTTAGGGTTAGGGTTAGGGTTAGGGTTAGGGTTAGGGTTAGGGTTAGGGTTAGGGTTAGGGTTAGGGTTAGGGTTAGGGTTAGGGTTAGGGTTAGGGTTAGGGTTAGGGTTAGGGTTAGGGTTAGGGTTAGGGTTAGGGTTAGGGTTAGGGTTAGGGTTAGGGTTAGGGTTAGGGTTAGGGTTAGGGTTAGGGTTAGGGTTAGGGTTAGGGTTAGGGTTAGGGTTAGGGTTAGGGTTAGGGTTAGGGTTAGGGTTAGGGTTAGGGTTAGGGTTAGGGTTAGGGTTAGGGTTAGGGTTAGGGTTAGGGTTAGGGTTAGGGTTAGGGTTAGGGTTAGGGTTAGGGTTAGGGTTAGGGTTAGGGTTAGGGTTAGGGTTAGGGTTAGGGTTAGGGTTAGGGTTAGGGTTAGGGTTAGGGTTAGGGTTAGGGTTAGGGTTAGGGTTAGGGTTAGGGTTAGGGTTAGGGTTAGGGTTAGGGTTAGGGTTAGGGTTAGGGTTAGGGTTAGGGTTAGGGTTAGGGTTAGGGTTAGGGTTAGGGTTAGGGTTAGGGTTAGGGTTAGGGTTAGGGTTAGGGTTAGGGTTAGGGTTAGGGTTAGGGTTAGGGTTAGGGTTAGGGTTAGGGTTAGGGTTAGGGTTAGGGTTAGGGTTAGGGTTAGGGTTAGGGTTAGGGTTAGGGTTAGGGTTAGGGTTAGGGTTAGGGTTAGGGTTAGGGTTAGGGTTAGGGTTAGGGTTAGGGTTAGGGTTAGGGTTAGGGTTAGGGTTAGGGTTAGGGTTAGGGTTAGGGTTAGGGTTAGGGTTAGGGTTAGGGTTAGGGTTAGGGTTAGGGTTAGGGTTAGGGTTAGGGTTAGGGTTAGGGTTAGGGTTAGGGTTAGGGTTAGGGTTAGGGTTAGGGTTAGGGTTAGGGTTAGGGTTAGGGTTAGGGTTAGGGTTAGGGTTAGGGTTAGGGTTAGGGTTAGGGTTAGGGTTAGGGTTAGGGTTAGGGTTAGGGTTAGGGTTAGGGTTAGGGTTAGGGTTAGGGTTAGGGTTAGGGTTAGGGTTAGGGTTAGGGTTAGGGTTAGGGTTAGGGTTAGGGTTAGGGTTAGGGTTAGGGTTAGGGTTAGGGTTAGGGTTAGGGTTAGGGTTAGGGTTAGGGTTAGGGTTAGGGTTAGGGTTAGGGTTAGGGTTAGGGTTAGGGTTAGGGTTAGGGTTAGGGTTAGGGTTAGGGTTAGGGTTAGGGTTAGGGTTAGGGTTAGGGTTAGGGTTAGGGTTAGGGTTAGGGTTAGGGTTAGGGTTAGGGTTAGGGTTAGGGTTAGGGTTAGGGTTAGGGTTAGGGTTAGGGTTAGGGTTAGGGTTAGGGTTAGGGTTAGGGTTAGGGTTAGGGTTAGGGTTAGGGTTAGGGTTAGGGTTAGGGTTAGGGTTAGGGTTAGGGTTAGGGTTAGGGTTAGGGTTAGGGTTAGGGTTAGGGTTAGGGTTAGGGTTAGGGTTAGGGTTAGGGTTAGGGTTAGGGTTAGGGTTAGGGTTAGGGTTAGGGTTAGGGTTAGGGTTAGGGTTAGGGTTAGGGTTAGGGTTAGGGTTAGGGTTAGGGTTAGGGTTAGGGTTAGGGTTAGGGTTAGGGTTAGGGTTAGGGTTAGGGTTAGGGTTAGGGTTAGGGTTAGGGTTAGGGTTAGGGTTAGGGTTAGGGTTAGGGTTAGGGTTAGGGTTAGGGTTAGGGTTAGGGTTAGGGTTAGGGTTAGGGTTAGGGTTAGGGTTAGGGTTAGGGTTAGGGTTAGGGTTAGGGTTAGGGTTAGGGTTAGGGTTAGGGTTAGGGTTAGGGTTAGGGTTAGGGTTAGGGTTAGGGTTAGGGTTAGGGTTAGGGTTAGGGTTAGGGTTAGGGTTAGGGTTAGGGTTAGGGTTAGGGTTAGGGTTAGGGTTAGGGTTAGGGTTAGGGTTAGGGTTAGGGTTAGGGTTAGGGTTAGGGTTAGGGTTAGGGTTAGGGTTAGGGTTAGGGTTAGGGTTAGGGTTAGGGTTAGGGTTAGGGTTAGGGTTAGGGTTAGGGTTAGGGTTAGGGTTAGGGTTAGGGTTAGGGTTAGGGTTAGGGTTAGGGTTAGGGTTAGGGTTAGGGTTAGGGTTAGGGTTAGGGTTAGGGTTAGGGTTAGGGTTAGGGTTAGGGTTAGGGTTAGGGTTAGGGTTAGGGTTAGGGTTAGGGTTAGGGTTAGGGTTAGGGTTAGGGTTAGGGTTAGGGTTAGGGTTAGGGTTAGGGTTAGGGTTAGGGTTAGGGTTAGGGTTAGGGTTAGGGTTAGGGTTAGGGTTAGGGTTAGGGTTAGGGTTAGGGTTAGGGTTAGGGTTAGGGTTAGGGTTAGGGTTAGGGTTAGGGTTAGGGTTAGGGTTAGGGTTAGGGTTAGGGTTAGGGTTAGGGTTAGGGTTAGGGTTAGGGTTAGGGTTAGGGTTAGGGTTAGGGTTAGGGTTAGGGTTAGGGTTAGGGTTAGGGTTAGGGTTAGGGTTAGGGTTAGGGTTAGGGTTAGGGTTAGGGTTAGGGTTAGGGTTAGGGTTAGGGTTAGGGTTAGGGTTAGGGTTAGGGTTAGGGTTAGGGTTAGGGTTAGGGTTAGGGTTAGGGTTAGGGTTAGGGTTAGGGTTAGGGTTAGGGTTAGGGTTAGGGTTAGGGTTAGGGTTAGGGTTAGGGTTAGGGTTAGGGTTAGGGTTAGGGTTAGGGTTAGGGTTAGGGTTAGGGTTAGGGTTAGGGTTAGGGTTAGGGTTAGGGTTAGGGTTAGGGTTAGGGTTAGGGTTAGGGTTAGGGTTAGGGTTAGGGTTAGGGTTAGGGTTAGGGTTAGGGTTAGGGTTAGGGTTAGGGTTAGGGTTAGGGTTAGGGTTAGGGTTAGGGTTAGGGTTAGGGTTAGGGTTAGGGTTAGGGTTAGGGTTAGGGTTAGGGTTAGGGTTAGGGTTAGGGTTAGGGTTAGGGTTAGGGTTAGGGTTAGGGTTAGGGTTAGGGTTAGGGTTAGGGTTAGGGTTAGGGTTAGGGTTAGGGTTAGGGTTAGGGTTAGGGTTAGGGTTAGGGTTAGGGTTAGGGTTAGGGTTAGGGTTAGGGTTAGGGTTAGGGTTAGGGTTAGGGTTAGGGTTAGGGTTAGGGTTAGGGTTAGGGTTAGGGTTAGGGTTAGGGTTAGGGTTAGGGTTAGGGTTAGGGTTAGGGTTAGGGTTAGGGTTAGGGTTAGGGTTAGGGTTAGGGTTAGGGTTAGGGTTAGGGTTAGGGTTAGGGTTAGGGTTAGGGTTAGGGTTAGGGTTAGGGTTAGGGTTAGGGTTAGGGTTAGGGTTAGGGTTAGGGTTAGGGTTAGGGTTAGGGTTAGGGTTAGGGTTAGGGTTAGGGTTAGGGTTAGGGTTAGGGTTAGGGTTAGGGTTAGGGTTAGGGTTAGGGTTAGGGTTAGGGTTAGGGTTAGGGTTAGGGTTAGGGTTAGGGTTAGGGTTAGGGTTAGGGTTAGGGTTAGGGTTAGGGTTAGGGTTAGGGTTAGGGTTAGGGTTAGGGTTAGGGTTAGGGTTAGGGTTAGGGTTAGGGTTAGGGTTAGGGTTAGGGTTAGGGTTAGGGTTAGGGTTAGGGTTAGGGTTAGGGTTAGGGTTAGGGTTAGGGTTAGGGTTAGGGTTAGGGTTAGGGTTAGGGTTAGGGTTAGGGTTAGGGTTAGGGTTAGGGTTAGGGTTAGGGTTAGGGTTAGGGTTAGGGTTAGGGTTAGGGTTAGGGTTAGGGTTAGGGTTAGGGTTAGGGTTAGGGTTAGGGTTAGGGTTAGGGTTAGGGTTAGGGTTAGGGTTAGGGTTAGGGTTAGGGTTAGGGTTAGGGTTAGGGTTAGGGTTAGGGTTAGGGTTAGGGTTAGGGTTAGGGTTAGGGTTAGGGTTAGGGTTAGGGTTAGGGTTAGGGTTAGGGTTAGGGTTAGGGTTAGGGTTAGGGTTAGGGTTAGGGTTAGGGTTAGGGTTAGGGTTAGGGTTAGGGTTAGGGTTAGGGTTAGGGTTAGGGTTAGGGTTAGGGTTAGGGTTAGGGTTAGGGTTAGGGTTAGGGTTAGGGTTAGGGTTAGGGTTAGGGTTAGGGTTAGGGTTAGGGTTAGGGTTAGGGTTAGGGTTAGGGTTAGGGTTAGGGTTAGGGTTAGGGTTAGGGTTAGGGTTAGGGTTAGGGTTAGGGTTAGGGTTAGGGTTAGGGTTAGGGTTAGGGTTAGGGTTAGGGTTAGGGTTAGGGTTAGGGTTAGGGTTAGGGTTAGGGTTAGGGTTAGGGTTAGGGTTAGGGTTAGGGTTAGGGTTAGGGTTAGGGTTAGGGTTAGGGTTAGGGTTAGGGTTAGGGTTAGGGTTAGGGTTAGGGTTAGGGTTAGGGTTAGGGTTAGGGTTAGGGTTAGGGTTAGGGTTAGGGTTAGGGTTAGGGTTAGGGTTAGGGTTAGGGTTAGGGTTAGGGTTAGGGTTAGGGTTAGGGTTAGGGTTAGGGTTAGGGTTAGGGTTAGGGTTAGGGTTAGGGTTAGGGTTAGGGTTAGGGTTAGGGTTAGGGTTAGGGTTAGGGTTAGGGTTAGGGTTAGGGTTAGGGTTAGGGTTAGGGTTAGGGTTAGGGTTAGGGTTAGGGTTAGGGTTAGGGTTAGGGTTAGGGTTAGGGTTAGGGTTAGGGTTAGGGTTAGGGTTAGGGTTAGGGTTAGGGTTAGGGTTAGGGTTAGGGTTAGGGTTAGGGTTAGGGTTAGGGTTAGGGTTAGGGTTAGGGTTAGGGTTAGGGTTAGGGTTAGGGTTAGGGTTAGGGTTAGGGTTAGGGTTAGGGTTAGGGTTAGGGTTAGGGTTAGGGTTAGGGTTAGGGTTAGGGTTAGGGTTAGGGTTAGGGTTAGGGTTAGGGTTAGGGTTAGGGTTAGGGTTAGGGTTAGGGTTAGGGTTAGGGTTAGGGTTAGGGTTAGGGTTAGGGTTAGGGTTAGGGTTAGGGTTAGGGTTAGGGTTAGGGTTAGGGTTAGGGTTAGGGTTAGGGTTAGGGTTAGGGTTAGGGTTAGGGTTAGGGTTAGGGTTAGGGTTAGGGTTAGGGTTAGGGTTAGGGTTAGGGTTAGGGTTAGGGTTAGGGTTAGGGTTAGGGTTAGGGTTAGGGTTAGGGTTAGGGTTAGGGTTAGGGTTAGGGTTAGGGTTAGGGTTAGGGTTAGGGTTAGGGTTAGGGTTAGGGTTAGGGTTAGGGTTAGGGTTAGGGTTAGGGTTAGGGTTAGGGTTAGGGTTAGGGTTAGGGTTAGGGTTAGGGTTAGGGTTAGGGTTAGGGTTAGGGTTAGGGTTAGGGTTAGGGTTAGGGTTAGGGTTAGGGTTAGGGTTAGGGTTAGGGTTAGGGTTAGGGTTAGGGTTAGGGTTAGGGTTAGGGTTAGGGTTAGGGTTAGGGTTAGGGTTAGGGTTAGGGTTAGGGTTAGGGTTAGGGTTAGGGTTAGGGTTAGGGTTAGGGTTAGGGTTAGGGTTAGGGTTAGGGTTAGGGTTAGGGTTAGGGTTAGGGTTAGGGTTAGGGTTAGGGTTAGGGTTAGGGTTAGGGTTAGGGTTAGGGTTAGGGTTAGGGTTAGGGTTAGGGTTAGGGTTAGGGTTAGGGTTAGGGTTAGGGTTAGGGTTAGGGTTAGGGTTAGGGTTAGGGTTAGGGTTAGGGTTAGGGTTAGGGTTAGGGTTAGGGTTAGGGTTAGGGTTAGGGTTAGGGTTAGGGTTAGGGTTAGGGTTAGGGTTAGGGTTAGGGTTAGGGTTAGGGTTAGGGTTAGGGTTAGGGTTAGGGTTAGGGTTAGGGTTAGGGTTAGGGTTAGGGTTAGGGTTAGGGTTAGGGTTAGGGTTAGGGTTAGGGTTAGGGTTAGGGTTAGGGTTAGGGTTAGGGTTAGGGTTAGGGTTAGGGTTAGGGTTAGGGTTAGGGTTAGGGTTAGGGTTAGGGTTAGGGTTAGGGTTAGGGTTAGGGTTAGGGTTAGGGTTAGGGTTAGGGTTAGGGTTAGGGTTAGGGTTAGGGTTAGGGTTAGGGTTAGGGTTAGGGTTAGGGTTAGGGTTAGGGTTAGGGTTAGGGTTAGGGTTAGGGTTAGGGTTAGGGTTAGGGTTAGGGTTAGGGTTAGGGTTAGGGTTAGGGTTAGGGTTAGGGTTAGGGTTAGGGTTAGGGTTAGGGTTAGGGTTAGGGTTAGGGTTAGGGTTAGGGTTAGGGTTAGGGTTAGGGTTAGGGTTAGGGTTAGGGTTAGGGTTAGGGTTAGGGTTAGGGTTAGGGTTAGGGTTAGGGTTAGGGTTAGGGTTAGGGTTAGGGTTAGGGTTAGGGTTAGGGTTAGGGTTAGGGTTAGGGTTAGGGTTAGGGTTAGGGTTAGGGTTAGGGTTAGGGTTAGGGTTAGGGTTAGGGTTAGGGTTAGGGTTAGGGTTAGGGTTAGGGTTAGGGTTAGGGTTAGGGTTAGGGTTAGGGTTAGGGTTAGGGTTAGGGTTAGGGTTAGGGTTAGGGTTAGGGTTAGGGTTAGGGTTAGGGTTAGGGTTAGGGTTAGGGTTAGGGTTAGGGTTAGGGTTAGGGTTAGGGTTAGGGTTAGGGTTAGGGTTAGGGTTAGGGTTAGGGTTAGGGTTAGGGTTAGGGTTAGGGTTAGGGTTAGGGTTAGGGTTAGGGTTAGGGTTAGGGTTAGGGTTAGGGTTAGGGTTAGGGTTAGGGTTAGGGTTAGGGTTAGGGTTAGGGTTAGGGTTAGGGTTAGGGTTAGGGTTAGGGTTAGGGTTAGGGTTAGGGTTAGGGTTAGGGTTAGGGTTAGGGTTAGGGTTAGGGTTAGGGTTAGGGTTAGGGTTAGGGTTAGGGTTAGGGTTAGGGTTAGGGTTAGGGTTAGGGTTAGGGTTAGGGTTAGGGTTAGGGTTAGGGTTAGGGTTAGGGTTAGGGTTAGGGTTAGGGTTAGGGTTAGGGTTAGGGTTAGGGTTAGGGTTAGGGTTAGGGTTAGGGTTAGGGTTAGGGTTAGGGTTAGGGTTAGGGTTAGGGTTAGGGTTAGGGTTAGGGTTAGGGTTAGGGTTAGGGTTAGGGTTAGGGTTAGGGTTAGGGTTAGGGTTAGGGTTAGGGTTAGGGTTAGGGTTAGGGTTAGGGTTAGGGTTAGGGTTAGGGTTAGGGTTAGGGTTAGGGTTAGGGTTAGGGTTAGGGTTAGGGTTAGGGTTAGGGTTAGGGTTAGGGTTAGGGTTAGGGTTAGGGTTAGGGTTAGGGTTAGGGTTAGGGTTAGGGTTAGGGTTAGGGTTAGGGTTAGGGTTAGGGTTAGGGTTAGGGTTAGGGTTAGGGTTAGGGTTAGGGTTAGGGTTAGGGTTAGGGTTAGGGTTAGGGTTAGGGTTAGGGTTAGGGTTAGGGTTAGGGTTAGGGTTAGGGTTAGGGTTAGGGTTAGGGTTAGGGTTAGGGTTAGGGTTAGGGTTAGGGTTAGGGTTAGGGTTAGGGTTAGGGTTAGGGTTAGGGTTAGGGTTAGGGTTAGGGTTAGGGTTAGGGTTAGGGTTAGGGTTAGGGTTAGGGTTAGGGTTAGGGTTAGGGTTAGGGTTAGGGTTAGGGTTAGGGTTAGGGTTAGGGTTAGGGTTAGGGTTAGGGTTAGGGTTAGGGTTAGGGTTAGGGTTAGGGTTAGGGTTAGGGTTAGGGTTAGGGTTAGGGTTAGGGTTAGGGTTAGGGTTAGGGTTAGGGTTAGGGTTAGGGTTAGGGTTAGGGTTAGGGTTAGGGTTAGGGTTAGGGTTAGGGTTAGGGTTAGGGTTAGGGTTAGGGTTAGGGTTAGGGTTAGGGTTAGGGTTAGGGTTAGGGTTAGGGTTAGGGTTAGGGTTAGGGTTAGGGTTAGGGTTAGGGTTAGGGTTAGGGTTAGGGTTAGGGTTAGGGTTAGGGTTAGGGTTAGGGTTAGGGTTAGGGTTAGGGTTAGGGTTAGGGTTAGGGTTAGGGTTAGGGTTAGGGTTAGGGTTAGGGTTAGGGTTAGGGTTAGGGTTAGGGTTAGGGTTAGGGTTAGGGTTAGGGTTAGGGTTAGGGTTAGGGTTAGGGTTAGGGTTAGGGTTAGGGTTAGGGTTAGGGTTAGGGTTAGGGTTAGGGTTAGGGTTAGGGTTAGGGTTAGGGTTAGGGTTAGGGTTAGGGTTAGGGTTAGGGTTAGGGTTAGGGTTAGGGTTAGGGTTAGGGTTAGGGTTAGGGTTAGGGTTAGGGTTAGGGTTAGGGTTAGGGTTAGGGTTAGGGTTAGGGTTAGGGTTAGGGTTAGGGTTAGGGTTAGGGTTAGGGTTAGGGTTAGGGTTAGGGTTAGGGTTAGGGTTAGGGTTAGGGTTAGGGTTAGGGTTAGGGTTAGGGTTAGGGTTAGGGTTAGGGTTAGGGTTAGGGTTAGGGTTAGGGTTAGGGTTAGGGTTAGGGTTAGGGTTAGGGTTAGGGTTAGGGTTAGGGTTAGGGTTAGGGTTAGGGTTAGGGTTAGGGTTAGGGTTAGGGTTAGGGTTAGGGTTAGGGTTAGGGTTAGGGTTAGGGTTAGGGTTAGGGTTAGGGTTAGGGTTAGGGTTAGGGTTAGGGTTAGGGTTAGGGTTAGGGTTAGGGTTAGGGTTAGGGTTAGGGTTAGGGTTAGGGTTAGGGTTAGGGTTAGGGTTAGGGTTAGGGTTAGGGTTAGGGTTAGGGTTAGGGTTAGGGTTAGGGTTAGGGTTAGGGTTAGGGTTAGGGTTAGGGTTAGGGTTAGGGTTAGGGTTAGGGTTAGGGTTAGGGTTAGGGTTAGGGTTAGGGTTAGGGTTAGGGTTAGGGTTAGGGTTAGGGTTAGGGTTAGGGTTAGGGTTAGGGTTAGGGTTAGGGTTAGGGTTAGGGTTAGGGTTAGGGTTAGGGTTAGGGTTAGGGTTAGGGTTAGGGTTAGGGTTAGGGTTAGGGTTAGGGTTAGGGTTAGGGTTAGGGTTAGGGTTAGGGTTAGGGTTAGGGTTAGGGTTAGGGTTAGGGTTAGGGTTAGGGTTAGGGTTAGGGTTAGGGTTAGGGTTAGGGTTAGGGTTAGGGTTAGGGTTAGGGTTAGGGTTAGGGTTAGGGTTAGGGTTAGGGTTAGGGTTAGGGTTAGGGTTAGGGTTAGGGTTAGGGTTAGGGTTAGGGTTAGGGTTAGGGTTAGGGTTAGGGTTAGGGTTAGGGTTAGGGTTAGGGTTAGGGTTAGGGTTAGGGTTAGGGTTAGGGTTAGGGTTAGGGTTAGGGTTAGGGTTAGGGTTAGGGTTAGGGTTAGGGTTAGGGTTAGGGTTAGGGTTAGGGTTAGGGTTAGGGTTAGGGTTAGGGTTAGGGTTAGGGTTAGGGTTAGGGTTAGGGTTAGGGTTAGGGTTAGGGTTAGGGTTAGGGTTAGGGTTAGGGTTAGGGTTAGGGTTAGGGTTAGGGTTAGGGTTAGGGTTAGGGTTAGGGTTAGGGTTAGGGTTAGGGTTAGGGTTAGGGTTAGGGTTAGGGTTAGGGTTAGGGTTAGGGTTAGGGTTAGGGTTAGGGTTAGGGTTAGGGTTAGGGTTAGGGTTAGGGTTAGGGTTAGGGTTAGGGTTAGGGTTAGGGTTAGGGTTAGGGTTAGGGTTAGGGTTAGGGTTAGGGTTAGGGTTAGGGTTAGGGTTAGGGTTAGGGTTAGGGTTAGGGTTAGGGTTAGGGTTAGGGTTAGGGTTAGGGTTAGGGTTAGGGTTAGGGTTAGGGTTAGGGTTAGGGTTAGGGTTAGGGTTAGGGTTAGGGTTAGGGTTAGGGTTAGGGTTAGGGTTAGGGTTAGGGTTAGGGTTAGGGTTAGGGTTAGGGTTAGGGTTAGGGTTAGGGTTAGGGTTAGGGTTAGGGTTAGGGTTAGGGTTAGGGTTAGGGTTAGGGTTAGGGTTAGGGTTAGGGTTAGGGTTAGGGTTAGGGTTAGGGTTAGGGTTAGGGTTAGGGTTAGGGTTAGGGTTAGGGTTAGGGTTAGGGTTAGGGTTAGGGTTAGGGTTAGGGTTAGGGTTAGGGTTAGGGTTAGGGTTAGGGTTAGGGTTAGGGTTAGGGTTAGGGTTAGGGTTAGGGTTAGGGTTAGGGTTAGGGTTAGGGTTAGGGTTAGGGTTAGGGTTAGGGTTAGGGTTAGGGTTAGGGTTAGGGTTAGGGTTAGGGTTAGGGTTAGGGTTAGGGTTAGGGTTAGGGTTAGGGTTAGGGTTAGGGTTAGGGTTAGGGTTAGGGTTAGGGTTAGGGTTAGGGTTAGGGTTAGGGTTAGGGTTAGGGTTAGGGTTAGGGTTAGGGTTAGGGTTAGGGTTAGGGTTAGGGTTAGGGTTAGGGTTAGGGTTAGGGTTAGGGTTAGGGTTAGGGTTAGGGTTAGGGTTAGGGTTAGGGTTAGGGTTAGGGTTAGGGTTAGGGTTAGGGTTAGGGTTAGGGTTAGGGTTAGGGTTAGGGTTAGGGTTAGGGTTAGGGTTAGGGTTAGGGTTAGGGTTAGGGTTAGGGTTAGGGTTAGGGTTAGGGTTAGGGTTAGGGTTAGGGTTAGGGTTAGGGTTAGGGTTAGGGTTAGGGTTAGGGTTAGGGTTAGGGTTAGGGTTAGGGTTAGGGTTAGGGTTAGGGTTAGGGTTAGGGTTAGGGTTAGGGTTAGGGTTAGGGTTAGGGTTAGGGTTAGGGTTAGGGTTAGGGTTAGGGTTAGGGTTAGGGTTAGGGTTAGGGTTAGGGTTAGGGTTAGGGTTAGGGTTAGGGTTAGGGTTAGGGTTAGGGTTAGGGTTAGGGTTAGGGTTAGGGTTAGGGTTAGGGTTAGGGTTAGGGTTAGGGTTAGGGTTAGGGTTAGGGTTAGGGTTAGGTTAAGGTT